>VDFB02058242.1:515225756-515320722 GCA_007258455.2 Sequoia sempervirens | reverse complement strand
ACATACAGACACATACATGTATGTAAATATGTATGTCTGTATGTGTACATACATACATACATACATACATACATGCATACATGTATGTATATATGTATGTACACATACAAACATACATATATACATACATGTATGTATATATGTATGTGTGTATGTGTACATACATACATGTATGTACATATGTATGTATGTATGTCTGTATGTGTACATACATACATGTATGTACAAATGTATGTATGTATGTGTATATACATACATATATGTATATATGTATGTTTGTATGTGTACATACATACATACATACATGTATGTATGTATATACATGTACCTATATATGTATGGTCTATATGTATACATACATACAGACCATACATATATGTATGGTATGTATGTGTATATGTATGTCTGTATGTGTACATACATACAGACCATACATATATAGATGGTATGTATGTACATACATACATATATAGTGGTATGTATGTGCACATACATACATACATATATGTAGGTATGTATGTGCACATACATACCATACATATATGTATGTATGTATGTATTGGGTTTTTCAGAAAGGTGCAAAATAAATTAGCCAAGGATTTCATAGTAATAATTTGTCAGTCGCAGGAATACAGAAGTGCGTTTTCAGATAGATGCAGAATATTCCAGGCAAGGGTTTCATGAGATCAATTCCTTAAGCAAACGAATTTGGAAAAGGCCAAGCAAGGGTTTTCATGAATTCGTTTTTGAGATAGATGCAGAATATTCCAAACAAGGGTTTCATGAGATTAATTCATTAAGCACACGAATTTGGAAAAAACCATGCAAGGGTTTTGACAAAAACATATTTATTTTTAATGGGTTTGTCGATTTATGCCCAAAGTGACATGGGTTTTTTATAGACATGTGTTCAAACCCACAAAATTCCTAATCATTTCTGGAGACAAAATCATGAGACAATCAACTTTACCAGGTCGTATTTAATAATTTAAACACAATAAAACCTGCATTTGGAAAAACAAAGCAAGGGTTTTCACAAACCCACGAAATTCGTTATCATTTCTGTAGACAAAATCATGATACAATCGAATTTACCACATTGTGAGCGCGCAGTAACATGAGGACAGGAAATCATTTTACCCCAAAAAAAACCCGTGTGTATAACGCCAGTACCATGACATTAGCAGAATAAAATAGCACATGGCAAGATGCATGTAAGATGCATGATTTACTTCATAGACAAGCAGTAATAATTTATCAAACGTCGAACAAACCCTTCACGGGTCTTAAAACTCGAATAAACCCTTCACGGGTCATGAAAGATGCAAAAGAAAATGATTAACCAGTACCATTGTTTGCATATTCTAAAGGTAGACGATGTTAGATGTTACCTGGAGTCGTGCGCACGTGGAGGAGCTGTGGGGAGCCGTCGCCATCCGCAGCCTTCTCCATCGCCGAGAACCTTCCAGACAGTGTGCGGCAAAGCGAATGGTTATGATGGGATACCCACAAAAAAACATTAGTCATATGCATCAATCGGACCCCAAATAAAGATTAATTGGGGTGTAATGTGTTTGGTGTCCGGTGCTTTAGTAAGGAGATTAATATGTAGGAGTGATTTGTAATGGGTGCGAAATTGATTGTAGAAGGTGCTAATGTGAATTAGACCCATTCACTTTTGAGCGGATTTGAATGATAAAAGAGTTTTAATTAGATATTAAAAGTGACATATTTAGGTTTTTTTAAATTTTTTATTGGTGGTTATATGTAGGGGGTATTGGGACGTTAGGTGATGATAACCGGGCGACACCTCTAAAAGGGGTCTTTTTGACATACGCGCACATATCGGATGCTACCGCACTCTACCGAATTGCCCAAAAGCCAAAACCTTAGTTATAAGATCTTAACTCATGTGCGAAAAAAAACCATAAATTTTTTTTCCGATTCAACATACGATTTGTATTCTACGGTTGCGCGAAGTTAGCCCTGGCGGCTACTGGCTCTTCTCCCCTAATGCTTGACACAGCGTGTGCCTATAATTTGACCATCTTTTGTGTAAGTCGAAAGTCCAGTAGGAGAAAATAATTCTCCTTAATATGCGATTTAAGGGAATAACAGTAATCTTGTTTTTAAGATTGTATGATTGGAATATTTTAATCAACAAAAGAAAAAAGTATTTATATTTTAAATAAAGTCATTATTTATTATGAAAAAATTATTTACAACTGATTATTTATTACTAAATGATGCAGTTTTTTAATTAATTGGTCATTTAGGGGCACGGGCCACTGGTCACATGAAAAAATTTACCATGTGTAATACAGTTTATAAGGGGACAGATACCCGGCCGATTCTTGCAGTCTAAAAATAAATAAAAATTGATCATTTAATAGATAATGATTTATAAGAGCACTTTATTAAGATTATAAATGATTTATTATATATTTATTGTTATTAAGAAATATATAGTTTTAAATGCAATTTAGAATCTAATAATATGTATATAATTATTTAAGTATATTTAAATTAGATTAATTAATGTGAATTTATAGGTGATTGATATTTTTAATTATTAAATATTAAAAATATATAAATATTTGTGATGAATAATGGTATTTAATTTTATGATCTACCAAATTATCATTTAAATGAAAATTTTAAAATTAATGATGTTTTTACTTTAGGAACATGATATAATAATGTATTATGCAACACAAGATTAGAATATTCCTTTTGCTATGTGTAGTGTTGAGTCAATAGTCAAAAAAATGATCTATATTTGTGAACTTAATTTGGTAACTATTTATTTCACCAATTTTTCCTTTGTTCCATTTGTTAAGAAAAATGTGTCTCAACCTTGCAACTACAAAAGATTACTATTTATAGTAAGTTTACATTTGAAATAGAAATATAAACATGCTAGTAAATTTTTGACCAAAGATAATGTCTAGATTTCAAGATATTAAAGTTTTAGGTTTTAAAAATTTCAAAGTCAATCTCGAGGCACTTATAAGTTGTTTTAGGTCTAAAAGTGGTCGTAATTGATAAAGTAATTATAGATTGATAGTGAATTTCATGAACTTTCCAATAGTAATTCAAGTGGTTCATCAATTAGACTCTTTGATCAAAAGCTATGATATCCAAAATTTGGGTCTCCTAAATTGGAAAATGTGAAAATGTGTTGGAAATGTAAAAGAGGTATAAGATGGAGTTACATGTGTTGGTGTGTTTTTTGACATGTCATAGGGCATCTTTGATTGGACATAATTTGAGCACCGCTTTTTAGGTGGTTTAAGCTCATATTTTGTAAATATTATTTAATGGTTTTACATATTCTATATTGTATATATTAGGTGCCTGAGGTGGAGATTGAGTGTAATATTATATTATAATTGTTGAGTTATCTTTGAATCTTGGATTGGTGATACTTCTGAGAGAGATTTATCTGCAATTATATTGTAATCCTATTGATTTTTGAATAATATATTGGATGGATTTTAGAGTGTCAAGTTTTTTTTTCTCTTGAAATAATTTTCCTTGCATAAATCACTATGTTGTGGTATGAATGATATTTATATTTATTTATTTATATTTTATTTAACTATTGTAAATAGTTTTTTATCTATTTGCATAATCCTCCTCTCATGATTAGTGTAGGAAATTGTTTTTCTACCTTAAATTTCTTACAAGTGGCATTAGAGATTGATCACCTTTGGTTTCAATTGTAGATTGTTGTGTTTTTTCAACTAATCCATTTTTTAGTGGGAGCTTTTGTAGAACATACTTTTTGATATTTTCAAGGAATTCTTAGATGGTAAGCACATCAAGAAGAATAGACATAGATAAGATTATTGACAAATATTTGGATATGTGGAAGCTAATGATAGAGTATTTTTTAATTGATTAAGATCTATGAGAAGCTATTGATGAAAAAATTTCAAGGGCCCTACACATGTTACTTTGGCCGCTCAATATAATTTCATGGACCATAAAACCAAAGGTCTAATTATGTTTGTAGACACTGAAAAAGTAATCCTTCTACTTTTTCTATCTCGTTTGGGCCCTTGTGAACTAAAAAAGAACTCAAGTGGTAGCTTAATTAAGTGTTGCAAAGTGTTGTAACATACTTTCACACTTTTCTGGGGTCTTTTCATCATTTACCAAGCCTTATTTCAAAGTTTCGTAAAGTGTTGTAACAAAATTTCAAACTTTTCTAGGTTTGTGATTAATAATTGGACCTTATTATGCTTTAATTGGCCCTATTTTACATCTACAAGTCTTACTTATGTGTATTTTTTAGAATAAACCCATTAAACATCATTTAAAACACTTAAGTCCTGAGACCCACTTCAAATTCCTAAGGTTGGACACATTCGCCATTTTGGGTGAATGAGTCCCCTTTGGCACAAAATTTAAAATTAATTCAAATTTCTTGCAGGTTTTCATTTTCTAAGATCTAAGGTCGGTTTGTGATGTTGTATTTTTTGGGAATTATTGCATAATTATGTATAAATATAAGGTACCTTTGACTCATTTCACCCCCTAATCAATCTAACAAGCAATCAAGTGATCTAGCATTCAAGTACTTTGGAGCCATCACTCACATGTTTGCAACATTCTACTTCAAGGGTTTGGTGATTTGTAGCATCATTACTTGTTCATTCATCATTCTCCATTCTATTTCATTTCATTTCTAGGGTTTAATTACTAACAAGGGGTTTTACTAAGGAAAACCTCTATTCACTAACCCTCAACATTGTTCCCACTTTTTGCATGTGATTTGCAGGTCTAGGTTGTAGTTTTGTTAAAGAGAAAGGTTAGAAAAGTTTTCAAAGTCCTAGGAGAAGCGTGGAGAAGATCTACAGGCTGAATTTTGTAGTTTCAAACTCAAAAACCTATCAGGAGCAGAAGAGCAGATTAGAGGCTACAGTTTCCTATTTTGAATTTCTAGAAATCCAAAGGTGGACTAATTCACCAAGTGTTATTGGAAAATGAGTCCCACTACCTAAGACTAAATAGGAATTTTTTAGATCTAAGTACCCATTTGTTTGAAACTTGTTTCGACATTGTTCACCCGAAACTGGACTAAGTCACCCAACTTGGCGTATGAGTCCCAATTGGCATCAACGGTGGAATTTTTTAGGATTCAAGAGCTCCATTCCATCTCCAACAAGTTTCCAAGTGCACATTTCTAGTTTCATAACTTTTTGTTACATTTTACTTCTATTCTTAGGTCATTTAGTGTTAGTTTGCATATCACGTTGTGTTTTCAAACATCTTGCATTTTCCAAGTTTTTCATTAGTGGTAAACCCTTTTATTAGCTTTTAGCCTTTAGGACAATCCCCTTTGACAAATTTCAATCTCCTATGCATTGAAATCTCAAGGGTTTGTTCTTGAATGTGAGCATTGTGAAATTGGATCCCTCTTCCTTCATTCCCCTTTTGGTGTGAACAAGGAAGTTGTGCATTCCATTTCCATTGTCCACATTTTGGTAAACCTAACTTTTGAACATCATAATTTGGTTTTGGAATGCATTTACATCCTAGATTTAGCTTGCATTAACATTGCATTTCATTTTGCATTAGTTAATTTGCATTCTAGAGTTTGAAAATTTAAAATGTTGAAAAATCCATTTAGCTTGCATTATTGCACTTAATTTCATTGAAAATCAATAAAATTATGCATTTACATCTTGAATTTGCATCAGAAAACTCAAAAAGAATAAAATTCATTTCAAGAATTATATTTTTTTTCAAAATAATCAATCCCAAGACTATTTGCCACCTTGGGAAAATCAGTCCCTCTACATATTTTTCACTAATTTTTCTGTCATTTACAATTTAGTTTCTATGTTTTTGCTTTCTATTTCTATATTTCAGTTTTACTTTCCAGAATTTCAGTTATAGGAATTTCATTCTTGTTAGTTTACATTGAATTTGCATTCACCCTCAATTTGGTAGCTTTTGCATGAGTGTTTGGTGTCCTATTGCTAATACTATGGTGATAAGAAGTTCAAGAGTCATGTCATCCCACGATAACACACTCGTTGTGGATCTTGGGTTATCTAGAGCTTCCACTCCTAGTATTGACACTAGTACACTAGGCATGGATAATACCCTTAGCAACTGTTTTCCTTCAAATAGCATGAAAGTTGAACCGTAGAATGATAATATCCTACAAGAGAAATAATTCAAATTCATGAGAACTTAGCAAACCTCCAACATCAAGTAATCCTTGAAAACATTTCAACTACTGCAATTCCTACCATAGAAAACATCCATCACATACTTGAAGTGAAGATGGCCTTGACTTTGTGAAACACATAGTTGAGATATATACAAAACATCTTCCTTCAACCTCTAGTGCTCCTACAATAGCAACCAATGTTGTAAGCCAAGGAGGAACTCAAATTCATCCTCCCTCAATTATAGCCTCCATACCTACCTATACCACTCCTCAAGTCACAACAACAATGCAACAAGTTAGTAATGTGATTCCTTCCTTGAGCATTCCTACTAGCATCCCTACTTCCTATGTGGCATCACATGTTCTATCTTCTACCACATTTCCACCTGTAAGCATTCCATTCACTTCTCCTACCAATACATACATTCCATCACCACTTTCATTTCCATCTCATCCCACTTGTCATGATCCTCTCATAACATAACTTTTCCAAACCATTTCATCCATGCAAAAGAAAATATCTACCATAAACCAAAATTAGAATGGCTCACCCACATATTATGTCAAAAGCACCCCATTGTCTTTGGAAATATTCTGAACACTGATGCCACAAGGAGTAGAGGTGCCTAGATTTGAGAAATATAGAGGGAAGAGAGATCCTTCTAACCATGTTAATTCCTACACTACTTTATGTAGTGACTTTGTCCTTGATGATAAACTATTAGAAAAACTTTTCCCTAGCTCTTTAAAAGATACTTCCTTGTAATGGTTTTCTTCTTTACTGAAAAATTCAATTCGTTCATTCAATGCAATTGTTGATGCATTTATAAACAATTTCCAAGTGCATATGAATCCTAAGAAAATATTGGTCGATTTGATGAGATGCAAGAAAAATGAGGAAGAAAAGATAACTAATTTTATCTCACACTATCAATCACTTTATTCCCAAATCAATGTCAAGATCCCTGACCCACACCTTCAAAAGTTGTTTATAGAAAACATGCAGACTAAAATTCAGGACAAGCTCACTATGATGAAATTCCTATCCTTCATGCACTTGTGTACTGCCCTTTGTGATTATCAAAATTCGGTTAGTAGACAAGATACAAGGTCGACTTCTAGCCGAATTGAGAAATTTGAATTCGCCAACCAAAAGCATTCTCAACCATTTAGAAAGCAAAATAAAGGGTTCCTTCAATTTAATCCTCCTCAGCCAACAACTGAAAATGTGAATAACCAAATAGTAGTTGTTAAAACCATGCTCCCCTTTAGTTATGGAGATTCGAAAAGATAATTCACACCCTTACCCGACACCCTTCATAACATAATGTCCCAAATTTTACAACAAGAAATGATTACTTTTCCTTTCGTCAAAACACCCGACCCTACTAAGCCTTTACCCCCGAGCTTTAAATCAAATGCTTATTGCCATTATTATTGACAAAATGGGCATGATGCAGAACATTGCAAGCATCTTAAACATCTTGTGCAAGACCTCATTGATTCTGGTTGTCTATATGTTGCAAGTGTTAGTGATCAAGGCAATAAGTATGTTGCCCCTCTAAACCAAAACTTACAAATTTTCACTAATCCAATGCCTAAGCATAATATTTAATTTGTCAAATCTAGTGAAACTACATAGAATGATGTGATGAATGTTGATACAAATGATGAACATAATAACTTTATCCTAAATTATATCAATGTTAATCCTATGGATGAAATGGTTGGGGTAATAGATGTTATCCCTCATAAGGGCCGACCTAAGAATCCTCTTGATATTGCTTTCTCCTCTAAGGATATAATTAAAAATGAACCCAATGGTCCTCTCTACATAGTCGACCATATCTATGAAAAACCCACTAATGGGATACTAATACATCCCGCCTGTGGAGATAATGTGATCACTGAGGAATTTTCAGAATTGCATGAACTTTATCAAGATGACTATGATAAACCGAAAGCATGGATCAAGATGTACAATGGTTTTTCCTGCCCTACGATAGGATCGATCACTCTAAAATTGCAAATAGGACCAAAAACATTAGATGTCACATTCTCCATCATCCCACAGTCAGACCAATTTTATTTGAGGCTAGGCCATCCATGGCTTCGCTCAATGAAAATCATCCCCTCGGTTGTGCACAAATGCTTAAAGTTTCCATTTGACAATGAAATATTCACTATTCACCATAGTGGCTTTAACCCCTTGTCTTCCAAAGGAAACTTTTCCTTAGAATCCTTTTGGCCTGAGCCCATGGAACCTATAACGCCATGATAGGACTTCTTTTTGATATCTTACCAAAAATTCAAAGCAAAGAAAATAGCCAAATTATCCCTAAGAAACATGTCTCCTTCCATTTCAACACCTCCCATACTTGATGAAACCATGATTGAATCTAAATAAGAACAAAACAACCAAGACCAACCAACAATAGAAATTTCACCTACATCGTCAAAAAGACCAAGAGACAATGAAAGCAACATCATCATGCCTCCTCGAGTAAAACAGGTTTAGAAGGAAAAAGAGAAAGTGGATGACCAACCTCCTATGATTCCTTATGTTCCTCCCCTTAGGAAAGAAAATCAATCTACGGTTGATCAATCTACTCCTTCACAAACGCAACTTCAAAACAAAACCATTTGAAACAAAGGTGATAGAGAGTGTAGGCGTAGATGTCATGCCCTTGCTCACAAGTTACATGAAGAGTTAAGCAAAGAAAATAAAATTCCACAGTTGACCGAAGCAATGCATGATGACCCTCCTCCCCAACCAAAGCAAAACAACCCAATATAAGAATCACAACAAGAGAGGAACTCTTTGATGGACATTATCATTCGTCCTCTTGTTGTGATTAATTTGGATGACGATGACAAGATCACTAGAATTGATGAATAGGTGCATAATGATTTAAACACAATATTTTCCTCTTCGATGAGCTTAAACGAGAAATCTCATATATAGATTGATGAACCTAGTACTTCTCCTAGTTTGGGACTTTCCCTTGTCCCTTTGGCTAGCTATTCGCCTTCGATATACAATGAACATGATTGGGAGGTAGAGGACTTGATCGATGGTTGACTCACATTTTCCTTACTATTCTTTTGTATTTTTCTAAATTATTTATTTTTCTTTTGTGTGATTGCATGTGTGTAATGTGATCCCCCGTGATATTCTATTTGATGTTATCTCTTTGCGAAATTCTTCTATTTGTACCTTCATTCTTCTCTAATTCATGCATCGCTTTCACCTCTTTTTTTTTTCTTTTGTCTTTTTCTTGTGTTTTCCTTTTGGGGATGACGCAAGGCATTGAGAAATTCATGTCTCCTTCATGTTGAACCAAAAGGATTTCTTTTCCTTTTCCTTTATCTTTTTCTTGTGTTTTCCTTTTGGGGATGATGCAAAGCATTTAGACATTCATGTATCAAGGTGCTGCCACAATAATGGGTTACACTTTTTGGGAAATACTGATTTTTGCCTGAAATCATATATTTTTGGAAAATATAATGATTTAAGACTTTAAAGGTTCCATTTAAATGATTTTAATTAAAGAGGGTTTGATCAAATCACCTTGGATAGAACTCCATTATTTCTAAACCATACCTATAATGGAGTCTCCTCTACACCTATCAAAATGCTAATAAAAAACCACTTTTAATTTACCTTTTGGGCGATCAAATAAATTCATTTAAAATTTATGTTTTTTAAATATGTGGCCCTTATTATAAGCTTCCCAAAAAGTATAATTTTAAATATATTTAATTTTATTATTATATTGAATTTTTATTTCTTACGAATTTAGGTTTTTCAATGAACATCAAGTTCTTTGTTTCACACATACAAAAAATAGGAAAATAGAGGAAAAAAAATCTAAAAAATACATGTGCACTAGGTATTGATGTCCTTATTCCAACAAAAAATGAATAAGTTAATTCAAATGCATACAAAATATAGGTTATGTTGACCGAAGTACACCTCTGTCCAAATTATAATTACTCTGACATGGAAAATTAATTTAAATAAAATATGTAACAAAAAATTATGAAAAAATATCCATGCACTAGACATTGGTGTGAAAAATCTATATTGTAAAAATGGGTATGTGCAAGATCATCATTGAGAAAACAGGCCCTTAAGTGGTAAAAAATTTAGAAAAATTAGAGAAGGCAACTTGACGTAAAAAAATGAATAAGTTATCTATATTATTTCAAAAATATTTAAGAATAGAATTTGTAGAAAATTAAATGTAGTTTCTAAACTACTAGGTTTTTTTTTTTTTTTTAAATCTATATGGTGAAATTTTGAAATTTCAATGCAGTAGTACTTAAATTTTAGGGGAAAAATAAGATTTAGGTGTCTATCTGACCACCCTAACCACAATAAAATGATAATATTTTTTTATAATATTTTAGATATAAGTAGAGGACTCATGTTCTGATGTGATGCATATTTTGTTGTAATTTGTTTCCAAGTAAATAATTAATTATGAATTTTTTATTACAAATTTTGAAAATTATAAAAAACTCGTATGTTTGACCACCTTAAATTGGTAAAAACTTCATGAAATTCAATTTTTTTTTTAATCCTATAGTATGTGAAGCATAGAATGTGACGCATGTTTCAGATTCAAAAAATGTGACACCATTTGAAAGCTATAGATGTTTTTCAATCAGCCTATCAATCAGGACTTTAGTTGTAATTCAAATAGAAAATGAATAATTATTATGTATTAAATTCAAAGTAAAGCATAATTTATATTGGTCGAAAGCTGAACATCTAGGTGTGCAAAGAAGAAATAAAAGTGAAAAGTTGTTTATTTGGCCAAATGGAAGTAGGCATCTTTCTAAGTAACCTATTGAACCTATCCACAAAATCTTTGATCTTCTCATCCTCTTAATTATGAATATTGAATAAATGATCTAAAATAGTCGTTTCATCAACAAGACTTTTATACCTTCCCAAAAACTTATCTTTTAACGAATTCCAATCAGTTATACAATCATCTTATAAATAACAAAACCAATCAACAATAGGTCAAATAAGAGATTCAATAAATAATCTAACAAAGACATATTCTTCCCTTACCCCAAAATACCATAGGAAACCATGAAGACCAAAATATATTTTTTAGCATCCTGAGAATCTTCTCCATCTAATTTCAAAAAATACTTCCTTGATCCTTCAAGCAATGGTGAGTATACAAGTAAAGAAAGAGGCCCGAAATGACTTCCCCATGGATGGGAGGAAGTCCATGCCATAATGTAAATTCAGAAATACAATCAGCATAGGCTCTAGAACAGATTATTTATGAGTGCATCACTTCTTGTAGAGTCACCAACCTCCATCCTCGGGGAGGTACCTTACAATATTTCTAAGGAAAGGAATACCAAATATTTATTTTTTGAATTTTCCCCAGCAGAGTCGCCAAAAATATGTTAGTTGGGATTTTTGCCTTTCAAAAATAGTTGAAAAAAAACAAATGACTCAAAAAATGCCCCAGATGGAAAGACAAAATTGCACCAATAGTTGAGTTGGGTGTGAGGATTTTCTACATCGACTCTCTGCTTATTTTTGAAGGTGCAACTACCTTTGTATGATAAAAAGTAATTGAAGTAAAACTTGGGTATGCTTTTGACCAAAAAGTAGGAAAGGTAATCTAACATGTACCAATAGGGTACATGTGTAGGATCATCATGGAAAAAATAGAACCTTAAGTGGCAAAAAATTTAGAAAATTCAGAGTTAGGCAACTTGATGTAAAAATTTGAAAAGTTATCTATATCATTGAAAAAAAAATGTAAGAATAGAATCTGTAGCAAATTGAATGTAGTTTCCAAACTACAAGGTTTATTTAAAAAAATATATATCTATTTGGTGAAAATTTGAAATTTCAATGTAGTAGAATTTAAATTTCAGGGAAAAAATAAGAGGTATCTGTCTGACCACCCTAACCACAATAAAATGATAATATTTTTTAATAATATTTTAGATATAAGTAGAGGACTCATGTCCTGATGTGATGCATATTTTTTTGTAATATTTTTCCAAGTAAATAATTAGTTATGATTTTTTTATTAAAACTTTAAGAAAATATAAAAACTTGTATGTCTGACCACCTTAACTTGGTCAAAACTTCATCAAATTCAATTTTATTTTTTCTAATCCTATAGTATGCGAAGCATAGAATGTAATACATGTTTCAAATTCAAAAAATGTGATACTATTTGAAAGCTATAGATGTTTTTCAATCAACCTATCAATCAGGACTTTAGTTGTAATTCAAATAGAAAATGAATAATAATTATTTATTAAATTCAAAGTAAAGCATAATTTATATTGGTGGAGAGTTGAGAATCTCTTTTAAAAAACCTTTTTGTTTCATCAATTTTAGGTAAAAAAATGTCATCAACCACATACCCTACACATACCCATCATATCGCCACTTTTTGGCCCATCATGATCCTACACATACCCCATATCCATGAAAGTAAATGTGATGGATTCATTTAGAATGAAAATAATATAGATGAACGATGCAAATCTCATTTATCTTAAACCCACAATGAGAAATAAGAAAAGAATGATCAGCAAATTCCTTTCAATAGATGAGTTGTCCTAGATTCAAAATTCTAGAAATAACCACATACTTAGCTTGATATAATAGATAAACATTGAAGAGATTACAAAGAAGCACAGTTCACTTGAAATAAGAGGAAATATTGATGAACTCAAAGATTCAAAACATTTCTTAATTTCTTTAATGCTCATAAGTGAGTTCAAAGCCTTCACCTTTCTGTACAATAAATTTGTGTTGAAAACTCAAAATTGGTACCCTCCTTTTCCTATTTTTCCCCCTTCTCCCCTTTTCTATTAATTCAGAGATTTATATAAATATAGGCATACCAAAAACTATTACATTATAAAAATAACGGTCTTGAAAACAATCGAAAAGAAAAAAGACTCCTAGATGAGAACAGTTTCAAAAAGATGTTATCATTACATGTCATAAAAGATTCTTGCATGCCACTAAATTGCTGGAGGAGCTGAAAACTTGAACAATTCTAACTGCATATCCATGACCAAATCACAAAATTTGGCATGTTCTTCTTCTTCTAAAGCAAGGATCATCCGATTATACTCAACATAGCTAGTCTTCTCTTTCCAGGTTAGTGAACACGGTTCAGAAACGATGTTGAATTGTTCTTCTTCTAGCCAATTCAAATTGAGTTGCATGACAGGAACTAGTTCATCTTCCCATTCCCTAACCTCACTAGGAACTACCATCTTGAATTCCTTGGTTGATAAGGAAAATATATTTTTGCAATACCATCAACTTACTCTGCAAATGGCTTATTTAATTATGCTGGTAGGTAATGATGATGCTCAATCTGCCAATATAGTGTGGCCACCTTACCAAGCTTTCATTACACTTGCTATTTAAGAGGCCCAATTAATGCACCATTAGTTGAGGAGCGTTTATGGAGATTGAATCCATGTCTCATAACTCCTGAAAAGATAGTTACAAGATACGTCGTACAAATAATTAAATGCGTTGGCAGCATTCAAAAACCAAGGAAAATGCCTAGAAAATTATGGGATCATGAAAAAGTTGAACCACATAACTGCATATCGTGGGTTGTAAAATTTCAATAACTTTTGACACATCAATCCCTTACGCAAGGATGAGTGAAAGGAGGATCGGGTAGTCGGGTACTTCTATAACTTCTAAACCTAGTGACTAAGTTATAGAATCACAAGATTGCACGATAAAGGTTATGGAATTTATAGGTACCATGACCATGAATTGTTTAAAGGAATAAAAAAGAAGACCATTTTGGTTCAAGGAAGAAAAAGTGCATTTTAAAATATAAAAAAAAATTGGTGGGTAGCAAGCTACTCCATTGAAAAAGGTGAGGGTTTCATCTTTAGTACATGGTCATGACTTCTAGGTACCTAAGTGTGCTCTCTCTTCTTAATCAAAATTAACTATAGAGAATATTGCCATGGCACAAAATATTTCGCCATGTTGGATAAATGAGTCTAAGGACCTTGAAAAATAAAAATACTTTGTTGAAAGGTTAATTGACTGTAATCTTGATTTTGATTTATGTGAGCATTGTATTTGTGGTAAACAAAATCCATTTAGTTTTACTTGAGTTGTAATAAATCTTTTGGTGTACTAGACCTTATTCATTATAATGTGTTTTGTATTGTAGACATTCCTACCATTAGAAATTCCACATACTATGTCTCATTTATCGATGATAATAATAGAATGACATGGATATATTTTTAAAGAGTAAATGTGAAATTTTTTAGTTGATTTAAATAACTTAAATTAAAGGTTGAGTTGTAGTCTACTATTTGTAGTTCTAGAAAATATGAAAAAGGTGAAACGATTTAAAAGTTATGAATATTTTTTAATCAACCTATCAATCAGAAAGTTTCAAATAGAGTAAATGTAGAAAATCATTAATAACTATCTATTAAATTTAAAATGTTTGCATATATTATATTGGGAGAACGTTGACAATTTGATAAATGAATCTTTTTGTTTCATCAAATTTAGATATAAAATACTTCATTAGCATGAAGGTTGATACCTTAAAAAGAGGATTAAACCTCTAAACACATTGGAGATGTTGACTTTTTAGGCTTAAAAAACCCTAGCCTAATTGCAAAGATTTCTAGAGGCAAAAATATGGGGAAAAACATTTTGTCAAAAAAAAATGAAAAAGCTATTTTTACTACATCATCCAAAATAGATAATTCATTTTATTTTTTTGGAAAAAATTAAGAAAAATATTTTTTGGGGGCTAGCAATGACCCCCACAAGTGCCTAGCTCTCAAGAATATTGTGATTTCTATGCATTAAAATAGAATTGTTATTGTCTACACTCTTTCACAGAAAATTTGATTCTATCAATCATTAAGATATCTTATTTTGGTTTGTATAATGAGAAACAATAGTAATTGTAAAGAAAAAAGGAAGAAAAATCTTCAAGTGGAGGAAATTCAAAAAATTAGGAAAAATATAGAGCAAGGATGGGAAGAAAAGGTATGTTGAATGCTCTTGAAGGTGAATGCTACAACTCATATGTACTTAATTGATAAATGTTATTCACTAATATTATTTTTATAATGTTTCCTAATATTCAAAGTGAATTCAAGTTTAAAAAAATAAAAAGTATCATGTTTTTTATTAGATAAGTAGGGAAGGGCCTTGATCTCATACAAAGAAAATAGTTAGGAAAAACAACCCAAAAAAACAAGCTGGCCAAACACAACAACCAATTAGAAATAGTAAGATAAGAACAACAACAAATAGACTGGTACCAAGAATAGAACCACCAACAAAAGACAAAATAGTGACAGACAACTAGAGAGAAATAGCTCAAGAACCAGAGCTTGAACCCAACAACTTTTCCCCCATGGGCATGCCAATAGAGTCCTTTTTAGAAGTACATTTTTTCTTACATTTTACAATTGTCTAAGAAGAATCAAAAACTAGATTAGAAACAAATTGACTAGGAGGGGAAGAGTCCTCTTCAGAGTAACTAATAAGAGGGACAACAGTAAACTCAGGTGAGGCAACCAAAACTGAGCTCGAAGTCGTAGTCCATTTGAAGTTAAGACAAAGACCTCAAAAGGAGGAAACACACATAAAAATAGGAACAACCTTGTCTTGAACCAACACAAAAAAAATCACACACAACAATAGGAATAGCCTTATCTTGAACCAAAACAATAGAAGCCGTTGGAGGAGCAACACCATCAGTAACATAATTATTTGTTTGAACAGAAGGAGAGGGAGGCCTGAAAACCTCACTGTCAGAAGAAGAGTTCACATTAGGGTGTATGGTTATATTTTCTTGGAGAGCATTCTTCCACCAAGTGGAGGAAGAAATAGGATGAGATCCATTAGGGCAGTCATGAGAAAAGTGTCTAGTAGAAAAATAATGTCTGCAACAAAAGGGATACCTTCATAATCCACAAGATAAGATTAAGACCATCCATTAACTTGAAGCACCACCTCACCAATCAAAGCCTAGGAAAAATATACCTCCACCAAAATCTGGGCAAAGGAGGTATAAGTAAAATTCTTGGATGCATTATCCACTTTTAATAACCTACCACGACCATTATTGATGCATTCATAAGTTGAGGGGCACTAGAACTATAAGGGAAAATATGGCAATCTCACCCAAATAGGCATGACATCAATAGGTTCCTTCAAAGGGTTAAAGGAATGGATCCAAGGCCTCATGGATAGGGGGTGAGAATCCCATTCCCACAAACCATGATCTAAAATTTCCTATCTAAAATTAGAAGAGAAAAAACCAACTACAAAAAGACCTCTAATAGAGGGATAAATCTCCATTGTACCTTCTATAACAAGAGACCATTGTATAGAGATCCAGAGGTGCAAGTCTGGGAGGGATGACCACAAATGGAAAAAAATGTAGATCAGGGAAATCCTAGAGTAGAAATCTATGTATTTTATAACTTCTTGGCCAAGAGAAATCACTGGTGAAGCATTAGCACACCACAATGTATGCGCAACACCCTCTCCAACCTTTCTATTATGTACAATATTCACAAAAGAGCCTGAAATAGAATAGTTATTAGTATGAAGTCCCTCACAAAACCCCCCCATCAGGGAATGCAGCTGTAACCCCCCCTCAAGAACATTAGAAATTGGCATTGTAGTGGTATTTAGATCAACCACCAGATCACAACCTAGTCGAGAGAAGGGAAGCAAAAAATCTACATGAGAGCAAAGAGAATAGACATTCAATTTTTTCGCTAAGCACCTGGAAGGGTAGTAGGCATAGGAGTCCATCAGTAGCCTAGTGAATCTTCAAGAATACTAGTTAAAACGTATCATGTTGGTGTGGTTCAAATTAAAATTTTTGCTAACTCCCTTAGTTTATTTTTTCATAGTTGTTTAACAAATTACATATTTAGTATAATTTGATGCTATGTGTTAATATTAAAATATATTCATTATTATTTATTTTATATTCATTCATTGATCTAGAATTCATAAGTCCTCTCTCTTCCTAAGGCATTGCAACACAATAAATAATGTACTAGAAGGATTCCAGATTTACACAAATATTCTAGAAGAATATATTCCTATCTAAAGTTTTATATTTTCAATTTTTGTACATATATTTCCATGGGTTGACCTGGTAAAACATTTTTCATAGGGAAAAATGGTAACCTCCTGAGGTATTCTTAAATATCACTAGCTTGTAGATACGAGAAAGCGAGAAGGAACAAACTTAAAGTAATGAATTAAGTAATAGAATTTGATAGCTTTCCAAATCAAACCTATAGATAAATGTCATTTTTACATTGTAAATACAACATTATACATAGAAAAATTAATATTCTAATGATATTTTTTCTACTTATTTTCAATTATTGACTTATCTTTCTAATGAGGTGATATTTCTTTTTTTGATTACTTACTATTGTTGATGTAATGGCACATCGTGTGACATTATTATATTTGGTGTATGAGGTGGAACCCACACTCTCATATGTGTCTATTAGATTTTTTACAATAAATTTTTCATTTGAAGCATTTGATGTTCTTCGACCAAGAATTTTCATAATGACAATAAATTTTAGATATCTCATCATTTCAAAACATAGTTGACATATTTTAGTTTCATTTAACTTCTCAAAAAATAATCTCCATATCTTATTGGCATACATTTGATAAGTAAACTTTGGAATTTTAACAACCACTATTTTCAAAAACATTCTTATCAATATCAATTAAAAACTTAGGCTTTCTATGAAAAATTATAGAAGGTATTCTCAATGGTAAATTTTCCTCAATATTTGAAATTTCTTCACTAATGAACTGTGATGGGATATATGGCATACCTTCAACTTGAGATGAAAAAGATGATGTACCTTCAACTCGAGATTAAAAAGATGGTGTACCTTCTATAACACCAGAAATCTCCAAATTTCTTAATTCTATTCCATGTATATCAGCATGAAGTTAGTTAAAAAGAAAGCAAACGAAATGGCATTCTTTATGAAATAATTCCTTATGCTCTATGAATATAACAATAAAACAAACTAATTTAAATCCTAATAAACATAATGAATAATCTATTCCATAGTTGATTAGTGCTATTGTTGAAAATAGCCCTTTCCCAATCCTTGATAGATAAGCTAAATGATATGAAAATGGAGTAAGATGGGCAAAATCAATTCTCAAATGAAGAGAGTGACTTTGCATAAGATTTGTGGATCAAGATGTGGAGGATTTGTTTGAAGAATGAAGCTTCTATTTGTAGATTCTCAAATGCTAAGAGTGCTCAAGAGGTAGCAATGTGGGACTAAAAACAAGCCAATGAAAAGAGGCCACTTGTCAACTTGCCATAGGTTGAGGGATGTGCAAGATTTGGGAAATGTGCCCAAGAGGGGCAAATTTTAAATTTGAATTTGAGAGTTAATGCTTAGTTTGACCTTTGCAAGGGACATGTAAGAGACATTAATTGCTTTGTTGGATGTACATGTCCACTTGATTTTGAATTCAAACTTGGGGGAATATTCCCCAAATATGCCATGTTGATGGAAAATGTTGGATTTTAATAAATCAATAAATTGATTTATTTGTGCAAGTGGGAATATCTAAAGGATGTGATGGGTAGTTAGGTTAGGCTAATTAGGATTATATTAGCTTAATGATGATTAGGATGCTTTGACCTTTTTGACTGAAATATTTGATTTATGCTATGAGATTTCCACAATCTATCATGTTTAAGATTTTGTGATTTCTGGATTTTTGATTGTGTTTAAGTTTTTTCATCAACATTTCGGATCACACTCATCTCCTTAGCTCTTTATCATCCTGATGATGGATCACTGAGTGTGATCCGAAACGTTGATGAAAAAACTTAAACACAATCAAAAATCCAGAAATCACAAAATCTTAAATATTTGATTTATTTAGATAAGAAAAGGATGGAAAATGCATTTGAGATGAATGTTTGATTTATTTGATTAAAGGTTGACGATAAAGTTTATTTAATTTTAAATTAATGACCTTAGGAGATGGAAATTAATGAGATTACTTGATGAATGGATTAAGGTGAACTTGATTAATGGATGAATGGGCCTAATGCATGATGCTAATTTTTCATGTCTACACCTTCAACTTGGGATGTAAAAGATGGTATGCCTCCAACTTGAGATGTGAACAATGAAGTAGTTTCAACTTGATATGCAAAGGATGAAATCCCTCCAACTTCAAGATTTAAATTTATCATTGCACAAAATTTTGGTGCATTCATTTCCTTTGTGCCACCAAATTCTTCTCTCTTTTAAATCTTGAGTGGATGTTTCATGTTCATCTTCAATTGGAAATGAGGATATGTCTTCTTTTATGGTGTTCAACTTCCTACTTTCATGAAGTAGCCTCATTCCTTCTCTTTTATTTGCATTATTAGCCATACGCTTGTCTAAAGTTAGAGTCTTTGCTCGTTTGCTTGGCATGATAATGAATTCTATATTTATCATGAATAAGAAATAGGGATTAGTTCGATCATGGTATAATACAACAAATAAATCTCTTACACAAATCTCAAACTAATCCTACAATTATCATTATAACATTCAAAACTACTTTTGACACCTTTTGAAAACCACTGAAATCATTTAAACTCATACTATCACATGCTAAAACACTTATAACAAACAAGGGATAGTCATAAAAACTAATTATTAAATTTTCTCATGCACAAAAAATGAGAGAAAGGAAGCAAATATGTTTCTCATAAGTATCTTAGGACTAACATAGGTCTCTCAAGATTGTCACAGGCCTCTCATGATTGTCTTAAGTTTCTCAAGACTATCCTAAGTTTCTAGGGTCCTATCATATGTCTCTTAAAACTATCATATGCCCCTTATGATTGGCATAGGTCTCTTAGGACTGTATATGTTTCTTAGGATTGTCATATGTCGATTAGGACTACCATTTAAGTTTCTTAGTATATAATCATTTAAGGATATATAGCAATGATTGTACATAATGCATTATCCAACAATCACAAGAATATTTCTACCTTCTATACCTCCTCACAAAATAGCCCTATCCATTCCAAATTTTGGTTATAGGCATTACTAAAATATATATCTTTAAAAAATCATGATTTAAAAAAAAAATCCTTATAATATAATATTTATTACAAACACACACACATATATATATATTAAAAAAAAAGATGATTTAGAAATAAACACCTCTAAAACATCTCTGTCTTCTTACTTTATTTATGCCGAAGGCGTATCCTTGAGATGCACAAGCTAATAATGGCAATCTAATGGTTGAAACAGTCTTCCGACCATTGAAATCATTTTGTCCATTGATCACCAAATAATACGGGTGTAGTAGGTTTTGGGACCATTTCGTTCCGCGTGCCCAAACTATGAGCTGGCGTTGGCATTCCATCCTCCATGTCAAAGAATGATATTTTGTCGGGGCTTGCACTTTACATGCCTTCCAAACCTCTGCCTCACATTTTACATGCATCCCAATTCCATTAAATGAATCGAAAGAAGTCCAAAAGAAAGGGGAAAGGGTACATTTTTACTGTTTGTAGTAATTAATTCCAAGCGCCCACTGAGCATTAAATTAAATAACCCTGACACAGGAAAAATAATTAAATTACATGGAACATGACGCCTTTTGGAGATTTATAGTTATAAAAGGATAGGCAATCCACAAAAAGAAACAATTGAATGTTCTTAATCAGCAAGGAGATGGTTTCGTAAGCCATCAATTTAAGCTTTTATTTTAAAGAAAAAAACTAAAATAAGTAATCTTTTAGAATTAAAAAAAATTAGAACAAATGCTTAAAGAATTAATTTAATATTAAAAAATAGAATAAATGCTTAAAGAAAAATATTGCTTTGAGGAGAGTTTTAGAGTATGTCTATCAAAATGAAAATTACCCTCAGATTCTAATAATGAATGCATTTAGGTTTTAACATTACGACATTCTGTTTTATTTTTTATTTTTAAATAATTATTTTTCATTTATTTGAAAGAGTTATTTTATATTTTAGTTAATATAATATTTGATTTATAATTTGTTTAAGGTAAAATTTGATTTATATATATATATATATTTAATATAAAATTTGATTTATTAGTTTATTATATAAAATGTGGATTATATTTTAATAATGAAAAATAAATTATAAATAATTTAATTATACTTATAATTATTATATATTATATTTTAAAATAAAACTATTAATTAATAATTATTATAGTTTTGAAACAAGGGAGCAAATGGAGAGCAACGATCGATAGGAGAATACCATTGTAGCAACCAAGGTTTCACTTGGTTTGAGTGAGCTCGGGAAGGCTTCACAGGGCATCTCCAGTGGCTTGCAGTGTAGAGTTGATGGTGCTGGGGGAAAGATAGGCACTATCTCTCAAGTCGCGCTTAAAGAGAAGGTAATAGGGAAATCCAACAGTGGTTTGGGGCTGGATGGGGTTGATCCACATCCTTAAGGAATGTTTGGAGTCCTTTTTTCGACAGGAGAATGCTCTGCATGCAATGAAGGTCGGGACAACCATAAGGGTTTCGAGAGGAAGTCATCTGAAGAAGGCAGTGGAGATTCTGGCTCAGGAAGTGGTGGCCAGTTACAGGGGCAACAAGGCAATGTTGAGCTTTTGGGGGATAAGGAAAAGTCAAGGAATCTAAGAAGCCCAGGTTAGAGGGTAGTAAATCTAGGCACGTTGGGTCAGCTAAGCATCAAAGCAGAAGATTTGTAGGGGAGATTGGAGCGGACCCTGCTATCGACCACTCTTCCAAATTAATCACCTTGGAATTAGATGAAGAGTTGGAGCAAGAAATGGCCCTCAATGAAAAAATTTTCTCCAGGTTGGGCCTTATTGGGAGGTTCAGGGGTTTTTGGGCATGCTTGACTGATCTCCACCAGTGGATCTCCAACTATTGGTTGCCCCTACTAGAAGGGTATGTTCAAATCTATCCAATTGCCAAAGGAATTTTTATTGTGGTTTTTGAAAAAGAACAGGATAGAAATAAGATCCTTTGTGATTATCACTGGGATTGGGAAGATAAGCCTGTATTGTTGTTAAAGCCATGGCATCCGGCTTTCAACCTAGCCACTAAAGTGTTTGAGAGGGTGGCTCTTTGGGTGAGACTTCCTAACCTCCCCTTATAGGTTTGGTTTGATTCATGCTTGGAGGTTATAGGGAGCTCTCTCAAAAGCTTCTTAATGGTGGATGAGGGTTCTTCTAATCTTTTGTATTTGACTTATGCTAGGATTTTGGTAGAAATGAATGTGTCCAAGGTGCCTCCGGAGGTGATTAGGCTAAAATCTTTGAAGGGTTGTTGGGTGCAACCCATAGATTATGAAGGGATTCCATTTAGGTGTAAAATCTGTCACCAAGCGGGGCATTTGTCAGCTGAGTGTGCCAAACATAGAACTAACAAGTCCGCTTCTTGGTGGAAAGATGCGACCATCCAACACTACACTATGGAGAAACAAGAGGAGAAGCATACAAGCTCCCAGTTGAAAGGAACCGAGGAGGAGGTTCGAGCAATAGAGGAGCTGAACCAGGAAGGGAAGAAGTTGTTGCCAAAGGCTAAAAGGGAGGAGCAACAACAGGTTAAGGCAGCCTCAACTCAGGAAGGGATTCAGGCTGAGATTAGTGCTAAAGCAGTTATTAATGGAAGTGATAAGGAGACGAATTTCAAAATGGGTGTTGCGATGCCTGAGTGTCAGGAAAAGAAAGGTACTATGAGGCCTCAGGAGAAAGATGCTGGAAAATGGAAGGTTGATGATCAACATCAGCAAACATTTAGTAATGGGATTCGAGCCTAGTGTAGTCCCCGAGATTTATCTTTGGATTGGCAGAAGGAGGCTACAAGGGTGGAGGATGGGTGGAAAATGGTCACAGGGAAGAGAGTAAAGAAGGAGAAAAAAAGAGCTTTTGCAATGGTCCTCCGATCTCAAACCAAAGGAAGTTTAAAAAAGACTTCAAACTTTTGACCTGTTAATAGGTCACTTAGGGATGTTTGATTTGAAGTTTGATAGTTAGCTATAATTAAGCCTTATTTGTATCTATGGGGTGATTTGAGCTAGATTTGGAGGTAGTTCTTTGGATGTTTTTTTAGGAATTGGTGTGGTCTGGAAGGGACTATAGTTGAAGTTACTTTGGAAATAGCTCTATAATTTCTTATTTTCAATAAAAATAAAAATACTCAATTACTGATAAAAATAAATAAATTATTATTATATTTTTATATAGTACAAAAATAGATTAGAATTTATTCTAATTGACTTTCCACACTTCTTCGACATACCCATTGCACACTAAGGTGCAATTGCTAGTATAGATTCTTTTAAGATATCTCTTCACTTACATTATATAGATTTTTTAAAGATATCTCTCCACTTACTTTATGATAGTTATTTTACTTAAATCAAAAGCTTAGACTTTTAAAAATTGATGTCACGCAAAGGTTAAAGTACTTAGTCTCCCACTCTAATAGGACAAAAAGGCTACAGTCTTTTAACACGGAAAAGGTAGGCTACAAGTTGTATGCTCTTCCACTCTGGTACGTTCATGACATCAATGGTATTTTTATTCAATAATGCCAGCTTGAATTGTTTTCCACTAGCAGTTAACATCTCCATCCATGTTCCACTTTCAATTACTTCCCTCTAGCTGATCAATATTATTAAAAAAAGAAAAATTACTTCCCTCTAGCCAACACGGGCTAACATAAAAGAAACTATTACTAGGTTATAGATGTCAAAACTTCTGTTGCCTAAATTTGATGGGCGTATGGCTGCATTTAATTAGCCGATAGGCTATTATAGGTGAGAATTCAACCAGAAAAGTCTCACTGTCTGATGCCGGCTGAGACTATTCTGGTTGGATTCTCACCTGAGACATGCCATCCACATGTTTTTCCCTGAGAAGGTTTTTCCGGTGGGAAGAGTATTCTAGTGACCTGACGCCGTTTGCTGTCCTCTCCAGCTTTCATTTCCTTGACGCCATTTGCTGTTCCTCTGCACGTAGTATGGGCGTCCTGACAGAAGTATGGGTGAAAAATAAAAGGATCACTCATATCGGTGAACAACGTACCATCTACTCCCTGCACACTGTATTAATTTTACCTTGAATTTTGGGGTTTTGCGTGCGAGTTGAAGTAGTTGTGTCTACGCATATTCCCTATTTGTGTATTTCTATTGCTTTTTCAAGTGGCCTTCTTCAGAATTAAATGGCAATGGCGGTTATGACAGGAGGAGAGCAAGGAAACATCAGAAGGGAGAAGGTAATTTCTATTTTTATGCTTCATGGCCTTTGTTGCTTTTACCAGTGGCATTGGGTTATTTCTTTAGAAGGGAGAAGGTAATTTCTATTGTAATGCAAACACTTTCATATTAAGGCAATGGCTATTAACCCTCCATTCTTTTCATCGCTGGTGTTGGAGAAATTTTGCAGTTGAAGTAAATGTCACTTTCCAATGTATTTTTTTGTAGGTCCACAATTTCTCTCATCCTTGCACAGGCGGGAAGGATGCTGGCAAAGCTTATGGGGTCGAGCTTTACACCTGCAGATAGGGATTTATCTGTAATCCGATGATGGAGTGTACGGGCCGCCTTTTCCTTTTTGGGATGAAGAAATAGAGAGCTTGGGAGCTGCAGTGGAGGATGCAATAGAAGTGATGTTTGGTGCTGTGGATGAAACAATTAATGAGACTCATTTCTGGAGATAGAGTGCCTATTTCCTTACTCCATAGATCGTATTCAGGAGTGAAACAATCTGTAAGAGGATAGCAATATGAGTCCTGTGAGTATCAGGGTTTTTTGAGGGTTTGAAAAATTCAACCTGTCGAATTTGTCATGGTATTCACTTTCAACATTTATTGATTGTGGGTTATCTGATATTACTGAAAAAATTAGTGTTTCTTGTGGGGTTTTGGAATAGTTGTAGGATTTAACGTTTCCTTATTGGTTCTATTTTTGGTTTTGCTGATTACAGATGCCTGCTTTGTTTGGTGGGTACTTTTCAATGCTCAGTTTACATTTGTGGGTTACTTGGTTCGTTTAAAAAGAAATTGCTTTGGTTTCCTCTATTTCATCTGAGAAAACAAGACTGTTTGAGGAATAATGGATCCAGGTTCAACTTGGAAGCATCTTTGATCAATTTTGGTATGTGGGGTTTAACTAGAAGGCCTGTTTTGTTATTTTAGACATGCAGGTTTTAACTGTAAAGCCTGTTTGGCATGTTATAGGCTTTACCTAGGAAACCTGCTTATTCAATTTTCCTGAGAGAGAGCCTCACCTTTTATCTTACAATGGAGAACGTGATTTGACATTTACTGAAATTTGTACAGATGTTGGGTATTTCTTCTTTTGCAACTTTAGTTTGTGTCTCAATTATTTTTCTTTAAAGATGAAGAGCTTTTATTTCTATGTCATTTACATGGAGGAATAATTCCTTTATGTGTAGGCTTTCAAACAATCTGAATTTATTGATTTTCAACCCATTAAAATATATTTCAAACAATCTGAACTTTTGCAGGTCCAACCCTGTTCTTATAAAATTCACAGTTATTTTTCCTCTCAGTTATACTCTTCTCAATCTTTGTCATGTTTGCTGAAAATCTCGCGAACGCTTCTCCAATACGCGGATCATCTACTCTGTCCATGGTGGACCCCTGCAACTGTCCCACGTATACCTCATGTTTTGCATGCTTTGACAAAATTTCCAAGACAGCCATGACAATGGCTATCTGCGTTGGAGTAGACACAGTCTTGAGAAAATATGCATCTGGGTTCTTAAGAATTTCATCATATTCGGGTGTTCCTTTCTCTGGAATGAAGCGCCTACTCATGGTGGGCAAATTGGGCATGTATCCTCCATAGGAGTACTGCCCAAAGTTGACAGCAGCATGGTGAGCAGATGTAGTCCAAATGATAGTTGTCACTATTTGGACTGCTGCATCCAAAGAATCCATCTTGTACCAACTACTCGGATCATCCTTGAGGTCTCCATGCCCCACATTTACTATTTCATCCCATCAATCCTGCAATTCTTTGTCCCTTGTAATTGAGAGATCATCCTTGTAACACAGAGACAAGTAGTCTGTAACCCATTGCTTTAAGGCAAACCATATTTCAATGCCGTCTACAGCATATGGCTAGTCCTCGATGACAAGCTTCAAACCATTTGGTGCGTTTGAATCCTGGACAGCCATTCCCCTGCATGGTACATGTTAAATGAAAGAGTCAATTTAATCAGGCCTTTAAATTATTATAAGCAAAGCTAGAATTTGCAGTGAGCAATGAAATATGTGTATCACTTACCTTTTAAGTAAGTCAGCTTCCAGTCCTTGCTCATTGAACTTCCACTGTTTGTAGGCTTTAGATGATATTTCCATACAATATTTTCCTGGTGTAAAGCCTTGTTCAATAATACCACCTGCATTGATCAAACTCTGACGGGCAGCTTGATTGATGTCCATTGTATCGAGGTAATGGGGGACTAATAATTTGTATACTGGGTGCATTTTGCTTAGTTGTCTGTGGGTAGCTATAATGAAAGGTTCTGTGAGACAATGAGTTGTCAGCCTGCAGTCAATTAAAAAACAAAAGTTTGCCCAAGTTAGCAGCTCGCTAGCCAATGGTATGCTGTCTTCCATCAGTACAAGTGATATTAATCCTGAGTGATTTTACTCCGCCATAAAGATGTTTAATGAAAGCATGTCAGCGAGAACTGAAATATAACGTACCAGTGACTGATGAGCTGATGGTAGCCTGCATCATTGACTCTGGCATGAGCTCTGGCCAGCTGCCACACTGCTTCTTCCTCTGTTCCGTTGTTGCCTGGTGTAAAAACCTTTCTTACAGCTGCTTCCTCATCAGTTGGTGGCAAGCACAGCTCTATGGCTACAGGCTTTAATGTTCCTTCCTTGCCGAGGAAAAAGAGTGTGCGACTTGCGTATGCTTTAACATCTTTGGAAAGCTTGTTGATGCGCTCGATGTAGGGCATATAAGCATCATAGTAGTCCACAATAAACAACCTTTTTAATGCTGTTGCCTGTAATTTTAAGATTAAATTTAATTATATTTTGATAACAAAGTACACAGATAAAACAAGATCAACTTTTCTATGAGATAAATTACTTGATCCACGGAAAGGCCTTCAAGGTTCTTTTCTATGTGTTGGGCTGTGACGGTGCTCTTCTGTGGTCCGTACATCTTTTCATCTAAGCTACTCGAGGGAGGAAACTCCTGTCATAAAACAGCGAATGGTGCTATTTCAGATAAGAAAGAACGGTAAAAGGAAACAGGTTTGGACATTGAGAATTTGGGTTACCTGTAGGCACTGAATGACAATTCCCCGTCGCTTCTCCATGCAAACTCATCAACTGTAGCGCAGAACATTAGTCCAACTCCATTTCTATACAGTTAAATTATATAATCAAAATTAGAATCAGTCCATGTATGTTAAGCTTACATTCGACAACTTGTGGACGGCTGAAATTTACGAGCGGGTTGTTTTCCTTCACGTCATCAAGGAGTCCCTGGATAAATTGGACTGGGTTATTAACTTGACGGAGTTTCCTGGGAGAACTGTAGGCGCTTCTCAATCCCCGCTTGTAAATCTCACTGACGTCTTCGAAGGATTCGAAGGCGTAGTCGAAGAGATTAGTGAGAGTGGGAATTAGCTCGTTAGCAACTGCCTGTATTATGTGAGCTCCAAAGTCGGAAAAATCTGTGTAAGGAAACCTTTCGTCCGGAGGAACAAAGATCGAGCTTGTTCGGGTCTCAAATTCCGGAGCTGCCAAAGATTTTCCAAGCAGAGATTATATTATCATTCTATTGTAAACAGATTTATAAGTACAATGTAGTAATAAAGTACTAAACTTGTATACCGGTTTTAACGCGTGGACGACCAGTTCTACATCTTCTGGGATAAGGGAACTCCTCCGATCCACCCAGCACTTCCCTCCGCAGCTCTGGATCTTTCTCTGGGTTCCCAATATCGTTGTAGACGTCATAATCGTATATGAGATCATACACCTTTCTTTCTCCGGTTCCGTTTCCTCGCAAGGAGATTAAATCTAACTCCCTGAATTTCCTCAAACCCATTGGCGTTTCCTCCGGAAGAAAGCTCTGATAAAACACATTTATGTCAATCCTATGCCCACGAATTACCCAGATTAAATATTAAACATAATTTGCTTATGATAGGAAATCTATGGCACACCTTATTGGCGAAGAAAACACTGTCGTTAGGGTTGAGCCTAGAAGGGGTTGCATAATTGTTATGGTCATACTTAGGGTTAGGTTTTGAGTTAGAAATATCATTAGGTTTAGGGGATTAGAAATTTAGTTAAGAATAGGGTTAGGTTAGGGTTAACATCAAGATCGGGGTTAGGGCCAGCATCAAAATTAGGATTAGGGTTAGAATGAAGATTAGCTTAAAATGAGGGTTAGAGTTAGGATTAGGGTTAGGGTTACAATTAGATTTAAGATCAATTTTAGGTTTAGGGTTACGATTTACATCATGGTTATGGTTATGATTATGGTTAGGATTTGGGATAGAGATATAGTTAGGTTTAATGTCATTATGTGGTTAGGTTTAGGGATAGACAATGACTTAGGAATAGGGTTCGTGTTAAGATTAAGAGATATGGTTAAATGTTCTCAAAGGTAAAAATATATAGTTAGGTTTAGGGTTTAGGTTAGGATTAGGGATAGAGATATAGTTAAGCTTATGGTTAGGGTTAAGAGATACAGTTAGGGTTAGAAATATGGTTAACATTAGGATGAGGGTTAGGTTTTGCATAAAAATTAGGGTTAGGGTTAGCATGAAGAATAGTTTAGGATTAGGGATAGGATTCAAAATAATAAATAGTTATAAAAATAATATATTAAAAAATAATCTTAAATGAAAGAAATTTCCTAAAATTTACAATTTCATATAAAACTAAGTTTTCAAATTTAAAAATAGAATTGAAATAAAACTATTTAGTAATGAAAAGAAAATGGTCTTTTTAAATATTTATTGGTAGAGTTTAATTAGGGATAGGGTTCAATTATGCTTAGGGTTCAAAAAAGGTGAAGATTAGGGTACCATTAAAGTCAAATTTAGGGTTTGGATACAATTAAGGTTAGGGTTAGGGTTACAGTTTAATTAGGGTTAGTGTTCACTTAAGGTTAGGGTGAGGGTTCGATTAGTGTTCAAAATGGGTTAGGGTTAGGGTTAGGGTTCTACAATAAAGCTTGGGTTTAGGGTTAGGGTTATGGTTTTACAATAAAGCTTGGGGTTTGGGTTAGGATTAGGGTTGAGCTTCAAATAGGGTTATGATTAGGGTTAGGCTTACAATTCAATTAAGGTTAGGTTCAAGGTTTAATTAGAATTCTAAAATAAATCTTTTGTTACGCTTAGGGTTAGGGTTAGGGTTAGGGATAGTGTCAATGTTGGGGTTATCATCACAAATAGGGATTAGTGTTAGGGTTAGGGTTAGGGTTAGGGATAGGTTTATAAATGATAAAATATAGTAATTTGGTTAGGGTTAGAGTTAAATTTGGGATTAGGGTTCTGGTTATCATCACGAATAGGGTCAAGGTACAATTAAGATCAAACTTAGGATTTGGATACAATTAAGGTTAGGGTTAGGGTTAGGGTTACATCTTAATTAGGGTTAGTGTTCACTTAAGGTTAGGGTGAGGGTTTGATTAGTATTTAATATGGGTTAGGGTTAGGGTTCTACAATAAAGCTTGGGTTTAGGGTTAGGGTTATGGTTTTACAATAAAGCTTGGGGTTTGGGTTAGGATTGGGGTTGAGCTTCAAATAGGGTTATCATGAGGGTTAGGCTTACAATTCAATTAAGGTTAGGTTTAGGGTTTAATTAGAATTCTAAAATAAATCTTTTGTTACGCTTAGGGTTAGGGTTAGGGTTAGGGTTAGTGTTGGGGTTATCATGAATAGGGATTAGGGTTACGGTTACGGTTACAGTTAGTGATAGGATTAGGGTTAGGGTTAGGGTTATGGTTATGGTTAGGCATATGTTTATAAATGATAAAATATAGTAATTTGGTTAGGGTTAGAGTTAAAATTGGGATTAGGGTTGGGTTATCATCACGAATAATGATTAGGGTTAGGGTTGGGGTTAGTATTAGGATTAGAGTTAGGGTTAGTGTTAGGGTTAGGGTTATGGTTAAGGTTAGGGTTAGGATTAGGGTTATGGTTATGATTACAATTACGATTAGGGTTACAGTTACGGTTATAATTATGATTATGGTTATGATTATGGTTAGGGTTATCATCACGTATAGGTTTATCATTACAAATAGGAATATCATCACAAATAGAATAAGGGTTATGTTTATCATCACAAATAGGTTTATTATCATGAATAGGATTAGGGTTAGGGTTAGGGTTAGGATTAGGGTTAGGGTTAGGTTCCACGTGTTCATGTTCAGCTCTACTCACACGCCAATCACTTGTTGACATCTACTACCAACAATTAGTCTTACAAAAACCAAATTGCACTTTTCCCACATGATCTTCCCCTCTCCTCCCTCTCGATGCATTGCCATAGTATATCCTTCTATCGGCGTAACCATTGCACCTTGGTGGGGTGCAAGCGCTAGTTATTTTATTTCTAAAATACAGTTGCAATGCTGAGAATCTTACTAGTTTTTTGTCAGAGATATTTTAAAGCTAAATTAATAAGTATTTTACAAAATCTTCGGAATTTTTAAATGGCATTAAATATACGGACAGACTAAACTCCGCGTCGTCGAGCAGGTAAAATCTCCCCCATCTTAAAAGCTGAAGAAGTCAGTGAAATGCTACCTTCATATTACTTTGAAAGGCTGGTTTCTGAAAGAATTCTTGAGGGGAAAACAACATGCAGATCGCCTACAGTGCAAAGTATTCACAGTTGTTCTGTGTTGTGCTCTTATTATGTATTGTTTGCAACTCAGCGCAAATATGCGACAGTAATAATTTTACAAGCGCTAAGTTTGAGAGTAATTTAAACATAGTTATTAAGAATCTCGAAAACAATATAACATTATCAAATCGTTTCAGTACTTCTGTCTCCGGCCAAAGTCCATACACAGTTTATGGTCTCCTCCAGTGTAGGGCAGACACAACTGCGGAGGAATGTTTCAGCTGTTCACAAAACGCAAATACCAGCATGCGTCAGAATTGTGGAAACGCCAGAGGAGGTAGAGCTTGCCAGGACAGGTGCTTCATACGCTACGAGACATATTCCTTCTTCGGAAAGCTAGATACCAATTATTCAACGATTCGTTACAGTTTAGCGATGGTCACAGATGAGCCTGATGTGTTTAGTACGGCAGTCAAGGAGCTTTTCTCAAATCTGTCAGAGGAAGCCCTTCGATCCCCAGTTCGATATTCTTCTGGATCGACAACTACCTCTACATTTTATCGGATAAACGGTCTGCTTCAGTGTTGGAGGGATTTGACTTCTGCTGAGGACTGCAAAATATGCTTAACAAATGCAATTCGTTATCTGTTAAGTGTGACCTTGACGGACAATGGAACTTCTAAAGGAGGAGTGATCTGCTCCGGAAGTTGTATTGCTCATTGCGAAACGTACCCATTCTTCAATCCTGCCCCTCCACCACCGCCGTCTCCTCTCCAACTGCTTTCTCTACCACCGATTCAGCAGCCACCATTATCACCTCCAACACCAAGTAGTATGCATATCAAATAGTTTACAAGCTAATTTTAACTATCCTCGTATGCTGCCAAATTCCATAGAAGAGGAATGTGATGACAATATCTAATAAAGGATTTATCCACATGAACTATTACAAAAAACCCAAATCAACCATAAGTCGTGCCGATAAATCCCATGTATATTATGTCTGCTATAATTGCTGTTTCTAGTTCATTTTAATTGTTCCTTGATATTCTTTAAATAACCAAAATAGGGTTTATTTTACTTTGTGAAATGTGAAGTTAACATGCATATTAATCTCCTGTGCAGAAAAATCTCCAAACAAAATAGGTATAATTATGGGTATTGTCGGCGGCTGCTTGTTCATGTTACTACTATGCCTGTTTGCAATCGGAAGAAAATTTAAGTCTGCAGTGTCATGGATGCCAGCCCTCTTCAAGAAAGGTATTTTTGCGGCGAAATTTTATTGAATTTGTAATACATTTGTCTCAAAACAATTTTTTGCTAATATTGGTATTGGAACAGATTCAAGAATTTTTCCCTTTATTTATCATCAAATTGTGGTCAGAAATAATCTTTCTAGTTAGATACATAGTTGTAATTTTTTCCACCCGCTGCATTACTTATCCAGAGAATCTAGATAGAGAGGTAGACTCAGCGATCGGCCAGGACGAGGAGATAATTTTTAATTTGGAAAACATCAAGGCCGCAACCAGAAATTTTCATGAAGATAACAAACTTGGACAGGGAGGATTTGGCGCTGTATACAAGGTAACATGATCCTAACCGATTATGTTTTCTCTTTTTAGACAGGACTATTGTAGCATAGTAACCTATGAATGAAAGCTTGGAATAAGTCCGACATTTAATGTTTGCTTTTATTTTATTTTGTTTTGATTTCGAGAGCAGATCTGTTCACATTTCCGGATTTTCACATACCTACACTCTCACTGTTTTACATAGACTTGTTCAAATATTTATTTATTCGGACGTGTTATCTAGTAAAATTCGGTAAAAATTATCTAGTCTGCCAAATTATCTACTCGCATATGTTACTTTTAGTCACTTCTACAGAGAGATAAACTGCTCTGCTGATTTTCTAGCAAATTACAGAGCCAATTCTATTCTTAATGGAAGGAACCTAATCTCTGATAATCCTCCTCTTCGCCGTAGGCTGTTATCTAGTAAAACTCAGTAAAACTATCTAGTCTGCCAGATTATCTACTCGGATATCTTTACTTTTATCACTTCTACAGAGAAATAAACTGCTCTGCTGATTTTCTAGCAAATTACAGAGCCAATTCTATGCTTAATGGAAGGAACCTAATCTCTGATAATCCTCTTCTCTAGCCGTAGGCTGTTATCTAGTAAAACTCAGTAAAAATTATCTAGTCTGCCAGATTATCTACTCGAATATCTTACTCTTATCACTTCTATAGAGAGATAAATTGCCCCGATGATTTTCGAGCAAATTACAGAGCCAATTCTATGTTTAATGGGAGGAACCTAATCTCTGATAATCCTCTGTTGTATCCATAAATTAAAAAAATTGGATTTAACTAGCACACTCTAAACGTTGACCGTTTAAGTGTTTCAGTGGCCCAGCGCTAACACCTCCCACTTCCGTTCACCTTGTGAATGCCGTTTGATGGGTAAATTTTTTAAATCGCTTTCTCCCACCCACTCGCGCATGGCTTAAAGTTACCACGCTGCACAAGTTAGAAGACATGGGTATCATTACGAGGAAGTCGCACAACAAACAGGTCTCTAACCAGCGTACCCTAAGCTTGTGCCAAAATAGGAGCTTTGGAACAGAGCAAACTTAAAAGCATGAAGGATAGGAATTTTGTCGGATGTTGTAGTTGGAAATGTTGTGGTAGACATGTATGCAAAATGTAGAAGCAGAGACAAGGTACACGAACTGTTTGACCGAATGCCTTAAAAATGTGGCTTTATGGAATTGTACTATTGCAGGATATGCACAAAATGGGTTTGTTGAGAAGGCTCTAGAAACTTTAAGTAAATGCACTTTACAGGTGAAAAGCCAGAGACCTTAGCCTTTGCCAGCATCCTTCCTGCCTGTGCCGAAATGGAAGCTTTGGAATAGGCTGTGCGCACCCATCATAGCATAAAGGATAAAGGAATTTTGTCAGATGATGTAGTTGCAACTGCCCTGGTTGGCATGTATGCAAAATGTGAAAAGAATAGACAAGGCACGTGAACTGTTTGACAGAATGCTTCAAAGAAATGTCTTGTCATGCAATGCCCTGATTGCAAGATATTCGCAGTGTGGATTTGTTGAAAAAGCTTTAGAAACTTTCGAGCAAATGCAATTGGCAGGTATAAAGCCAGACTCTACAACCTTTACCAGCATCTTCGCAGCGTGTGCCGAATGGTAACTTTGGAACAGGGTACGGACGTCCATCAAAGCATAGAGGATAGAGGAATTTTGCCAGATGTTGTATGTAGAGTGTGGAAACAGACGAGGCACACGAAGTGTTTGACAATGTGCCCGGAAAGAAATTTGGTCTAATGGAATGTCATGATTGTAGGATATGAACAAAATGGATCTGTTCACAAAGATTCAGAAACTTTCAAAAGTAAATGAAATTGGTAGTTGTAAAACCAGCATTCTCCGCGCCCGTGTCAAAATGGGAGTTTTGGTAGGTAATGAGCATAGACGTATTTTGCTCTGAAACATGCATTTACTATTATCCTCCTCTTTTTATTTTTGAGCTTTCTTATTACCATATCATGTTCTCCCTTATCTAAATTCTTTTCTTCTTCACTTTCAGATATGTTTCTATTAATCCAACCTTAAATCTCTTTTATAAAATTTTTTAGATGGTCTTTTTCTCAAATTTTTCTTATTTCTCTATTGTTAATAAGGATTTTCCTATTTTACATTTGTTTTCTATATTTGATTTCTTAGATTGTCTACCATTTGCTTCTTTGTTTTAGTTATTTATTGCTGCTTTATCATCATAGATTACATTTAGACTACACAATTATTTACTTTTTAATCATGATCGGCGCTTAGAGTGTGCTGGTTAAGCCAAGTCACAGAGAAGGGTTGAATGATCTGTTAGACTGATGACTGGGTTTCACGCCATAAATAATCTCTGCCCTTTTCTGTGTAAAAACTGGAGATTGTCTTTGTTTCTTGTGAGTGTTATGGTTTCCTCTGGCAGTTTAACGTTTCTGTTAGGGTTCCCTCTGCGTCCGTCTATGCTGGTTGTTTGGTGCTCCTTATTCAGCCCTTTGGCTTCAGCAGCTCTGGCTGCTTCTGCTCGATGCTGGCTGTTTGTTCTTTTTCTTCTTACTGGAGCTCTTGTTTATGATTTCTCTGTTATTTGATTTTCTGTATGCTAGCAGTCTCTACCTTGATCTTCGTGATCATCTTCTGAGAGCCCTTTTTCCCTCGATTAATCTATCACAAACATGTTTGAAGCAGTATTTTTCTCAATTCGGAGTTCTGGGCTTTTTACATATTTATGTGTTTTCTTTTATGTTAGGGCACAATGTCAAACGGAATACAAATAGCAGTAAAGCGACTTTCCGTTCAATCGTTGCAAGGAAAGGAGCAATTTCTAAACGAGGTTAAGCTGGTGGCAAGGATTCAACATCGTAACCTTGTGAATTTACTTGGATGTTGTGCAGAGGGATCAGAAAGATTGCTTGTTTACGAGTTCTTGTCTAACAAGAGCCTTGACAAAATACTATTTCGTAGGTTTATTGCGTCTGAATTTAAAATTAGGATCATACAATATTTGTTCTGTGTCTAGGCCAATTAAATGAAAGTCATAAATCATTCATTTGGACTAGGTATGGATACAGATCCGCAGCGGAGCAAAGAGCTTGATTGGCCGAAGCGATTGATCATCATCCTTGGAGTAGCGCGTGGGCTTCTATATTTGCACGAAGATTCTCAGTTAAGGATCATACATCGGGATATCAAAGCAAGCAACATTTTGCTTGATGAGAAAATGCAGGCAAAGATATCAGATTTTGGTTTAGCAAGGTTGTTTCGTCTAGATGAGACTCATGTCCACACAAGGGTTGCGGGAACACTGTAAGTATTATGGTTATTTGTTTTCCTTTGCAAATTATTTTTAATTTTAAATCATCTTCCACACCAAAAAATAATTTAAAATTGTTTACAAGAGTGCTGCTTACGTAAAATTGTCTAATAATTCTTTCTGATTATACAGTGGTTACATGGCACCAGAGTATGCTCTAAGAGGTCAATTATCTGCCAAAGCTGATATCTATAGTTTTGGCATTGTCATTTTAGAAGTTATATGTGGAAGAAAGAACAGCGATAGCAGCCTTGTGGAATGGGTAAGATAAAAATAAGATATGTTACTATAACTATTTTTTTAAATTATATATCTTATGAAGATGAGTATGAATCATTTTTATGCAGGTATGGAGATCTTACAAGGGAGGAAATACTATGGATGTGTATGATAAAACACTAATACAAAGTATTCCTAATGAGCAAGTTTCAAGATACATTCATGTGGGTCTTTTATGTACACAGGCAAATCCATCACTTCGTCCACCAATGATCAATGTACATGCAATGCTTTCAAACCCTTCTATGACCAGCTTACCAGATCCTACAAAGCCTGCTTATATAAGTATTACACAGAATAATGTTCCACTACGCACATCAACATCAACATCAACATCTGCAAGCACAACTTCATCTAATTCATTGGCGACTCAATTAATTTACCCATCTATCAATGATGCAACTAAAATAGATTTAGGTCCTAGATAATCCCACTACGTGTCTAATTTATTGTAATAATAGAGCTTCCATATTCAATGACATACATACCAAATTTTGAATAGTAAATTAAAATGCTTTTATTTTTGTGGTGCCAAAGCTACCTTTAAATTAAGAGTGATCATGATATTTTTCCATTAATGTTCATTATTTCCTTTTCATTGCATGAGTTGAATAGATATTATATTATGTTAGTTGCATTGAAAATAACACCATATAGTCTATAATCTAATATTTTCTAATATAACCATGATTTAATAATTAAATGTAAGTTTTTCAAAAAGATAATTTGAAGCGTTATTTTTATATAATTTAATAGAAGATTAGATAATGTTGTCCTCTTAGAAAATAAGAATGATAAATTTCTTCAATTTACTTATATTCACTACAATGTATGAATTAACAATGATTAAATGCAAGTTTTAAAAAGGATAATTCCTCTTGCTATCTATATACAGCTTAATAGAAAATAGATAATGTTGTTCTCTTAGAGATTAAAAATGAGGAATTTCCTCCATTCACTTATATTCACTACCATGTGGATGATCAATTAATAATAATATTTTTTTTAAAAGTTATTAAAAATTAAAAATTAAAAAAGAATTATAGTTATATTATTTTTTAAAAATTAAATGTTTTCAAAATTATTTGTTAAATGGGTGACATCTTATTCTAATATCTTTTCATATAAAAAATTCAAATTTGATTTAAATTATTACTTTAATGAGAATATGAGTACTTATTATGTATGTATAAAATTTTTATACATTATTGACGTAACTTATATATGCAATATTAAAATTCATACATGATACCCTAATTCATTGTCATCTTTTCATTTAAACTCATTCTTTATATTTGAATCTACGGTACCTTTATCCATGCATATTAGCATACCTTATCTATATTTTTCACCTATGCATAAATTCACATCCATACATCCATTAACCACCTCCAAATTTAAACCTCTTTGCCTAAGATCAATCCTACAACATGTGGGATTGATCCCACACCACATAAAATTGACCCTGTCATTCAAAAAGTTTAAGTTTAAAATTTGTTCTCTTATCAATTTCATTATCACATTGAGCTACCTTGATATGTGCTTTGCATGATTTATCTATATGGAGTATTATTCAAAATGGATTCAATGTGCATATATTATTTTGGTTATTCATTGAAAGCTGACTCACATTTAAGGAACAATCACTATAAGAACCTTTCAATTATAGTACTAAAAGCTAATTTAGATTTGCATTATCATTCTAGAACATTCACATGACTAAAGAGTATTGTCTTTAATTATTTCCATGACCAAAAATTTGATCTAACCAAGGGTTTGGAACTAGGAGAAGAACCATTGTAATCTAGGGATTTTTCCCAACATGTTTTTGGATACAACCAAATCTTAATACTCAATGGACAGCAAAGAACTTTTGAATTATAAATTAAAAAGTATGCAATTTCCCTAATTAGACCTATGGTTTATAAGATAGATTTACATCATGTTGATATGACCTAGTTATACAAGATCAACCCACAAAAAAGTTGACAAATTATTCAAATCCTAACGTAAATTATAGATAAAAAATATTTTTTCTAATCGTTAAGTTTATTTTTTGTGCAAAATTAGATTCATTTCTCATGATTTGTTTTTGATTTGAGTGTACTATCTATTCCATTTGATATTATGATTAGCACAAGAGTTTACTTGGTTTATCATACCTAGTTGTCATTGTCTTTAATCTATTCTATGTTGATTTGTATGCATTTGATTTGATTAGCCTCATTAAAACTTTGGGAAAGGTTATTTTCCTTTATATTAGTATTGAAATCATCCATGTTTATAACCCTTATGTTCAACTGTACTTTATGCCTTCCCTTATATAAGGGTATTCTAGATGTAATGTTATTATCATTGTACAATTCATTTCAAGTTTATTAAGGTTTGGATTCATCTATGTTTGTCTTGCTAAGATTTTGCATATTGCACAATGTCATTTATCTTTTATCTCATCCTCTCACCCTAGGAAAATATACCTAAATGGCATCTTTTAGGTCTTGTTCCATTGCAAATATAAAAGTACAAATCTCATATTTTGATCATTCCCTTTTTTTCATTAGACATCCTCCTTTCATTCTTAATATTTTTATTATATTTTATACTATGGATTAGGACATGTATTCTCAATGAAATATTTTTTTCATGTATTTGATATTTGTTTTAAATTTCAAGTTCGATAGTACTATTCATCCTTCAATTTTAGAATCACTCACTTCACTTGAATTCATGAGTTTCATACTAATGATCTGTTGATGGTGTTTTTATGCACTTCTCAACATAGGCAGTGCATAGGTGCACTACCTCTCTTGAAATACAATCTTCCACAATCGAATTGCAGAACACTATCCCAAGGTCTCTTGGATATCAGGTCATGATAGTGCTTAGATACCTCAGTAGTTTGATGTGATTTGCTGGAATCACAAGGCGGTCTTACATAGAATGCAAAGTGTGGACATAAAGCATGAAGTTGGATCTTCGAAAATGAGTTCTTAGGATAAAAGCAATTATATGCTGGCTGCAGGTTCAAACAGCAATCTTGAACTCCATCTAGTTGTTAGATTTGGCTTTACAATGTGCAATGAACCTTGGTATTGTTCAGTTTCTAAAAAAGTGAAAAGGGGTGAAGGGAAGAAGAAGTTCCTAAGTCTGAAGCTCACTGCGAACAGTGACAATGGAGTTCCTACAATGGACAATCCTTCAAAAAATATCCCACTTAACCAGGGATTTCACAGTATCATGGAAATTGTGCTATCTTCTAAGGGATGCAGATATTTCATCCTTCATCCACCATATACATGCATGAATTAAAGATAAATGTTTGGGGCAGCTTCAAATCAAGTCCAGGCTAACTTTGCACAGCTATCTACCTTCAACAAACAACAAAAAGTATGGACTAAGGGATCATCAACAATGCAGGAATTTTCACAAACACCAAACAACATTCCTCAGATTCAACTAAATATAGCAAACAGCTAACTAAACAGCCACAAGATCTAAACTAAACATGTGAACTTGGAGAAATGAATCAAATGGCAAGAGAGAAATCAAGGAAATACACCAAATCAATGATATTTCTTATAAATTTCTACAGCATGCCTTTACAACAACTCAACTCTCACTTTGCAAATGAGGGGAGTGCTCTATTTATAGTTTTTCAAAAGTTAAATGAATGGCCAAGATTCATTACAATTGTGTGGCCAAGATTCATTACAAAATAGGGTTTCACCTACCCCCAAATAGATTTACAATTTAAAAACATTCTTTGTCTCTTCCCTATTTCGTCATCTAGTGGATGACACTATTGCTCTTTCGTCATGTAGCTAATTGCTATTTTCTTAGTTATAGCTACCCTTCAGGGAGATCTTCTTCTTTGGCTGGGTTGTCCTCTTGCTCCTCGGAAGCTGCGTGCTCTATATACTTGAGGATGACCGCTTGGAGCTTGTTGATCTCGAGGATCTCGCATCTCAACGCCTGGTAGCTCCACTCTTTAGCGTTATCCTCCAGCCTTTTCCAGTCTTCATCATACCTCGAGCCTTGATCTTTGAAAAGCTCTGATCGGTCGAAGGCGCGAGCAGCAAAACTCAAGAATTCTGTGGTGATTTCTTCAGCTATCCCGTCCTTCATCTTCTCCTGGAAGTATGACTTCACCTTCTCGACATCCATTTGCACCATGGGCATATCATAGCCCATTATTAGCTTGAGATACTCGGTGCAATCTACCTGGATTTCCTTGATCCACGCAACATCCGGATCCACCCTGCCCAGGATTTTCTCTAGCCTATCCTTTCGGTTGTCGGGGTCTCTGCGCCATACATCTATGAGCCAATGATCTTCTTTCTTTAGTTCTAGGTTCTCTTCCCATGTGCTCTCAGGCATCTGGAGGATGGTTTCAACCCTTGGGAAGGCGGAGTCATAAATCGCAAGAAAATTGGTACAGAGCTTCCTCGTGCTTTCCAGGGATTGGGTCAGGTCCAAGAACTTATTGGCTATCTGCACAGCCCTATCGATCCCCTTGTTCCCGACACTTACGACCTATTGGAACCAACCCTTAGTGGTCTTCTCTAAGTTCCTCCTTCTCTCCAGTTTATCCATCTGTTCTTTGGAGAATAACTGTGGTGCGGCTGTGGAGGTGGTGGGTAGGTCATCCACTAAGGAGCATTGCTGGATGTAACTAGTTAGGGTAGCAACCTGTGCCTTGAGCTTGTCTTTGGTGATCTTGTCCTGCTTGATCAGGTGTACCACCGTGGCCACTGACTCCTCCAGATGTTTGACCTTCTATTCCCTAGTTGCTGTCCCTAGGTCAATGGTGGAGATATTGTAACTCACCCCTGCTTGGCCAACTATGGGCGTTGCAACTTGCACTGCTCGGGAGTCGAAAGCGTCCATTGTTATCTTGGAACGGACCTTAGGCTTCTTCTCCTTTTTCGTTATTGTCAGGGATCGAGCCAAGATAGCCTCCAATCTTGCCCTTGGGTCCTTCAGAACATGAGTAGTCTCCTCCAGCTGTTTCTCCAACCAGTCGGGTAGGGCGGATTCGTCCTTGGGTGCATCATGGCCACCCTCACCCTTCTCAGTTATAGGCAAGACTTCTGCCTCCTTTTCCTTTCGGGGTTCCTCCTTCTCTTTAGCAGTGTCCCCCCTTTCTTTGGTAGTGTCCTCCTCCTCTTCGTCGGAGTCACGATAGAACACAAGGTGTTTGACGGGCAGCCTGTTAGACAATAGCCGGGTGGGGCTGTCTACTTTTTCTGCCTCCTCCTCTTTCTTCTCTTCCACAGCCTCGGCCTCGAGGCTCTTGATAGCATGGGTTTCGGCCTCGGTGATATCTTTTATTTGCTGCTCTTCTGGCGGCTACCCTTTATCATCATGCGGTGACCCCTCAACCTCCTCCTCAACACTCTTTAACTATTGCACTGAATCTTCCTCAAGGTCCTCATCAAATATTTAGATGACCTCCTTGGTGCTCGAGCCATCCTCTTCATCCCCGCTCTTGGAAGACCCTGTCTCCTCTTCCTCATAGGCCACCTTGTCGATGGTCCTATGTGTTGATGTGTTTTTTATGCAATTTTCAACACAGGCAGTGCATAGGTGCACTACCTCTCTTGAAAGACAATATTCCACAATCGAATTGCGGAACACTATCCCAAGGTCTCTCGGATGTCAGGTCATGACAGTGCTTAGATACCTCAGTAGTTTGATGTGATTTGCTAGAATCACAAGGCAGACTTATGGATGAGTTACAAAGCATGGAAGTTGGGTTTGCAAATGCAGTTTCAAAGTGTTGGAAGTGAATGAACAATGGCTGTCCACTCAAAATAGCAAGCTGAAACTCATCAAGTTCATCTGATTTGGCTTCATGGTGATGCTTTGGATCCTAATCTAACCAAGGATTAAAAGAAACAACAAAATGAGAAGGGTTAAGAAAGCTATTCTAATCCTAATCTATGGATGAACAGTAACAATGGTGGCTGCTAAAGTAGACAGGCTTCCTAAACTGGGTTTTTCTTGGCCAAGAGAAACCTATAGTTGCACAAAACCAGTGCAATCTTCTAAGGACTGCAGATTTTTAGATTACACACACACATAAGCACATGTAATTGAACTACGTTGCAGCATTGGAGTAAAGGAGCCCAGGCTAACTTTGCACAGCAGCTTGTCATCAACAAGTGCTAAAAGTATGGGCTGAAAGCTCATCAAATACCAAAACAACAATTTCCATTATCACTTCCATTCAGAAAACTAACATTAAAACTAACATGGAAGGAAGAACCATGCATGCAAGATGGGAAAAATCAAAGAGAACATCCATAAAATCATGCAATGCTATCTTCTATTGCTGCAAATGCCTCTTACATCAATTCTGCAACACTTACAAATGAGGGGCAAGCCCCTATTTATAGTTTTCCAAAGCCCAACTGAATGGCTAGGATCAATTTCCAACAAATGGCCTAGATTTGATTACATTAGGGTTTCACCTACCCCACAATATTCAACAATTAAAAATACATTCCTTGTCTTTTCCCTGTTTTGTCATCTAGTGCCAGTCACTCTAGCAATTTTGTCATTTAGCTGATTGCCCTTTTTACTATAGCTAAAACTGCCTAAAAGCTTCCTTTTGCTTGATGTGCTTGCAGCAGTCTTCCTTTGATCAAACGAGTCCGTCGACGATTGGCATCAATGGATTGGTGGCCCTTGATTCAGATAGAAAGCTCCTTAGAAATCATCATCATCAGGAAAAAGGTAGGACAACGCCCTCAATGGGCCTCTTTGATAAACCTACGGAAGGCTTCTTGACACCTGCAAACACGAAGTGTCGTAAGTGCATTTATACACGAGTTAAGGAAAATATCAGTCAAACCTAAAAATTCCAGTTAGATCTATCTATGCATCATCAAAAGATCTTGATATTCATATTTGGAGCTCATTTGGGCCATAAACATTAATGCGTGCTTCAAGGGTGCGAGCGCCAGAGGGCGGAAAGATGGCGGAAGAAAGTCAGAAGGCAGACAGTGGACGGAAGCCAAAACAACCAAGAAGAAGGCGGGCTCCCGGATGTTCAAAACAACTGGGAAGGAGGCAGGCTCCCGGATGTCCAAAATAGCCGGGAAGGAGGCAGGCTCCTAGATGTTCAAAACAGCTGGGGAGAAGGCGAGCTCCCAGATGTTCAAAATAGCCGGGAAGAAGGCAGGCTCTCGGATGTTCAAAACAACCAAGGAGGGACGGACTCTAGAAATGGCCACAGAGGGGCCGGGCTCCGGAGGCCGAGAAGGAGGCAGCCGCTAGAAGTTCCTAAACGGCGATGGAGAGGCGGAACCCCGGAAATAGCCAAGGAGGGGCTGGGCTCCGGAGGTAGCCGTCGGAAGTTCCCAAACGGCGACGGAGAGGGGGAACCCCGGAAATGGCCACGGAGGGGCCGGGCTCCGGAGGCCGGGAGGAAGGCAGCCGTCGGAAGTTCCAAAATGGCAACGGAGAGGCGGAACCCCGGAAACGGCCACGGAGGGGCCAGGCTCCGGAGGCCAGGTCGCCCTGGGTTGACGGATGTTCCAAAACAGCAAAAGGTGGACAAGGCTCCGAAACCACCGAAAGTTAACCAAACTTTGACGAAACCTTGGCAGTTCATTTTAGCACATCAAACACATCCCAGATCCAAAAAAGGGTGACCCCAAAGTCAAAATTGAGGAAACGGGAGCGACGGGGGTCTGCGGATGCTTCCAGACAGCCAAGGAGGAAGGGAATTCCGGAGGGAAAGTTCTGAAACCATCAAAACTTAACCGAACATTGACGAAACCTTAGCAATTCATTTACGCACTTCAAACACATCCTCGATACGAAAAATATTGCTCCCAAAGTCAAAATTGAGGAAATGGGAGCGACGGGCGTCCATGGATGTTTCCAAACAGCCAAGGAGGAAGGGAATTCCGGAGGTAAAGTTTCAAAACCACCGAAACTTAACCAAACTTTAACGAAACCTTGGCAGTTCATTTTAGCACATCAAACACATCCCAGATCCAGAAAAGGGTGACCCCAAAGTCAAAATTGCGGAAACAGGAGCGACGGGGGTCCGCGGATGCTTCCAGACAGCCAAGGAGGAAGGGAATTCTAGAGGGAAAGTTCCGAAACCATTGAAACTTAACCGAACATTTACAAAACCTTAGCAGTTCATTTACGCACTTCAAACACATCCCCACTACGAAAAAGATTGCTCCCAAAGTCAAAATTGAGGAAACGGGAGCGACGGGCGTCCATGGATGTTTCCAAACAGCCAAGGAGGAAGGGAATTCCGGAGGTAAAATTCTGAAACCACCGAAACTTAACCAAACTTTAACGAAACCTTGGAAGTTCATTTACGCACTTCAAACACATCCTCGATACAAAAAAGATTGCTTCCAAAGTCAAAATTGAGGAAACGGGAGCGACGGGGGCCCGCGGATGTTTTCAAAACAGCCAAAGCGGGACGAAGCTCTGGAACCACAAAAACTTAACCGAACATTGATGCAACCTTGGCAGTTCACTTAGGGACCACAAACACATCTCAGATCCACCAAAAATCTGGCCCCAAAGTCAAAAACATGGAAACCGGACCAGCAGGGGTCCACGGATGTTTCCAAAACAGCAAAAGAGGGACGAAGCTTCGGAACCACCGAAACTTAACCAAACTTTGACGAAACCTTCACAATTCATTGAAACACCCTAAACACATCCCAAATCCACCCAAAAGTTGTCCCCAAAGCCAAAAATGTGGAAACTGGACCGACAAGGGTCCACGGACGTTTCCGAAACAACCAAAGCAAGACAAAAGGCAAAAAGGGGATGAGGGACTTTATTTCTCCATAGATTTGAATACCCCAAGTAGGTGAATTTGGGTAGGCGATTTGATCGTTTGATGGCACATGACCAATTTGGGCTTGGAAATGGGGCACACAAAACAAGACAAGAGCAAAGCAGCCTGTTGGGAGCAAAAAAAAAGGGGTCCCTGCCTACAGCGGGGCGTGTGTGCAAAACATGCACAACACTGTGTTCGTACTTGGGGTGCTCGTAATAATCATCGGCCTCCTCCTCTATGGGCTTCGAAGCTTCCCGTTCCTGCTCCTCCAACCTCTCTGAGATTTGCATTGTAGCCTCCATGGTTGGCCGCCCTGTTGGCGGTTGTGAAGGCTGAGCCGTCGCGAGGACTTGGGCAAAGGCTGCTTGGAGAGGTGGATTCATCAGTATTTGTGAGAGCTCAGGGGGAAGGTTTCGATATGTCTAGTGAGGGCCTCAGGCATAGCGGCGACGGGAATGGGCAATGTAATTGTAGCCAGAGGGAGGGATGTAATAGGTGACATGGCAGCAGAAGAGGAAGGGGAAGTGGTCATGCCGGAAGAGGAGTCAATAACAATCACTAACCCAGCTGTGGGCGAAGGGGTGAGATGGACAGAGATGTCCACGGCCGACGGAGAAGAGGCGACCATAGCCTGAGAAGCAGGTGGTGTGCTAGGAGGGGCAGGAAGAAGCAAGGTAGGCTGTAGTTCTGTTGTCGTCACTGTTTGCTTGAGCCTCTTGGGAGATGAGCCTCCCGTGTCTTTCTTTGCTTGCTCCTGGGGTCCATCAATTGTGTCGTTTCTATTCCCTTTCTCTTTTGAGACATAGTGACGGGGGGAGACTTGGAAGTCTCACCAGCTGATGTGGTAGTTGCAATGTTCTCCGTGGCACTGGGCTCGCTCTTGAGCTCCTCATACGTTAGGACTACTCCCTGTCGTTTCAGTTGCGCTATCTGCCCCTCCCCACTCCTTAGTGCGAGTTATGATCGGGTGGGTGATTGTGTCTAGGTCGTCGACCTCTTGCTCGTCCCAGTCTATGGAGGGGATCGCCAGGTCGGCAACCGCAGGGTACCTCGGGTGCACAAGGGTGGACTCATTCTCCTCGAGTTGGTCTGGTACCTGGATCAGTTGCACTCTTCTCAGGAACTGTACGGTCATGGACATGTAGTGTCTCATGCGGACCTCCTTGTCATCTTTGCAATCGGCCCAGAAGTCTTCAATGTGGTATTTGTGGGCGTATGCCAGCCCCAGTACCTTCCTAACATGACCATGCGGGTCCATTCGCGGGTGAGCCATGTACCAGTCAAAATTATATTCCTTAAGCTCTTTCTCAGAGTTGTCGGCGCATTGAGATGTTTGTAGTCGGTGCAGGCCCTGGCCGAGGGTCATGGGATAGGGGATCCCTACTACGTGTTTGTTGCCGAAGACTATCTGGATGTGTTGGAGCTGTCGGGAAAGTTCCAAAAGAATGATCCTATCATTCGGGTACCTTGGCAACTTGTTTGGCTGCTCTGTAAACCCCTAAGCTCGGATGTAGGTAAATTTGGGGAACTCGATATATAGGAAGGCGTACTCCTTCAGGAGTGCCCTGGCACTGTGGGAGACCCTCCTTTCGAAGTCTCCGATGATCAATCTGATGATGTGGCCTATGAAGGTGTCATTGACCCGGCAGTAATCCTTCTTGAAGTTTCGGTACTAGAGTTGAGGGTACTTATCAAACGGCTTGAGCCCTCACCTATGTCCCTGATCTGGTGCCACGAATAGCCCGCTGTATTGTCTTTGGCCTGCCAGGGAATACACCACGTAAGAGGTCATATAGAACTTGGAGCTCTTCTTGATGTTTACAAACTGCTCGTGGAAGCAGTTGCTGATAATGCCTCCCCAGTCGAATGAGGTCTTGGTGTTAACATCTTCGTTCCCTCGTAGGATCTGCTCAATGTAATACGCCATCCATTCTTGGAAGTAGGCGGCTGCGGGGAGACCCATGACCTTACTTAGCATGGTCACCAAGTCGTGATAGTCTTCATGGAAGTCGCTGCGGAACATTTCTTGGGGAACCTTTGCAGCGCTGCCCCGTCTCTCCTTAAACCAGTAAATGTTAATTGATTTTTTGCAGCCCAACGGATTGGCATCCCATGCCGCTTGGCACTATTTCACAGTGGGGACCTCCATGTGTGGGAATGTGGGAATGTGGAATGTTTTTGTGATTCCTTCTGGTGACATGTCGGTGAGGATGTTCCCCTCCTTGTCCACAATTGTTCTTGTGTCAGCTTGGTAGTCTTCTCAGCAAGCCATTACTAGTTCGGGTGCTATGAGAGAGGGAGGGAAGCTGACAGCCTTGGCAATTCCACTATGACGTATCAATCTGGCATTCTTTGTTTTAGGGTCGCCCTTGACCCTCTAGGTGAACTCATCTATGTCCACCTGGTCGATGTTGGTATCTGAGATCTCTTTCCAGTCTGTTGAGACTTTTGACTGAAGTGGCTCACCCTAGAACTGAAATTTCATCTGATCTTTATTGTCTTTTCCCCGAGCGGCCCTCCTAGATTTCTTGCCCTTATCCTTTTCGGCGGAGGCCCCTGAAGTTTCTACAGCCGATTCCATATATCTTGCAAGCAAAGGGCGAAGTTAGCACAACAAAACATCAACAGCATTAATGTTATTCCACATTGTGAGCATACCATCTAAATAACCATTTAAATATATTATAAATTTTATCCTCAGATGATATCGATTTCATTTTAGAGCATTTGGACAATTCGGGCCCGGAGGGCCGGACTTCCCTGGCAGAAATGCTGTCTAGAAGGGAGAATGCGACCAAAAGTTTTCGAAGACCCTCCTTAGCTAAATTTTGATGCTTTAAGGGGCTCATGATGGAGAACAACAAATTTTAGGAGATGGGTGGAAGTCAGATTCTGAATTTGAGTATGTTTGGATCGATCTAAGGAGCTTCGGAGGTTCCAGGCGGGGAAGCTGTCAGGCGAAGGAAGTTGGCAACGGCAGACTCTAGGCGGAAATCCGGCCGAGGAATTCCAGCCGTGGAAGTCCGAGGGCCGGGACCAGTGAGGCCAAAGGAGGGCCAGTATCAGGTGGTATGAAATTTAGGCACAACGGCATTTGGACCTTCGGGGCTCGCGAGGCAGGAGGACGAATCGCGTAGGCCGCCGTGATGTTTTGGCAATGGTTTGAACGGCGACGGCGAAGGACGGCCCGGGACCCGAAGGGCGGGAGGACGAGAGCTGGGGGCCACCGTTACATATTTGCAATGTTTGGGCGATGGCGGCGAGTAGGCTCCCGGGGCCCGGGAAGTGGGGCAACGCGGGGTGACAGCCGCCTCATGAATTTTGCGCTGATTTGAACGGCGGCGGTGGTGGGGACTCCGAAGCCCGGCGGCCAGAAAGACGGGAGATGAGGGCCGCCGCGAGGTTTCGGCATCGAACGGGAGACGACGGCGGTGAAGGGATCACCGGGGCCTGAGGGGTAGGCAGCCAGCAGGGTTCTGTCATGGAGGACAACGGAACCATCACGGAGTTCCAGAGACAGAACTCTGGATGGCCGGGCCTAGAGGATCCCAGGGCAGGGCGGAGTTTGGGCAATATCCTAGCCAGTCAAATGAAGCCTGGGACCCAGGAAGCGGATGGCCGAGGCACGAAAAAAAGCGCTGACGGTGGAGCGGATGGCGGGTTCCAGGGTCCGGAAAGCAGGGTAGATTAGGTTGTTCAACGCACGTACAAAGGCCAACGAAAATCTAGGGGAGGAGATTCGATGGACCGGGCCCGGAGAGGTGGATTTCCATCGACAAAATTTTGGAGTTTCAGTTTGACGGAGAAGACGGGGTTCGGACCCGGGAAGACGGATTGCCCTGCGCATAGAACAACCGCGCGAACGAAAAGTTCCGAATACATGGCAAGGGCAACCCCGAAAGGTTTTGGAAAATTCCAAGACATGGGTTATGGGCGCGATTTGACGTTCTTCAATTTTATGCCAAGTTAATTAATTGTTCAATTACCAAAATCCTTGAAAATGACCAAAAATGAAGGGAGGGGAAACGGGGATGGCCCACCTCGGATACGCTAAGCGGGGAGTCACAGAATTCACCGGGGATCAACGGAGTGTGGTTGATGGCAACGGTCATGACGCTATCGATCGTGATGTGCTCTGGATGCTTGGCTCTGCAATTCGCTTCAACTCAGATTGTGATAATGACTTTGGCGGGTCGGGCATTATATACCCTGGGCGTCATTAATGCTGCAATAAATGCCGCTACGGCCGTGCCAAAAGTTGGTGAAATTTGAAATTGAGTCAGCGGCGGCGGTGGAGACCTTGGGGCCCAGCGGCCGAAAAGACGCGGAGAGACGGCCACCATTTGATTTTGCGACGACTTTGAACAGCCACGGCAAATACAGACCTGGGGCCCGGATGCCTGGAAGCCGCGAGGGGTTCACCGCTGAGATATTCGCGCTGCACGGGTGACGACGGTGGCGAGAAGCAACCTGTGGCCCGAGGGTCAGGCGACTGCCAGAGAGATAGCCGTTGGGGACGGCGATCACGGGATGGAAGTCCGGACGCGGACTTCCAGGGCCCGGGGCTCGCAGGAGCAGGCACCACCCGAGAAATCTCCGACGAAGTGCGAACGAAAAACAGCAGGGCGGGCCCCGAGGGGCGGAAAGACGCCCGGGGAACGCCACAAAGGGCGGCGAATGCAATGGGGAAGCCCGATAAGGGAACCCCGGAGGGGCCCAAGGCCGCCCAGAGCCAAAATGCCGAAGAGACTCCCGAGGCCCACAGAGGGCGGAAAAACCCCAAAAGCGAAGTCATGGTTGATTTATGATGAAACCTTGGAACAACATCAGCCATGCAGAACACCAAAAAAGAGGGGCTCACAAAATGAGGTGGCCCCAACAGACCCGACAAGGCAAAAGAAAAGAGGGTCCCCGTTCTGAACGAGGCGTGTGTGCTGAGGGTACAACAAATGGCAACTCTGCTGGAGAACGCTACGGAGCGTTCTAGGGATAAATATTCATTTAAGACCCAGAATCTCTGGTTTTGCAGACCAGAAACGGCTTCCAAGGATGAATCTAGGAGAACAGGATCCTTAATTGGGTTAGCTTACATGACATCTCGAGAGTATGTGCAAAGTGGGTTCATTCCTTTCCTAGGGATAGTAACCAGGATTATCAGTTTAACCGAGTGAGCTATGTAAGTTTCCTAACACCAAAAGTAACCTGGACATTGCCCCACTGCCAGTCAGGCGTCCATAGCCCCAGCGGAGTTGTCGCTACAATCTCATGGATATTGCTCTACTGTCGGCCGGGCGTCCATAGCCCCGGTAGAGTTACCCGAACACCCATACGATCATTTACTTTCTTTTTTCAACATTTCCTTTTCAGAGTTTCTTTTTGCTTTGATATTTCATTTCTCTTTTACCATTTAATTCGACCAGGTAGGCATTGAAGCCTACAATGGGTTTGAGACTGCAGTGGTCACTGGAGTAGACTTAAGATTTTTCACTCACTTGGGTGTCATAACAACCATAGTACGATCCTTCAGAATTTATCATTATGTAATTTGTGCGAGATCTGAGATGTGGTAAGAAGATCCGGCAAAGGGTCAAGTTGTAGGCAGAGTTCAGACAAATAAATCATTCATGGATAGCTTTGCAAAGACCAATAGTCTAGAGTGAATGTTTAGCCAAAGAACACAAAGAGCTGACAACAAAGTGAACTGCTTGTCAGGCAAGCACGACCACCACAAAGGAGTAGGAAACACCTTCCGAAACAAAACTGCTGGGAGGGAGAAAGTAAAAAGTGACACGGGCAAAGCGCAAACAAGCAAGAAAGCAACTATTCTAACCTATGTACAGGTATTTACAACGAAGAGCTCGAAGGAGCTCATGCCTAGAAGTAATGCTTCAGGTGCTGCCCGTTGACTGACAATAGGACGTTCTCACCAATTAAAGTCTTTAAGCGGAAGGCATTATCTCCTAAAATCTCAGCTATCTGGAAGGGGCCAAGCCAAAGCTTGTCGAATTTGTTGTGTCCCCCTTTATTTTCATGGGCCTTGTCCCAATATATGACCAAATCTAAAATTCTAAAGGCCTTGATCTTGGCTCGGCAGTCGAACCATCTCTTAACTATGCCTTAATGTTTGGCAAAATTTTCTATTGCACGGTTTCAGACTTCCTTTAAATGTAAGAGCTCAGCTAGACGAGCTTCCCTACGATCTCTGCCCTCATAAAAACTGTTAATGAACTGAAGAGTAGGAATCTTCAGGTGGATAGGAAATATAGGCTCTAGGCCGTAGACGAGGTGGAACAGAGAATCGCCAAGAGCAGCCTTGTGGCGGGTGCGATCAGCCCAAAGGGCAAAACGGAGTTGGGTATGCCAGTCCTTGGGATTCCTATCTAGCAACTTCTTGATCACAGTAATCAAATTTTTATTTGTGGACTCGGCAAGGCCATTGCCTTGAGGGTAGTAGTTTGATGAGAATTTGAGGGCAATCCCATAGTCAAATGCCTAGCTAGCAAATTTTAATGAAGTGAAGGCAAGTCCATTATCACATACCAAAGCATACGGACAACCAAACTGATTTAAAATGAAACTTTCTAAGAAATCAGTAACCACTTCAGTTGTGCAATGCTTACATACTATTGCTTCCATCCATCTAGTACAATAATCAGTAGCGGTCAAAATGTACCTGTGTCCTGCAGACGATGGAGGGCTTACCGGACCGATGAAGTCGAGACCCCATTGCGCAAAAGGCCTTACCTCTAGCACAGGTTGCAGCGGGATAGCAGCATTCCTCTCCCTTGTGGCAGTGGTCTGGCACGTATGACATGAACGAGCATGGCAATGGGCGTCCTTGAATACAGTTGGCCAATAGTAACCTGCCCTTAGTATCTGATGTGCTGTAGAAGGACCCGAGTCGTGGCCCGTACCAAATTTATTGTAAAACTCCCTCAAAACGTGTTCTGCTTCCTCCTTGCCAAGGCATCTTAGATAAATGCCCTCATGATTCTTCTTGTAGAGAATAGAACCCTACAACATATAACCATTGCTTTTCAATCTCAGGGCCCTCTTCTGGACTCCTTGTAGATGCAGCGGACACTTATGATTCAGTAGATAATAAACAACGTCTTGGTACCATTCTCTCGGGGACACATCTTCAAGCTGATATTGTTGTACCGTGAGTTTAGGTCCGGCCTCTGCTGCTGTTTCGGCCATTGTACGGGTGAGTTCCTTCCCTCTTACCAATTTCATCTGTTGGATCTCCATATCATACTCTTGGAGCAGGGTGACCCACTTAGCCCTTTGTTCGCCCAACTCATTTTGCATGAGTAGCATTTTGACTACTGGGTCGGGGACAATAGCGAACACCTTGTTGCATAGAATGTAGTGTCTAAATTTCTTCACTCCTCTGACTAGGGCGTAAGCCTGCTTTTCAATATTGTGGTAATGCAATTCAACATCTTTGAGGGGAGCACTCATGAAGGCGATTGGATGCTCGTTTCCCTCATCGTCCTTTTGGGTCAACATGCTAGCACAGGAATGCTCCGAAGCAAATGAGTAGATATAGAACAGCTTCAGATAATCCGGGCTGACTAGCACAGGTGCCTCAACAATGGCCCATTTTATTTCTTCTAAGATTGTTTGGCATCTAGCATCCATTCAACTTTGGCGTCCTGTTTGAGCATGGCATTGAGAGGTTTGATGATTTTCGCCAAACCTGTGATGAATTTCTAGACAAAGTTGATCTTTCTGAAGAAAGACTTTAATTCCTTCTTACTGCCCGCGGGCTGAATCTTGAGTAACGACTCAATGTGCTCAGATCAATGGAGATTCCTTATTCTGAAATGATATGTCTGAGCAGCTTGCCTTCGGTCACTCCGAAAATGCACTTCTTGGGGTTGAGAGAAACCCCGAACTCTCAGCATCTCTGAAATACTTTGCATAGGTCAGAGACGTGATCACCTCGCTTCTTGGAAAATACGGTCAAATCATCCATGTAGATGATTATGCATTTGCCAATTAGGTCTTTGAAGGCGATATCCATGGCGCGTTGGAAAGTGGCACCAGCGTTGATGAGTCCGAACAACATTCTTCTATATGCGAACGTTCCCCACTTAGTGGTGAACGCTGTCTTGTGACGATCCTCATATTGCACCATTACCTGGTTATACCCAGAGTATCTGTCGAGGAAGGACATCATCTGGGAGCCGTTAACGATTTGCAACACCTCATCCAGCGAAGGCACTGGATAGTTGTATTTCTCTGAGGTGCGATTTAAATTGCGAAAATCCATGCACAGCCTAATCTCTCCATTCTTTTTCCTAACCAGGACCAAGTTAGCAACCCACGTGGAATGCCTAACGGGAAAGATGATTCTTACCGAAAGCAACTTTTGTACTTCCTTGTAAACAACAAGTTCCAGCAGGGCATTGATAGGGCGTTGCCGCTAGTGGAATGGCCTCACTTCGATCTTGAGAGGGATGGTGTGGGTAATGATAGAAGTGTCGTAAGTTTTTAAATCTTCGTAACTCCATGTCATCACATCATGGTATTTTTGTAACGCATCCGTGATCCCTCTCTTTTCCTCAAGCATGCACACTTTGCCAATAAAAATATTTTTGGTATCCTCGGCTATTCCAAGGTTGTGTGCGTTGCACTGGTTACTGATGGCCTCCTTTTTTGCTTGCTGATTCTGATCTCTGATCTGATCCAAATAAAATATGCGTTCCAACTGAACCATACCTCTGGGGATTGTGTTGGTTTTGAGGTTGATGACCCCTTCTATGTCCAATTCAGCCTCCTATGGATTAGCTTCATCAATTATTTGAGCTGCGAAGATGTCGAAAGTGGTGATAAACTAGAGGATATGCTTATCATCATTGAAGACCTGCAAATGGGTAACATTATCCAGGACTGATGGCGTGGATGTTAGCTCTTGAAACCATGAATTTCTTGAGCCCAGACAAAGAGAGGGGTTGTAGAGTGCCGACCGCTTGAGCCAAGGCATCAGCTGTGCGATTCTGAGCACGAGGGATCAATTATATGTTGAATGCATCTAGGCCCTCTAAGAGATCCCAAACCCTGTGACTATAATTAGTGAGTCTCTGATCATGGCAGGAGTACAACTTCCTGACTTGCTTGACTACAAGCGTGAAATCCCCGAAGACTTGCAACACTTTCACATTTTTCTTCAAGGCCATAAGAAGGCCGAGGACTAAAGCCTCATATTCTGCTACGTTATTGGTGCAATAAAACTGCAATTGATGAGCAGCGAGAAATGTCTTACTCGTTGGACTGATGAGTTCGATCCCTACTCCAGCTCCTTGCCTTGACTTCGATCCATCAAATTGGAGTGTCTAGCATGCGGAGGATTCCTTACCTTTGAATCCAATGGGGCCTCCGTTCCCTTTTGGCTGGGCGGCGGGCCTTGTGATCTTAGGAGGGTTTTCCGATTCAAGGCAATGATCAACAGGCAGTTCTGCTGGTGTCTCCTTGGGTGTTTCTGTCAGAGGAGCAACTGCTTTCTTAACATGCTCCACTGCTGCTTGGCACAAGCAGCAATCAAATTCGGAGTGAGCGGCATTGTGGACCCTACAATAGTTTGGCAACAAGAGATCCTGGAAATTCATTCTAGCTCCTAAGCTGAGCTGGTCTTTCGCACATTTTTCCATGAACTCCTGGAAGCCATTGAGTAGTCCCCACTCGTCCTCCTTACCTGGCTCATTATTTGTTTCTATTAATATTTTGGTATCCAGGGGCATCCACTCAGAATCTGCTGAGCGACTGCACAACACCAGCAATACTTCGTCTGTATGTTCTTCCTGAAGCTCAAGCTCATTTTGGTAAGCAAAAGGGCGATAATTCTCTAAGTCGGTCTCGGCGAATAACACCTTGCCGAGATTATTGTATTCCATGATCATATACTTCATACGGGGTTCACGGTCGATATAGATCTGATTTGGCAGCCCCTTCCACGACAGCCACATATGAGAAAGATCTGTGGCGGTGTATCCATTCAGCGCCTTGGTGAACTCCCTCCCCAGAATAATCCCATATGCATCGGGAATATCGGCCACTTGGATATCAACGACCTGCTATATCCAGGAGTCCGCAGCAATTTGCATGGGGATGTGATTTATTTCACTCACGATGTTGATCTCTGTTTTGTCCAGCTGGGTCACCTTTCTCTTTGAAGGCGTGGGGGTGATACCAAGAGCCTTGCATACGACCAAGGGCATGACGTTGGCAGACGCACCTGAATTGAGCAGATAGTTGTGCAAGTTCTTCCCAAAGACCCTAATGGTAGTCAGGAAAGGGGGAGTTTTCGGTCTCCCTTGGAGGATGCCCACAGGTGTGTCCATTTGAGCTATTTGACCTTTGTTCCTATCACTGCCCGTATCCTTGGTTTGCTTAAATTGCTGGTTCTTGGGAGGCTGTCTACTTGCCCTTTCTGGCTCCCTTTCAATGTATCTACTTGCCGATTGATTTGCGGGCACAATGTTCCTTCTTGCGGTATTGTCCTGCATTTCCTGTTCTTTCCTGGGCTCCTCGAAGGTTACCCCCTTGGCTGGGGTCTCCTGTGTCGTGTCAGAGGACGGAGTCCCATTCAGAACCCTAAAGAAAACGTGCCTCATGGCAGGAACCCTCAGTAACTCGAAGGCAGATAAGCTGATCTTTACCTTCTTGAACTCATCCTTCACATATTCGCACATTTGCTCAATTTCGGAGCTGAAAGCTTGGCCTATGGCGGAACTAGGGGTTTGAATCTTGGTTTGCCCAGGCAGATTTTGGGTTTGGCCCTGAAGCTGGTTTTGCGACTAATTTTGAGATTGATTCTTGTTAAGGTATTGGGCAGGTATATGAGGAAGCCCAGGATTGTTACTGGCATTTGGATCGGGCGAAGTGGTGAAATTGTTTGGTGGGGTAGAAGTTGTGAAGGGTCCACCCACTTGCCTATTCCTAAGGAAGTATGGACTCGACCACTGATGGAACATGTGGACTTCATCTACAAATGGTTCCTCTTCATCCACCGGACCATTATCTACTGAATCGAAAAGCTGAGCAAAAGTTTGTTCATTACTTACCTCTTGCGCTTTCTCATCCTCAACAGGAGCAGGCTCGTCTTCGGGCTCGTTGTGGTCACCTCGTAGAAACGGTGCCTGATTGACCACCAGACACGAAGAATCGTAGGGCTCAGATGGGACGATGTCCCTGCAGTTAGCATTGTCGACTACATTTTGTACCTCCACCTGGAAGATTTCAGCAGCTGTCTAGAACTCGGGACAATCCAGCTCAGAATGCCTGCTGGTTTTGTGAAGTCGGCACCATCTGGACAGGGCTGCCTCAGCCAAATATACACCGCTGGATATTTTTTCGTTGCTTTTCGGTTGATCAAATGGCATGGAAACACCACCGTTGTTGGGCCTGGTGTTCCACGTGCGATTTTGCCTCTGAGAAGGTCTTCTTTCTGTATTTTGATTGGAATTCTGCCCCGAGGAGGGGCCTACTTCCCGATTATCTCTGTTGTCTCTATTGTCTCGAGACTCTCGACTGTCCCTGTTGAGATTGGCCTGGAAGTTGCGTTGGGAGGCCTGCAACTGATTATTCTAGTTCTTCAGATGCGTCATCTCCGTGGACATCTTCTTAATCATTTTCGTTAGTTCCTCTAGCTTGTCCTTCTCGGTTGCACCTCCAAGTGACAGGGCCGAATTTTGGAGGAAAGCGGGGGGAGCCATCGGTTGATTTTGATAGGCTAAAGGAAAGTTCGGTCCCGACAGATACAAAGGCGCCTGGGGCTGTTGAGAATATGCTTGCTGTTGCGGAGCTATCTGAGAATAGTTGTACTGCTGTTGGGGCTGCAAATACGAAGTCGCGGGAGGCGCATAATTCAATGGCTGCCCCGGATGTAGCACCATAGGCAATTAATGCACCTGGTTCATGAGAGGAGTTTGGTGAGAAAATGCCTGATTGAGCCCCTAAATTTGCATTGGGTGAGCGACAGGCCCCAAAGAGGGCAGCGGGCTAGAGATATTTTGCCCCAAGTCCGCACTGGCAACAACAGCTTCCGCATAGGTGGCCAGTAGGGTAGTGGGTGGTGGGCGCATCCTCTTCACCAAGGGCGACGTGAGATTGTCCAGGGCCGCGTAGTAGACTGGGAGAGCTGCCACATCATTATGGACATACGGATCCTGAAGCCTCATGTGAGCCTAATGGAAATGGTCATTGAAGGAGCCGATAGGTTCGTTGACTTCCCTTCTGATAGACATGAACTGTTGGTAAAGGTCCGCGGGGTTGATGGGGATCTTATATTTCTGCAGAAAGGAATTCTTCATCAGGTTCCACGAGGTGATGGATCCCCTCGGCAGATTGATGTACCAGTGGAAGGCCTCTTCTCCCAATGAATGCGGAAAGAGGTGACACGCAACGTCCTCATGGTCCACTTGCATTTTGGTGATCGCAGTTTCGAATATCTTGATATGCTCCTCGATTGTCCTTTGCATGTCGTGGGGATGGAACTTCAAACGAAAGCCCTCCGGATTCTTGGGCATATCATTGTAAACAACAAAGTGTATCGGCACTTGCTGTTGGAGAACAGGGATTTGGGGTTGTATTGGCAATACAACCACAATATGGGGCTGCCCTTGAGCTATGGCTGCCTGGACTGTACTTTGGACTGGAAGGGCTAGGAGAGGAGCGAACCCTTGGCTGCCGGAGGTGGGGTGTGCAAATGCTGTTTGAGATGGTTGGGTGGAAGATGAAGGCCAGCCAAATGAAAGTGAGGGTGAAATAGAGGTGGATGGAGTGAGGAAAGAGGAGGAGGTAGAGCTGCTTCCTTGTGCTCATTTTGCCCTCGTGGGAGGCGGCAATTCTTCAAATTCTCCATTGTTTGGTGTTGATCGTAAAACCCTCTGAAACCTTTCCAGGGAGAATGATCTGATTCGATCCAACTTTGCTTTATCCTTTAACTTAGTACCTTCACCGTGGCCCTCCTTCTAGTGCCAGTTCTGTTGATGGTGTTTTTATGCACTTCTCAACACAGGCAGTGCGTAGGTGCACTACCTCTCTTGAAAGATAATATTCCACAATCGAATTGCAGAACACTATCCCATGGTCTCTTAGATGTCAGGTCATGACAGTGCTTAGATACCTCAGTAGTTTGATGTGATTTGCTGGAATCACAAGGCGGTCTTACATAGAATACAAAGTGTGGACATAAAGCATTAAGTTGGATCTTTGAAAATGAGTTCTTAGGATAAAGGCAATTATATGCTGGCTGCAGGTGCAAACAACAATCTTGAACTCCATCTAGTTGTTAGATTTGGCTTTACAATGTGCAATGAACCTTGGTATTGTTCAGTTTCTAAAAAAGTGAAAAGGGGCGAAGGGAAGAAGAAGTTCCTAAGTCTAAAGCTCGCTGCGAATAGTGACAATGGAGTTCCTGCAATGGACAATCCTTCAAACAATATCCCACTTAACCAAGGATTTGACAATATCATGGAAATTGTGCTATGTTCTAAGGGCTGCAGATATTTCATCCTTCATCCACCATATACATGCATGAATTAAAGATAAATGTTTGGGGCAGCTTCAAATCAAGTCCAGGCTAACTTTGCATAGCTATCTACCTTCAACAAACAGCAAAATGTATGGACTAAGGGATCATCAATAATGTAGGAATTTTTACAAACACCAAACAACATTCCTCAGATTCAACTAAATATAGCAAACAGCTAACTAAATAGCCACAAGATCTAAACTAAACATGTGAACTTAGAGAAATGAATCAAATGGCAAGAGAGAAATCAAGGAAATACACCAAGTCAATGATATTTCTTATAAATTTCTGCAGCATGCCTTTACAACAACTCAACTCCCACTTTGCAAATGAGTGGAGTGCTCTATTTATAGTTTTTCAAAAGTTAAATGAATGGCCAAGATTCATTACAATTGTGTGGCCAAGATTCATTACAAAATAGGGTTTCACCTACCCCCAAATAAATTTACAATTTAAAAACATTCTTTGTCTCTTCCCTATTTCGTCATCTAGTGGATGACACTATTGCTCTTTTGTCATGTAGCTAATTGCTATTTTCTTGGCTGTAGCTACCCTTCAGGGAGATCTTCTTCTTTGGCTGGGCTATCCTCTTGCTCCTCGGAAGCTGCATGCTCTATATACTTAAGGATGACTGCTTGGAGCTTGTCGATCTTGAGGATCTCGCATCTCAACACCTGGTAGCTCCACTCTTTAGCATTATCCTCCAGCCTTTTCCAGTCTTCATCATACTTTGAGCCTTGATCTTTGAAAAGCTCTACTCGGTCGAAGGCGCGGGCAGCAAAACTCAGGAATTATGTGGTGATTTCTCTGGCTGTCCCATCCTTCATCTTCTCATGGAAGAATGAATTCACCTTCTCGGCATCCATTTGCACTATGGGCATATCATAGCACGTTATTATCTTGAGATACTCGGTGCACTCTGCCCGGATTTCCTCGATCCACACAACATCCGGATCCACCCTACCCAGGATTTGCTCTAGCCTATCCTTTCGGTTATCAAGGTCTCTGCGCCATACATCTACGAGCCAATGATCTTCTTTCTTTAGTTCTTGCTTCTCTTCCCATGTGCTCTTAGGCATCTGGAGGATGGCTTCAACCCTTGGGAAGGCAGAGTCGTAAATCGCAGGGAAATTGGTACAAAGCTTCCTCGTGATTTCCAGAGATTGGGTCAGGTCTAAGAGCTTATTGGCTATCTGCACAGCCCTGTCGATCCCCTCGTTCCCGACACTTACGACCTATTGGAATGAACCCTCATGGTCTTCTCTAAGTTCCTCCTCTCTAGTTTATCCATCTGTTCTTTAGAGAGTAACTATGGTGCGGCCGTGGAGGTGGTGGGTAGGTCATCTACTGAGGACCATTGCTGGATGTAATTAGTTAGGGCAGCAACCTGCGCCTTGAGCTCATCTTTGGTGATCTTGTCCTGCTTGATCAGGTGTACCACCATGGCCACTAACTCCTCCAAATGTTCAACCTTCTGTTCCCTAGTTGCTATCCCTAGGTCAATGGTGGAGATATTGTAACTCACCCCTGCTTGGCCAACTATGGGCATTGCAACTTGCACTGCTCGGGAGTCGGAAGTGTCCATCGTTATCTTGGAACGGACCTTAGGCTTCTTCTCCTTTTTCGTTGTTGTCAGGGATCGAGCTAAGATGGCCTCCAATCTTTCCCTCGGGTCCTTTAGAACAGGAGTAGTCTCCTCTAGCTATTTCTCTAACCAGTCGGGCAGGGCAGATTCATCCTTGGGTGCATCATGGCCACCCTCACCCTTTTCAGTTTTAGGCAAGACTTCTGCCTCCTTTTCCTTTCGGGGTTCCTCCTTCTCTTTAGCAGTGTCCCCCCTTTCTTTGGTAGTGTCCTCCTCTTCGTCGGAGTCACGATAGAACACAAGGCATTTGACGGGCAGCCTGGTAGACAATAGCCAGGTGGGGCTGTCTACCTTTTCTGCCTCCTCCTCTTTCTTCTCTTCCACAACCTCGGCCTCGAGGCTCTTGATAGAATGGGTTTCGACCTCGGTGATATCTTTTATTTGCTGCTCTTCTAGCGGCTACCCCTTATCATCATGCGGTGACCCCTCAACCTCCTCCTCAATGCTCTATAACTATTGCGTCGACTCCTCCTCAAGGTCCTCATAAAATATTTGGATGACCTCCTTGGTGCCTGAGCTATCCTCTTCATCCCCGCTCTCGGAGGAGCCTATCTCCTCTTCCTCATAGGCCACATTATCAATGGTCCTATGTTCGTACTCAGGGTGCTCATAATAATCATTAGCCTCCTCCTATATGGGCTTCGAAGCTTCCCATTCCCGCTCCTCCAACCTCTCTGAGATTTGCATTGTAGCCTCCATGGTTGGCGGCCCTGTTGGTGATTGTGAAGGTTGAGCCATCGCGAGGACTTGGGCAAGGGCCGCTTGGAAAGCTGGATTCATCAGTATTTGTGAGAGCTCAGGGGGAAGTTTCTGCATATGTCTAGTGAGGGCCTCAGGCATTGCGGCGACAGGAATGGGTGATGTAATTGTAGCCAGAGGGAGGGATGTAATAGGTGACATGGCAGCAGAAGAGGAAGGGGAAGTGGTCATGCCGGAAGAGGAATCAATAACGATCACTGACTCGGCTGTGGGCGAAGGGGTGAGATGGACAAAGATGTCCACGGCCGGCAGAGATGAGGCGACCATAGCTTGAGAAGCGGGTGGTGCGCCAGGAGGGGCAGGAAGAAGCAAGGTAGGCTGCATCTCTGTTGTCGTCACTATTTTCTTGAGCCTCTTGGGAGATGAGCCTCCCGTGTCTTTCTTTGCTTGCTCCTTGGGGTCCATCAATTGTGTCATTTCTGTTCCCTTTCTCTTTTGAGACTTGGTGACGGGGGAAGACTTGGAAGTCTCATCAGCTGATGTGGTAGTTGCAACGTCCTCTGATGCGCTGGGCTCACTCTTGAGCTCCTCATATGTTAGGACTACTCCCTGTCGTTTTAGTTGCGCTACCTGCCCCTTGACCCACTCCTTAGTGCGAGTTATGATTGGCTGGGTGATTGTGTCTAGGTCGTCGACCTCTTGCTCGTCCCAATCTATGGAGGGGATTGCCAGGTCAGCAACCACAAGGTACCTAAGGTGCACAAGGGTGGACTCATCCTCCTCGATTTGGTCCGGTACCTGGATCAGTTGCACTCTTCTCAGGAACTATACGGTCATGCGCATGTAGTGTCTCATGCGGACCTCCTTGTCATCTTTGCAATCAGCCCAAAAGTCTTCAATGTGGTATTTGTGGGCGTATGCTGGCCCCAGTGCCTTCCTAACAAGACCATGCGGGTCCATTCGCAGGCGAGCCGTGTACCAGTCAAAATTATATTCCTTAAGCTCTTTCTCAGAGTTGTCGGCGCATTTAGATGTTTGCAGTCGGTATAGGCCCTGGCCGAGGGTCATGGGATAGGGGATCCCTGCTACGTGTTTGTTGCTGAAGACTATCTGGATGTGTTGGAGTTGTCGGGAAAGTTCCAAAAGAATGATCCTATCATTCGGGTACCTTGGCAACTTGTTTGGCCGCTCTGTAAACCCCTAAGCTCGGATGTAGGTAAATTTGGGGAACTCGATATATAGGAAGGCGTACTCCTTCAGGAGTGCCCTGGCACTGTGGGAGACCCTCCTTTCGAAGTCTCCGATGATCAATCTGATGATGTGGCCTATGAAGGTGTCATTGACCCGGCAGTAATCCTTCTTGAAGTTTTGGTACTAGAGTTGAGGGTACTTATCAAACGGCTTGAGCCCTCGCCTATGTCCCTGATCTGGTGCCATGAATAGCCCGCTGTATTGTCTTTGACCTGCCAGGGAATACACCACATAAGAGGTCATATAGAACTTGGAGCTCTTCTTGATGTTTACAAACTGCTCGTGGAAGCAGTTGCTGATAATGCCTCCCCAGTCGAATGAGGTCTTGGTGTTAACATCTTCGTTCCCTCGTAGGATCTGCTCAATGTAATACGCCATCCATTCTTGGAAGTAGGCGGCTGCGGGGAGACCCATGACCTTACTTAGCATGGTCACCAAGTCGTGATAGTCTTCATGGAAGTCGCTGCGGAACATTTCTTGGGGAACCTTTGCAGCGCTGCCCCGTCTCTCCTTAAACCAGTAAATGTTAATTGATTTTTTTGCAGCCCAACGGATTGGCATCCCATGCCGCTTGGCACTGTTTCACAGTGGAGACCTCCATGTGTGGGAATGTGGGAATGTGGAATGTTTTTGTGATTCCTTCTGGTGACATGTCGGCGAGGATGTTCCCCTCCTTATCCACAATTGTTCTTGTGTCAGCTTGGTAGGCTTCTCGGCAAGCCATTACTAGTTTGGGTGCTATGAGAGAGGGAGGGAAGTCGACAGCCTTAGCGATTCCACTTTGACATATCAATCTGGCATTTTTTGTTTTAGGGTCGACCTTGACCCTCTGGGTGAACTCATCTATGTCGACCTGGCCGATGTTGGTATCCGAGATCTCTTTCCAGTCTATTGATACCTTTGACTAGAGCGGCTCTCCCTAGAACTGAAATTTCATCCAATCTTTATTGTCTTTTCCCTGAGCGACCCTCCTAGATTTCTTGCCCTTATCCTTTTCGGTAGAGGCCCCTGAAGTTCCTGCAGCCGATTCCATATATCCTACAAGCAAAGGGCAATGTTAGCACAACAAAACATCAACAGCATTAATCTTAGTCCGCATTGTGAGTATATCATCTAAATAACCATTTAAATATATTATAAATTTCATCCTTAGATGATATCGATTTCATTTTAGAGCATTTGGACAATCCGGGCCCAGAGGGCCAGACTTCCCTAGCAGAAATGCTATCTAGAAGGGAGAATGCGACTGAAAGTTCCCGAAGACCCTCCTTAGCTAAATTTTGATGCTTTAAGGGGCTCATGATGGAGAACATCAAATTTTAGGAGATGGGTCAAAGTCAGATTCTGAATTTGAGTATGTTTGGATCGATCTAAGGAGCTTCGGAGGTTCCAGGCTGGGAAGTTGTCAGACGAAGGAAGTTGGCAATGGCAGACTCTAGGCGGAAATCCGGCTGGGGAAGTCCGGTCGCGGAAGTCCGAGGGCCGGGAGCCGTGAGGCCAAAGGATGGCCGGTATGAGGTGGTATGAAATTTAGGCACAGCGGCATTCGGGCCTCCGGGGACCACGGGCCGGGAGGAAGGACCGCGAAGGCCGCTGTGATGTTTTGGCAATGGTTTGAACGGCAGCAGCGAAGGATGGCCCGGGACCCGAAGGGCGGGAGGATGAGAGCTGGGGGCCACCGTTACATATTTGCAATGTTTGGGCGACGGCGGCGAGCAGACTCCCAGGGCCCGGGAAGTGGGGCGATGCGGGGTGATGACTGCCTCATGAATTTTGTGCTAATTTGAACGGCGGCGGCGGCGTGGACTCCGGAGCCCGGCAGCCAGAAAGACGGGAGATGAGGGCCGCTGCGAGGTTTTGGCATCGAACGGGAGACGACGGCGGCAAAGGGATCACCAGGGCCCGAGGGGTAGGCAGCCGACAGGGTTCTGTCGTGGACGACAGCGGAACTCCAGACGGCCAGACCCGGAGGATCCCGGGGCAGGGCGAAGTTTGGGCAATATCCCAGCCGGTCAAATGAAGCCCGGGACCTGGGAAGCGGATGGCTGAGGCACGAAAAATAGTGCCAACAGCGGAGCGAATGGCAGGTTCCGGGGTCCGGAAAGCAAGGTAGATTAGGTTGTTTAACGCATGTACAAAGGCCAACGAAAATCCGTGGGAGGAGATCTGATGGACTAGGCCTGGAGAGGTGGATCGCCGTCGGCGAAAGTTTGGAGTTTCAGTTTGACGGCGAAGACGGGGTTCGGACCCTGGAAGAGGGATTGCCCTGCGCATAGAATAGCCACGTGAACGAAAAGTTTTGAATATGCAGCAAGGGCAACCCCGAAAGGTTTTGGAAAATTCCAAGACATGGGTTATGGGCGTGATTTGACGTTCTTCAATTTTATACCAATTTAATTAATTGTTTAATTACCGAAATCCCTGAAAATGACCAAAAATGAAGGGAGGGGAAACGGGGATGGCCCACCTCGGATACGCTAAGCAGGGAGTCGTGGAATTCACCGAGGATCGACGAGCAGTTGATGGCGACGGTCGTGACGCTATCGATCATGATGCACTCCAGATAATTGGCTCTACAATTCGCTTCAACTCGGATTGTGATAATGACTCTGGCGGGTCGGGCATTATATACCCCGGGCATCATTCATGCTGCAATAAATGTCGGTACGACCGCGCCAAAAGTTGGTGAAATTTGAAATTGAGTTGGCGGCGGCGGCGGAGACCTCGGGGGTCGGCGGCCGGAAAGGCGCTGAGAGACGGCCGCTGTTTGATTTTTCGACGACTTCGAACGACCACGACGAATACAGACTCGGGGCCCGGAAGCCGGAAAGTCGCGAGGGGTTCGCCGCCGAGATATTCGCGATGCACGGGTGACGGCGGCGGCGAGAAGCAACCCAGGGCCCAAGGGGCGGGCGGCCGCCAGAGAGACAGCCGTTGGGGACGGCGATCACGGGACAGAAGTCCGGATGCAGACTTCCATGGCTCGGGGCCCGCAGGAGCAGGCTTCGCCCGGGAAATCTCCGACGAAGTGCAAACAGAAAACAGTAGGGCGGGCCCCGAGGGGTAGAAAGACGCCCGAGGAACGCCGCAAGGGCGGCGAACACAATGGGGAAGCCCGATAAGGGAACCCCGAAGGCCCGGGCCCGGAGGGGCCTAGGGCCGCCCAGAGCCAAAATGCCGAAGAGACTCCCGAGGCCCACGGAGGGCGGAAAAACCCCAAAAGCGAAGGCATAGTTGATTTATGATGAAACCTTTGAACAACATCAACCATGCGGAACACCAAAAAAGAGGGGCACGCAAAACGAGGCAGCCCCAACAGACCTGACAAGGCGAAAGAAAAGAGGGTCCCTGTTCTGAACCGGGCATGTGTGTTGAGGGCACAACATGATCCTTCACACATGACTTGTGATATTGATGACCATATACCTAGTGAGGAGTTGCCATGTGATAGTGATACATTTAGCCTAATGATTATTGAGGATGTTATAATATGAATATATACGAGATTGCTAAACCCTATTATTGTATTCCCTCTACATGTGATGAGTATTATATATAATGCATATGGTTATGAGTCATCATATGCTTCATCTCATATTAATTTTAGCACAATTCCTAATTTTCATGTGCTTTCATTACACAACAATATCATTTTATGGATAGTCATACCATTATAGGGTGTAATGCACATGCTCAATCTAACAATACAATATCCAAAATGTCTCTTTTAGATTTAATTCAATAATGTCGACTGGAGGGAGCACCGATATTTCGCTTCCAATTGCTACTTTGTACGCATTGAATTAAATCTGGGCCAATTTTTCTCCTGCAATTTTCCATTGAACAGTTGCTAAGCTATGATTCACAGCCTTCCGTAAAAGTAATGGAAGACCTACTTTACCAAACATGTATTATTAACTGCATTAGCTTTGATCATACCCTCTTGTAAGGTCATAATTACATTACATTTTTTCAAAAGTATCTGATGACTTGCTTTACCAAAATAAGCATGCTCTTCAAGACGGAGAATTGTCAACGCTTTCATTCGCAATCCTTTTTCGAAGAAATATTTCAAAGATAAATTAATATATTTTTTGAGGTCATAATTCCAATACATTTTAATAATCAAACTGGACTTTTGAAATTAGCAGACAGATTGAACTAGGTGCCCAGGTGGGAGAATATTGGGGCCAATTTGACATCTCCTCCTTCTTAATAATTGAATAAATCAACCAAATATCACCTTCACCTTACTTTAGAAAGCCTGGTTTCTAAAAGAAATCTGAAAGGGAAAACTAAAGAATGCATGATGAATTGTCCACCGCGAAACTCTAGTTCCACAGCGAAATATTTTTCTTTAATTAGTTTGCTTGCATAATAAACTATTGAATGAGCAGTTATCTTTAACGATTATTTAAGTTTGCATTATATTTCTAGACTAGGGGAGAGGGGCCTATTGTGGAGCACCCTAACTTCGCATTTCTCAAAATCCTACATGAAAATTTTAGATCACTCCCAATTCTCTACAACAGTTTATTTGGCAACTCATGTGCTTCTATATTTCGTTTTAGGGCCACATCATCAAATATGATGCCATATCAACATTCTTTTTGTTGAGGTATCCAAAAAGGCCCAAAAAAAAGTGAGACGGATAGTGGTGCACTAAGTCATGTTTTATTGGTGCGCTAATGTGGCATCACATGATTTGTCACTTTGCATACTTTATGGATAAAAAGTATTTTGGAATTGGATATTAAAGTGCTCCATTGTGGGGCCCACTGAGGACTACTTCTATCCCCACAATTGGACCCTACCCCATTATGGGCCCCTCTCCCCTATTGTAACCATGCAATTAGTTTGCATGTTTTATTTTCCCAATTTTAGCTTTCTTTGGACTACACATAGCTTGTCTTATTTGTTTTATAAATGTACTTTGTATTTATAGAATTAATATAGTCAAATAATAAGAGTTTTGATTGAGCGTTGTTGTTCGTTTGGTATTATTGAGTAGATCTATTATTCTTCATTTATTCTTATTTTGGGAATGTAATGTTTATTCAATCTCAGTATTATTGAGTAGATCTTTTGTTCTTTATTTATTCTTATTTTGTGAATGTAATGTTTATTCAATATGAATTTATCAGTATAAGAGCATCAATTTTAAATCTTCAATTGGTATAAGAGCAGGTTGCAGATTTTTTTTATTTTTTTTTGCAGATAGGTGCAGGTTAACAACTCTCTTCAAGAAATATTATAATGAAAAATGGTGGCGATTTTTCATTTCAATTTCGTTGTTTACCAGAGACAACTATGACCATTGGAGTATAAAGATGAAGGCCCTACTATTTTCCCAGGATCTTTGAGAATTAGTTGAAGGAGGATACACATAACCTATAGATAAGAATGCATTAAATGTTTTAACAACAAATCAACAAACTTAGTTGAAAAAAGAAAAAAAGGAAAATCAAGCCCTATTTTCCATCCAATTTGCATTGGATATGTCAAATTTTCCTCGTATATCTGGAATGACAAAGTCAAAGGATGCATGGGAGTCTGTACAAACTACATACCAAGGATCTGACAAAATAAGATTGGTAAGACTTCAAACCTTTCAAAGAGATTTTGAAAATTTAAGGATGAAAGAAGTTGAGTCTATTCAAGAATTTATTACTAGGGCTCAAAGTATTGTGAATCATCTTAAAATTAAGGGGAAAGTGTCACAGAGAAAAAATTTGTAATTTTTTTTGAGATCCCTTCGTCCAAAGTTTGATCCAATGGTGATAGCCATTGAAGAAAGTAAAGATCTAACCTAATTCAAAGTTGCAGAGTTGATAGGTTCTTTGGAATCTCATGAAGAGTGTATGCAATGATCTACAAAGAACCTAGTGCAAGCCTTCTAGTCTATTGTAAGAATTGAAGAAAAAATTACAAACCACTATTCTCAATCAAATAAATCTCAAGGGGAGTCTTCTACACCTAGAAGAAAGGGTAGAGGAAGAGGAAGAGGAAGAAGTTCTATGGATCGTAGAAGCATCCAGTGCCAATATTGTGAAAGGTATGGACACTATGAATCTAAATGTAGAAAGAAAAAATTCAATTTGAATAAGTCAAGAGACAACTATACTGAAGAGTATTTTGGAGAAGCAAAACACTTTACATAATTCACTTGTAATTTCGCAAAAGAACCTCAAAAGGATGTCTGGATCTTGGATAGCAGATGCTCAAATCATATGACAGGTAAGATTGGTCTCTTTTTCAAATTAGATGAATCTATGAGGATTCAAGCAAAATTTGGTGATGATAAAGAGGTTGATGTAATGGGAAAAGGTACCTTTGTAGTGAAAACCAAGCAAGAAGAAACTACATTTATTCTTGACAATTTGTATGTGCCCAAATTTTATGGCATAATCTTTTAAGTATTGGGTAGCTTGTAGCAAAAAATTACAAGGTTGTATTTGAAGATAACTGCTGCAAAATATTTGATAAATCAACTAACCATCATCTTGTAGCAAAGGCTTGTATGATAGAGAATAAAATATTTCCTCTCACATTGGTGTCTGCTAAGATGTATACCCTTAAGAAAACCAAAAATGATTTGTGGTTATGGCACCAATGATATGCTCATTTGAATTTTCAAGGATTAAGTTTGTTTCATAAGAAAGACATGGTGAGAGAAATTTTTGCAATTTAGGCAAAAGAAGTTTGTTCAAGTGTGCACTTGGCAAGCATCATCGAGATAGTTTTTCAGTGAACAAATCATGAAGGGAAAAATCTCCTCTAGAGCTTGTGCATAGTGACATTTGTGGTGACATGCAAGAAGAATCTTTGGGTAAGAATATTTATTTTTTGGAATTTATTGATGATTTCTTATGCCACATGGGTCTATTTTCTTAAGAAAAAAATCTAAGGCACTTGAATGCTTCAAGAACTTTAAGGCTATGGCAGAAAATCAAAGCGAGTATTCTCTCAGAATACTCAAAATAGATAGAGGGGGAGAATTCACTTGCAAAGAGTTTGCTGATTTTGGTAACACTCATGGTACATCTAGAGATAGTTCACAACAACTTATAGGGCCCAACAAAATGGTACTGCAGAAAGAAAGAACCATACCATTATGGAGATGGCACGAAGTATGTTGCAGTCCAAAAACCTTCCTAATTGCTATTGGGGAGTTGCAATAGCAACCACAGTTTATATTTTGAATTGAAGCAAAAAAAAATTGCTTTAGAATATCACTCCAAAGGAAGCCTGGAGTGGACACAAGCCCTCAATAGCTCAATTTCATGTATTTGGCTACTGCACATATGTTCATGTTCCAGTTCAGAAGCAGAAGAAGTTGGATGCAAAATACTAACTTTGCATCTTTGTGGGCTATTCTGATTCCACAAAAGGATATGCATTCAATAACTCTGACAAAAAGAAATGGATTATTAGTTAAGATGTGATTTTTGATGAAGGGGGAGTATGGCAATGGAAAAAAGGAGTTCAATAAACTACACCAATAATCATGGTTATTGAAGATGATAGAGTTACTTCTCTCCCCACAAGGTCAAGTGGAAGTTCAAGCCCAAGTTCACCAAGCTCTCCAAGTTCCCCTTTAGATGATAGTTCTAGTCCACAATCACGTCCAAGCTCTTCACAAAAGGTACGAAGTTTAAATGAAATTTATCAAAGGAGTTCTAATGTGAATCCAGATGCCAATTTTTCTTTATTTAGTACCATTCAAGTTGAACCTTCTGCGTATGAAGAAGCCATGAAATAACAATTATGGATTGATGCTCTAAATGAAGAGATGCATGTGCAGTTGATAAAAGAAATACATGGGAGTTAGTGCAACTTCCTAAAGAAAAAAATGTGATTGGTGTGAAATGAATTCATAAGGTGAAATATCATGTTGATGGCTACGTGAATAGACATAAGGAAAGATTAGTTTCCAAGGGATTGCACAAAATCCTAGAGTAGATTATTTAGAGACTTTCACTCCAGTTGCATGATTTGATACAATCAATATTATATTGACTATTGCTACACAACACAAGTGGCTAGTCTATCAGATGGATGTAAAATTAGTTTTCCCTAAATGGTTATATTGATGAAGAAGTCTATGTGGAACAACCTATTGGTTATGAAATTCCAAGAAAAGAACATTTGGTTTACAAGTTGAAAAAATATTTATATTGGTTGAAGCAAGCACTTCATGCTTGGTATGTAAGGATTGATAGTTATTTCTTGAAGAAAGGATTCATCTGAAGTCACTCAAATTCAACCCTCTATATCCAACATATTTGTAATGATATTCTCATTATTTTACTTTATGTTGATGATCTGATTTATATAGGTAATAGCCCATCTCTCATGGAAAAATTTCAAGCAGAAATGAAACAAGAATTTGAGATTTCAAATCTGGGAATCATGCATTATTTTCTTAGAGTGGAGGTGTATCAAAAATATGAAGGTATATCCATTTCTCAAACCAAGTATGTGGTTGATCCTTTAAAGCGGTTTAGAATGATGTCATGCATTGCAGTTGCAACTCCTATAACCCTTAGTGAAAAATTAACCAATGAATCTATGCAAGTTCCAAAATGGATGTTGCTTTATATAAAAGTTTGGTTGGGAGCCTCATGTACCTCACTACAATGAAAATTGATATTATGTATGTTGTGAGCCTCATCTCTCAGTTCATGTAAGATCCACATGAATCTCATTGGCATGTTTCAAAAAGAATCTTAAATTATGTGAATGGTACAAACAATTTTGGCATTCATTATTCTCCCACACATAAATTTGAGCTAGTTGGTTATATGAATTCTAATTGGGTTGGTTCAGTGGATTATAGAAAATCAACGTTTGGATATATTTTCTCACTTGGTTCTGGAGTTTTCTCATGGAGTAGTAAAAAGTAGGCAATCATAGCTCTCTCTTCCTTAGAAACAAAGCATATTGCAGCAGCAATACCCAGTTGTCAAGCCATATGGGTTTGATAGATTTTGGAAGATTTGCAATTGGTTCAAGAACATCCAACCACTATTTACTGTGATAATAGTAGTACCATTGCAATGACCAAAAATCTAGTGTTTCATGCTAGATCAAAGCACATTGAGATTTGACATCACTTCATCTTAGATTTAGTTCAAGATGGAACAGTGGAATTACAGTTTTTCCCTACATTTGAGCAAGTTGCTGATATTTTTACCAAAACCCTACCTACAACCAGTTTTGTTGCTTTGAGGAATCAATTGTGACTCACCCATGTTGCTCATGCAAGGGAATATTGAAGAATGCATGATCAACAATCCACAACCAAACTCTAGTTCCATTGCCAAACAATTTTCTTTAATTAGTTTGCTTGCATAATAACTGTTGAATGGGTAGTCATCTTTACCAATTAGTTAAGTTTGCATTATTCTATTTTTAGACTATTGTAACCATGTAATCAATTTGTATGTGTTTTCCTAATTTTATCTTTCTTTGGAATACACATAGCTTGCCTTATTTGTTTTATAAATGTAATATGCATTTACAAAATTAATATAATCAAATAATAATATAGTTTTGATTCAGTGTTATTGTTCGCTCAATATTATTGAGAAGATCTATTGTTCTTCATTTATTATTATTTTTGTAATGTTATGTTTATTCAATCTAATTTTATCAGTATACTATAAGAGCATAATTTTTAAACTCTTCAAAAACAACATGCAGATTGCCTATAATAAAAAAAATCCACAATTGTTTTGTGTTGCATATGTATTGTTTGCAATGTAGCACAAATATGCAAGAGCAATATAAGTGCTAATTTGAGAGTAATTTGAGCATAGTTTTTATTAATCTTGCAAATAGTAGATCATCATTCAATTATTTCCAACACCTGTATCTATGACCAAAGTCCTAACAGAGTTTATGGTCTCCTCTCATGTTGTGGAGATGCGATGAAAGATTTAATAACATTAATCCAACAATTTTTTTTTTTAACTCATGGTAATGCATGATAACTACATCTATATGGAATATAATTATATTTCTATTTTTAGTTTTATTTTATCCTTTAGTCAGCTGCTAGAAACTCTATAAATACAACTTGTGTTCACATTTTTTTTTAAAGAGGGAACAATGAATTCAATAATTTAGTATTTTATAAATTTCTTCTTATGATTTCCCAATCACTGAATGTTTAGAAATGCTATATAACTCTTGCAAATGCATTATAATTTCTAGCTTAAAATTCTACAATTTTTTATACAACTATGGTGTTTCTATTTCATTATTTTGAACAATATAGTGTAAGTGATGTTTTCATTTTTTTTTCAATTAATATTAGAAGAGGTTTTAAAGGCTTTATTGTGCAAGTATCAAGTTCATACTAACAATACACTACAAAATGGCTAATGGAATAAACTTATCATTTTATCTTTCATTGTTTTTCAGCTTTCACTATTTGCAGAAGGCAATTATGAATAGTAAAATCTCAAATTAAAGATCCTATTATTATCTCAATATTTTTAGAAACTAATAGAAGTGGGATATATCAAATTTATTAATCAAAATGCTTTCAATGCTTTAATAAAAAATCAATGAACTTAATCGAAAAAGGACAAAAATAAAGACAACTGAGTTCTATTAAATATTCAATCTACATTGAATTTTTCAAAATTTCCATGTATAAAACCAAAATATGTATGTAAGCCTTTGCAAATTACATATCAAGAATTTAACAAAGTTAGATTGGTAAGACTTCAAACCTTTTGAAGATATTTTGAAAATATAAGGATGAAAGAATTGATGTGTTCATCCAAGATCTTACTATAAATACTCAAGGTATTGTGAACGAATTTAGAACTCAAGAGAAAATTTTCATAGAAGATTGTAGAGGAGATTCTCAGATATTTTCCTCTAAAATTTTAGCTAGTGGTGAGAACTATCGAAGAAAGAAAAGATCTAACCAAATTCAAAGTAGTAGAGTCAGTAGGTTCTTTGCAATCTTTTGAGCATTGCATAGAAAATTCTATAAAGAGTTTAATGCAATATTTTCAAAAAATTTTGCAAGAATTTAATAAAAGTTCACAACTCTTTTTTCTCAATCAAATAAATCTCGAGGGTGGCTTTCTACTAGTAGATGATAGAGGAAGAGGAATAGGAAATAACAAAGGAGGAGGAAGAATTTTGGTGGATAAAAAAAATTATCCTTGGGGTAACTGCAAAAAGATGGGGGGCCAAAAAGGGGGCTCAAGTGGCCACTTTATTTTTCTAAAATTATAAAATACTGACCTTGGATGTGAAATTGAGGATATTTACATTCAAAATGTTGAGATGCAATAAAAAAAGGATCATAGTGATCTGAGTCTACTTTCTAAACTACTAATTTATTTTGAAAATGGTTAAGATTAAGGGGTTCAAAAGAGGGACCCACAGAAATTGGTGTTTATTTTTATCAAAAAAACATAACATAGCAACTTTTGTAGGAACGTAGCATTAATTTTTTTTTTTTTAGTATTTTTAAAATTGCTTTGGGGAGAAATTAGCTAATAGTATGTAGTTGATGTACGATATTTTTATAATTTTTTAATGAATATTTGATTTTTCACTAATTTTGAAAGTGGTCACTTCCTAAAAAATAGAATTTTGGTCATGCTACCCCTACAAATTTTGGAAACTAATTGGATTTTTTTTTAATATTTATAGAATGGAGTCTAGTTTCTAAAAAATAATTTATTTGAAATTTCAATGAACGGTTAATTTATAACGAATAAAACACCAAACACTGATTTTTGCCAAAAAATAGACACAAATAAAAGAAATTTTAGATCAAAGGCTTAACATTGTCAAAAAGTGAAAAAAAGTAAATCGTTGTATAGCTAAGAGAGAGCCTAACATTGCCCAGGTGTTTGATTTGTTCAAAATTGAAACATGTGCAATCCTGATGGTGAGCACAAACCCAATTATGTGAAATATTGTAGAATTTGCAAAAACACATCTTTGGCCATTGGGAAGGCTCTCCAAGCCTTTGGGTTGGTATTCCAAGGAAAATACAAAGCCCAAACCTTGGTGATTCCCAAAGCAAGATATAACTTGAGCATGTTATAACGTGCTCACATTATATCTTAGTTTTGACATGGTTTTTGCATTTGTGTGGGACATGTCTAGCAAGACATAACACGAACACATTATAACACACTCACATTATGTCTTTCTTTATGTTAAATCCTACTCGATTGAATGAATGTTTATATATTTGTATGTTTGTATGTACATGTATGCTTATATGTCATGTATGTATGTATGTATGTATGCATGCTTGTATGTATGTATGTATTCATGTAAGCTTGTATGTATGTATGTATCAATGCATGCATGTATGTATGCCTATATGTATGTAAGATTGCATCTACATATGTACATGTATGCTTGTATGTATGTAGGATCACCAATCAAAAGTGAAAAATCCGATCTCAATAAATCGAGATCAAATCGGCGCTCAAAATCAAACAGTAAAAATCAATAAAATCCGGAAAGACAAAAATCGAAAAATCAAAGATCAAAGTTAAAAATCAATCGTCAAAATCGAAATCGCATCGATAAATCGCGATCAAAGTCGGAAAAATGTCGTTTCAATCCAGGTCGACAAAGATCGGTCGAAAAATCGTCGGGGAAAAATCAATCCATAAAGATGGTCAGAGTAAAGAAAATCACAATAAAGAGTAAAATCGAAGACTCGTCGAAAGATGGAAAAGGAAAAGGTAGAATCGTCGAGAATAAAGAGATAAAGAGTTAATCGTACAAAGGTTAAAGTCGAGAAAGAGACAAAGGTTAATCGTTCGGGTAATAAGTTAAAGTATCTCGACCAAAGGGTCCGGGGATTAAAGGTAAAGTAAAGTTCGGGATTCGGAGTTAAAGTGATAAAGGTTATCGTCTCGGTTAAAGTTAGGGTCAGTTAAAGGTCAAAAAGGGTAGAGTGTATAGGGGTTGGCGGTTTAGGGTTTTAGGGTTGAGGGTTGAGGGATTAAGGGTTGAGGGTTGAGTTGAGTGTTGAGGGTTTAATAAATGGGTGGGGTAGAGGGTCTAAGGGTTTATGGTTTAAGGGTTGAGGGTTGAGGGTTTAAGGTTGAGGGTAGAGGATTGAGGGTATAGGGTTGAGGGATTAGGGTTGAGTGTCCAATTTATAGGGTAGAGGGATTAGGGTTTAAGGGTTGAGGGTATAGGGTAGAGGGTAGAGGGTTTAAGGGTAGAGGGATTAAGGGTTGAGGATTGAGGGATTAGGGTAGAGTTTACTTGGGTTTAAGGGTTTAAGGGTTGAGGGATTAGGGTAGAGGATAGAGGGTAGAGGTTTTAAGGATTTAGGGTTTAAGGGCTGAGGGTATAGGGTTTAGGGTTAAGTGTTTAAGGGTTTAAGGATTAAGGGTATACGATTGAGGGATTAGGGTGGAGAGAGAGGTATGGATGGAGGGAGAGATGGAGGGATAAGTTTAGGGTATAGGTTTGAGGGTATATTTTTTAAGGATTAGGGTTAAGGGTCCAATGTATAGGGTAGATGGTTGAGGGGTTGCAGGTTGAGGGATTAATGGTTGAGGGTTGAGAATTGAGGGTTGAGGGTTTAATGTATAGGGTAGAGTGTAGAGGGTTTAAGGGTTAAAGGTTTAGGGTTTAGGGTAGAGAGTTGAGGGTATAGGGTTGAGGTATTAGGGTTAAGGGTCCATTGTATAGGGTAGAGGGTATAGGGGTTGATGGATTAGGGTTTAAGGGTTTATGGTAGAGGATAGAGGTTATAGGGTAGGGGGTTGAGGGTTTAACGGTAGAGGGATTAAGGGTTGAGGGTTGAGTGTTTAAGGGTTTAGGGTTATAGGGTAGAGGGTATAGGGGTTGAGGGTTTAGGGTTTATGGGTTGAGGGTTGAGGGATTAAGAGTTGAGGGTTGAGAATTGAGGGTTGAGGACTTAATGTATAGGGTAGATGGTTTAAGGGTTTATGGTTTAAGTGTTGAGGGTTGAGGGTATTGGGTTGAGGGATTAGAGTTGAGGGTAGAGAGTATTGGGTTGAGGGTAGATAGTTGAGAGAGAGAGAGAGGGTAGAGAGATAGAGGGAGTGAGTGAGAGAGAGAGAGAGGGAGGGAGTGGGAGAGAGATAGAGGGTTAAATTAAAACTTTGTTTTAGTTATTAATAATTAATTCTAACTCTCCCACTTGTAAGGGAATATTCCTTCCTTGTACATTGCTCAAAAAGAGAATATTCTCATGGAATATTCCTTCCCTTTGCACATTAAAATTTGGTTTTAATTAACTAAATGCTGATTTCCCTCATCCTTGTGAGAATATTCTCCCTTTTCACTCATTCAAAAAAGGGAATATTCTTCCTTGTAACAAACTTTCAACAAACTTCTTGAGAAAGTTTTGAAAGTGTGATTATTTGCACAATTGTGAGCCCTTGATGAAATATCAACTTGCATTCTCAAACCTTGATGGGAATCTATGATCAATGCCTCCATCTTCTTTCCACCCTGGCCATTGATTGATTCTTTCAATCTTGACCATTAGTTTTGTTTTTCCTATTTTATAAATATACCTTACATCTATTGAATAGGGTTCCTCACCTTTTCAAAGAAAACTTATGCTATTGAAACTCACACCCATGTGCACTCATGTTTTACATTTGATAAGGATTTTAGGTTAATTTTCATGCATTGTTAGCTTAGCATCCATTAATGGCTTCCATGGTAACTTAGTTTACATACATTTAGTATATTTTGGAATCTAGGGCTTGCATATTTGAATCTTGCATACATTTAGCATAGCTTGCATACTTTCATCAAACATCTTGGATTTTATTATGTTAATTTATCTTTCATCATGCTTTCATTCATCTTTTTCATCAGTTTCAATCAATTTTAATCAATAAAATCGATTGGAAAGGCTCATATTATAAAAGGGATTGGGAAAGGGTAGCCATTCCAAATCAATGCAACACCACTTCCCCAATAGGATAAGTTTCAATTTCTTAGAATAGATTTTTTTCAAGCTTTCATGTTCTAGAATGTTAGTTTTAATGGATTCCTCATTTTTATTGATATTGATTATCTTATTAGGATTTATGCTTAGTGGATTAAGTTTGCCTCAAATCCTTATGGATCGGGTGTAGTTAACCTATACTATGTCATTGGTCACATTACCACATAAATTGGTAACCTCTAGAGGCATAAAAGTTGTGCATTCAATTAAACAAGATGTTTCTCATCAACCTATATACACTTAAGTATAGTGAATAGATAAATGATTCACTCTAACACTCCCTTTATGTGATACATGGCTAGATCACAAAAGTGAAAATAGATATAAATGGGTCCTAGATACAAGGATTGGTGATGTAACCATGTACAATATGAATTTATTGGTAGTGGTTTTCATTTATGTCAACACTTCAAGAGATTGTTGTATGTTTGGCATTGGCTTTCATTAATAAGTTGGTTTTAGCTGATGGGTAAGTGAACCAATCTATGACACAATTTTGATGCCAAATTGGAAAAAAAAAAAAAAAACGTCCAAAATGAGCATTTGGTGCATGCCAAATTAATTTAAGTCATTTGGCATGTGCCAAATTAAAAATTAAATTATAAGCTCAAAACGCATTTCAAACCTAATTTTCTTTTCAACCCGCAACTTGGCTTGGAGGATTTGAGCTCTACAACTTTCGTTTGCCAAATCTCATCCTTTTTTTGCACTCTTAGGTTGCAATTCTTCATGAGGATGTCACCAACATGTCAAAGAGGTTGAAGATTGATAAGAGGTATGTATTTTTATTCTTTTTATTTTGAATTTGATTTAGAATGTAGATTGAAATAATTTTTTTTAATAAAAAATTATTCTAATTGTTAGGGAATGATTCTCCACCTCCAAACATTGAGAATTCACAATCACCCCCTTATGAAGAGCCTCCTATACAAGAACAACCTGAAACCCCTCCATCAATTCATAGGCATCCTCAAGGAACATAAGAAAATATCCTAAATCAAATTGAAAATAATAAAAGAGACACTGAACAATTAATTGGAAGATTAACGGAGCATGTCGAAACCCACCCTTATAGAAGAGGGATTACTGATTCATTGAAGTCAATTGTATATCATGTAGGAGAAATGAGCAATAAAATCAATTTTTGGTCAAATAAGAGGCATGAGATGAGACAATTTTATGCTAGAGGTTTGTCATGTACAAATGTGAAAAAAAATGAAATTAGCAAGGTAGACTTGTGTGCCCTATTTATAGACCTAAGAACCAACACACCTTGTCTCATGCATGTAGGAGGTTCCCCATTCGTTGGTGCTACTATGAATTAATTAAAAATAAATTTTTGGAGCGATGGTGGATGGTATTTGACTAACCTCCATGCAATAACCCTGAGGTACCACAATAATTTTTGAGGAAACTCTATTGTGAGGTTTTCCACAATAAGATGCCAAATTATTTTGATATCTTAGACTTTTAGGGTAGAGGTGGGGGCTCCACACATGATAGAACTAAATTTCTGACACAATCCATACTTGGCACCAAGAACCTTGGCCAAATCCATGGTGGAGCATGTCACCGTTCCTTCCATTGTTAAGGACAATGTAGAGGTGGACACGCTGGAGTTTATTAGCTCACTCACCCAAACCACTGTATAGTGTGTGAGGCCTCTAGTAGAGCCTGATGTGGAGGATACATGTAGGCCCTGAGCTCCACCCCACCATTCTGGCACTTGCGGTACTATTTGCATGTATGATTATTAGAGTGCTCGGGATGCAACTACACAACCTACATCAGCTACAAATGTGATATTTATGATAGATGAATTGCTGAATAATACATATGACATTGATACTTAGGTAAAATTAAACAAGTTCATTTAATTTTTTTTATTTAATTATATTTTGAAATTTAAGATAACCAAATTTGTAGAATTTTTATATAATGAAATTTCAGGGTCAAAGTGTTCATGAGACGTGCTCCATTCCTACAAACCCTTTTATGTTCTCGATGTTGAGTCCATAGGTATGCAACTAGTATTAAATATATTATTATTGCATTTGAATAGTTGAATGCTATATTTGGATGTTTGTCTCATAACACGCTTTATATGTCAAATAGTTTCCTAGTGGACCTTCGACCTCCACACCTCACAATTTATTTCCTCAAACAACTTACACTCAGCCAGCCTCTATTCATTAATGATATTGTAAGACAATGTTAGCTAGCTTTCATAATTTTGTGTATACATTTATCTTAAAAATTGATGAGAAACACAAAAATTTCATGTGTATTCCTTGATCGTGTCACATTATCTTCTCCTCATTCACTTTCTACCCTCCTAGCCCATCACACTAATATCTTCTAGTCCATCCTATGTGTCATTATGCCTTTCTACTCCGATCTTATTGTACCCATTATTATTTCACCCTAGATGTTCCATGATCCCCTATGTTCCACCCTATGTTCCTTTATCCATTCTATGTTATACCATCTTTATCCATGTTTCATTCTAGATAACTCTTCTCTATTATTACTACATATAGGTCAAGTTCACACTTTATGTACTATAGTCAAACCCTAGACACCTCTAATTCACCCCATGTTGCATTATTCCCTACTAATCACATCCCATTAACCTCTAATTTTCCACCCTATATTTTGTTATCCCATCCTAGCCCATCCTATCAATCTATATTATTCCATCCTATGTTCCATTAATGACTTCTATTCCTATCCCATTATCCTCTCTTATTTCACCTTATGTTGCATTATCCCCTCTTTGTATTGTTCCACTATTTTCCCTAATTCACCCTATGTTCCTTTATTCCCTCCTAATCCCATCCTATTAACCTCTAATAATTCACACTATATTTTGTTATCTAATCCTAGCCCATTCCATTATTGCATTTGACTCCCATCTCATTGTACCCTCTATTATTTCACCATATGTTACATTATACCGTATTGGTCTTGTCTCTTTATCCCTTCTATGCTATAGCACCTCCATCCAAACTTTATCCTATACATTGTTAGAAGAAATCTTTCCTTCCACTCATTATTGACCAAAGTTGTCTTCTACATTACTACTACACACATCAACAACCAACTTTATGGGAAATAGTAAAACCCTAGAAATATCCTAAAACCTCTTCAAAATCACTACTAAGTTTGCAAATGCTATTGAAAAGATTCAAAAAAGATTTCTTTGGTCGGGTGTTGAGGAAAAAAAAAGATTTCCCTTAATAGGATGGGATTTGGTGTGTAGACCAAAAAAGGCCAGCGGTTTAGGCCTTAGAAAAATTAGAATGGTTAACAAGATACTCCTAGCTAAACAAATTTGGAGAATATTTTCATCATCAGGGGAATGGACTGATATCCTAGCAAGTAAATATTTGGAGAATAATAGATATCATATAATAAAGGTGGATTCCCATCTGCTACCCAGAGGTTCAACATGCTGGAATAATCTGATTAATGGAAGAATAGTTATTGATACTAGAGTGGGTTGGCAAGTTAGGAGCGGAAAGCAAACAAGATTCTAGGAGGATAGATGGTTGTTTAACGAGCCCCTTATCAACACTGAACCTTTTAGTGGGTGGGCTGAGATTTGCAAAGCTCTATTTGGCTTGTATGTTAAAGATTATCGGATGAATGGAAAATGGGTGGATCTGTGTAGTGTTAGTCAAGATCTTGCTCCTATTTAGTCATCTTTGTTGGCTGTCAGACTCTACCTAGATCAGATTGAAGATAGTCTTGTTTGGATGGATGAACCTTCGGGAAATTATTCTATTTGATATGCTTTTGCTAGGCTTACTTTTGTCCATATTCTTCCTCCTTTTTGGTCGAAGGCTTGGTTCAAACGTCTGATCCCTAAAGTCAACATATTGTTCTGGATTCATCTTCAAAATAAGGTTATCACAGTTGATAATCTTTGCAAGTGTGGGTTTCAAATACCTAATAGATGCCATCTCTGCAAAATTGAAGTAGAGTCAATGTGTCATTTGTTCCTTCATTTCCCTTTTGCTGCCTCGATTTGGGAAAAGTTACTCTATTACTAGAAATTATCTTGGGTCTTCCCCTTATCAATTGAAGACTTCTTCATACAATGGAAATCCTCGACTCACAATCCTGTACTCTGAAAACTATGGGATTTTTCTTTCCCTCATGTTGGTTGGGGTCTATGGAAAGAACGAAACAATAGAATATAAAGAGATAAAGAATCTCCAGTGGCCATTGTGTTTGATAAAATAATCAAACTGTTGAAAGAAAATGTTAATGCTATCTCCCAAAAGGCTTGTATAATCGAGAATGTGACTTGCTCGTCCTATGATCTCAAGGTTTCCAAAGAGTGGAATATCAATTTTTATTTTTCCTGTGTCCCTAAACATGGTAAAAAGGATAGGGAGGGTGTTTGTTGGTCTTTTCCGCCTAAAGGGTGGGTCAAAGCCAACTTTGATGGGGTGGCTAAAGGTAATCCTGGGGCAGTGGGATGTGGTAGAGTCATAAGGGATTCTTATGGTAATTTTCTCAGTGCAATTGCCACTCCCCTTGGTTCTCAAACCAATCACCTTGCTAAGGTAGTTGGAGCTTATTATGTTATAAATCTGACCCATAGTCTAAATTTAAAAAAACCTTTGGCTAGAAGGGGACTCTAAAAATATTATTGATTGTCTTTTAGGTAGGTCCCCCCCTCATGGGCTATAAATTCTTGGATTGATGATGCTATTTCAACCTTAGCCAAGTTTGATAATATAAATATTTCACATGCCTATAATGAAGCCAATGCTGTGGCAGACTTTTTTGTGAATGAAGGGGTTAAAAGTAAAGGACAATGCACTTGGCTAAACATGAGTGATTTAGGTGCTAATCTTCGAGCTTTATTGAACTATGATGCGTCACATGGGCAATAAGTGGGTCATCTCATTAATGATGATAGAACAGGGTAATTACATCACAATCATTAGATTGCATGGGACCGAGCCTAAGTGCTTAACCTGTAATTTTTCCTGGCTTGCTTTGTGGGCTCATAGATATGGTGGGTCCATTTCAGGTAAAGTTCTCATCTCTGTTTGCCCCATTGTGTTTGATAAAATGGGTGGTGATAGAAAAAGAGTTGAGTCAGATAGCTTTGAAATGCACACTAGAAACATTAAGGCATGGAATAAAGTCAAAAGTGGGGGCTTACTCCCTTTTCTGGAAACACTCCATGGGTCAAATTAGGAAGCTACAGAGCATTTTGAGAGGAATTGGGATAATGGGGAATTAACCCTTTTTGGTAGGAAAGTAAAGCTTGACAAAAACCTAATTGCTGAAGTGACTGGCTTATCTATTGAAGGACACAAATTTTTTTGGGATAGGGTTTTCTCTGATGAAGCAGTGATCAGATTCCCGAAGAAAGACAAGGAAAGACTAAAACTTGTGAAAATTTCTAACAGTTTCTTTGAAGTCAAAACCATTAAAACTCTCTGGAGAAAAGTTCATGTTATCATGGAGTATATCACCTTGGATGGTCATTTCACTAGGGTCTACGACTATCACTTTTCCCTGCTCAACCATTTTCATTATAAGGTCAAGGTTTCTCTCCCCTACTATCTTTTATGTTCTTTGAGAAAGAGTTTGGAGACCACAAGAAAAACCTAGAAAGATATCCTATTTTTCATACTGGTTTGATTAGGTTAATTGTTGAACATTTTCAAAATTTTCCTACCCCTGCTAATGTGGATGTCCCCCCTGTGTCTGAGGAGGATGATATTGAACCAAGTTGTTTGGGGAATGAGCCCAACTTGAGCCCAGTGAGAGAGTTCCTGAGTCCACCCTCTGTCCAAACTAGTAAGAAAATCCAAAACCCACAATCTATTAAATCCTGCACTATGTCTAAGCCTGGAAGTTCTACTCTCATTCCCAAAGGTGCTAAAAAGAATCTACTGGTTAAAAACCTTGTTTCGTATTCTAAAGACTCTTGATTCTGAGGATTTTGGCGCCAATATTAATTCTCCTTCTGTTGTCCCATCATCGGACAAAGATGTTAGATTAGGATCCCCTGGAGCCCCCGACGTAGCTAAAAGCTGCTTTAATCTTGATAGGGAACCCTCTATTGATTTCATGGGTACAGCTAGGAAAAATGCAGTGGACCAATTTAGAAACTCGAAATGGGGTTTTCATGAAATCAATGAGCTAAAAATAAAAAACTAGGCCCTTCAAAGTAAACTAGAAGAAATGGGAGCTAAGGTCACTGCATTATGCAAGGAGATAGAGTGTAAAGATTACAGTGCTAGTAAAGAAATCCAGGACAATGCGGGCAAGGACAAAAGAATTGAAATTGATTTGGAAAAAATAAAAAACACTGTAAAGATAATAGCTATTCAGAACAATAGGATGGAAAGACATAATGCCATCATTATCAACGCTATGACTGAGAAATTAGACAAAGAACAACAGGGGTCCTTGGTAGTTGATTTGGAAGAGGTTAAAGATAAAAACTAGGAAGAGGATATTGGAATTTCAAAGAGAACTAGGGAAAATCTGAAAAGGAAGGCTCCTCCCACACTGTAGATGATCCAAACTTTTAAGAAGGGTGTTCAGGACATGCAAGACTTGGAGGCTAAGATGGAATTTGTTCTGAAGACTCTGAGTTAGTTATGGCTAGTCTTTTGCTTGCGCTTCGGCTAGTTTTTTGATTGACCTTCCTGGTTTGTTGTGGTTGGCTGCTGCTTTTTTTGGTTTTATCCTTCTGTGCGGCCTGTTTTCTCTGCTGGAATTTTTTGTCCTCTCTCTTTTGTTGTAAACTTGGTGGTTTTGGGTCCCTGTAAAACCCATTTTTCCCTTTATCAAAAAAATAGTAATTCTCACTTCATTCATGCAAACTTAATTGTGGCATTATCACTATGTTGACAACATGCCCTCATTAACATTAGTTCATCAACATATACAATACGATTCTCAATGAGCACTAAACTTTGGCATTTGCAAGAGTATGGACTATCCTAGTGGACTTAGTACTTTCACCATTCTATAATCTATAAGCACTATACTATAGTCTCAACTAAGGCCAACCATTTACTCTTTCATTTATGACAGTTATAAAGGGACTATGGAAACTTCTTTATATTACTATTAGATATGTTGTTTCATTTGCAGTTGTTGACATCAGACAACCCTAGTGATGTTGGTGGCATGATGGACCATGGATTTGCTACAACAATAGCTAGGATTGATCCATTGAGAGAGGTATGCAACAAATTAGTCGATTTGACATTATATTTTCTCTTTTATGGTCTATTATAGAAAATTTTCTTGATACTTTTATGTAGTTTAATTTCTATCTTGATGGTTTCTATAGGTGGGTGTCCCTCCAGATTGTGGATGTGGTAATGTTGTAAATGTGCATGATGACTATTTGTATGCAATGGGTGACTATATTTTATTATATGTCATTCCATAATTTAATTTCTATGTATTAACATCTATACTTTTTATTGTATTAGGTGCAACTCTAGAGGAGTCTAGAGAGGAGGTCTAGTGAGTGCGTTCAAAAGACAAGAGACCCAATAGGCACTCCATCTAGCTGAATTTCAAAGGTAGCATGGGATCTTTTTTGTTCCTCTAGAGGGAAATGACTATGTAGTTGGGTCATTTGTTGTATGCCTATGTGGCATTTTGGAATATATGATTTGTACTATTGATATATACGTGACATTTTATGTCCATATGGCTCTTTTGTGCTAAGAATGTATGGCTTTTTTGGATAAATTGTATATACTTTTATCAATATATATCATTGTATAGCCTTATGGATTTTTGATTAAAGAAAATATTATTTTGCTACTACCATTCTTGAATGTATTGTGTAAATTGTATGCTTGAATGTTGTAGGCATGGATTTTTTTTACATATAATGCTTAATTAATTACTGTCAATTGTGTAGGCATGGATTTTTTTTACCTATAATGCTTAATTAATTACTTTCAATTGCTCAATAAGCCCCATCTAATGTGTATTGTGTAAATAAGCTCCATTCCTGGTGGTTTGTATCCTTTACAATACTTCAATTACTTGTGTCGAGTCACTTATTCACATGTATGCTTCACCTATTCACGTGTATACTTCATGTATATTGCATGCATTCATGTGTATGCTTCATGCTTCCAATGCATAGTAGCAAAAATATTTTGGGAAAAAAATCAACAAACCAAAACTATAAGAATTTTTGAAAAAAATTAGAAAAAATTTGGAAAAAAATCAAGAAAAAATCAGGAAAAAATCAGATTTAAAAAAGACGTAAAAAATTGTAGAACAAGAGATAAATTTTTTTTTTTGAACTTGAAAGGTATTTCGATAGCATAGAGATATAGAGAGAAAATAAAATAAATATTTTAACTAATAAATTGTAAAAAATAGATTTTTGTAGTTTATATTCATATCATTGATTACATTGCATTGCACATCTTTCAAACTGAAATCATTACTTCACATTGCATAGCTAATAACTAGATGCTAATATAGATGAAAAAATTTCAATTACAATATAGTTTTTAAAAATTCAACCTAAGCAGTTATGCAATTACTTCACATTGCATTCTAATAATTATGTGCAATTGCCAATTGCATTTTCTTATCATGACATTCTATGAGACCGGATTTCTTTGAGGTATTTTTTCAAATAGTAAACTGCCTTGCCTATGTTACCATATTTTTCATACATGTCTACCAAATAATTTTGTAAAATAGTTCATTTCCTTGTTTCTATGGCTAAAATTATAAAACAAGTGCTTTCGAACAAGCTATTGATGCTTGGAAAAAATCTATCAAAAGCATAATAGTAAGCAATAACATAGACAAGGTAGTGAACTATTTGAAAAAATGGATCAAATAAATGTGGTGATGGAATGCCATGACAAGGAATTGAACTATTTTAAAAGATTCCTCAAATAAATGTGGTCTTATGGTGATGGAATTCCCTGACAATCAAATTCCTTTTGATTGTCATGGCATTCCATCACCATGAGGCCTCATTTTTTTGAGGCATTTTTTCAAAGAGTTCACTACCTTTTCCATGCTACCACATTTTTCATACATGTCTATCAAAGCATTATATCAAATAGTTCATTGCCTTGTTTTTATGGATAAAACCTAAAATATGTGCTTTCAAACAAGCTATGGATGCTTGGAAAAAGTCTAGCAAAGCATAATAGCAAGCAATAGCATAGACAAAGCAATGAACTTATTGAAAAAATTCATCAAAGAAATGTGGTCTCATGGTGATGGAATTCCATGACAAGAAAATTTTTATGGATTGTCATGGCATTCCATCACCATGAAACCATGTTTCTTTGAGGCATTTTTTAAAACAATTAATTGCCTTGTCTATGCTACCACATTTTTCATACATGTTTACCAAATCATTTTATGAAACAGTTCACTGCCTTGCTATTATGGCTAAAATCCTAAAACATGTGCTTCCAAACAAGCTATGGATGCTTGGAAAAAATACATCAAAGCATAATAATAAGCAATAGCATAGAAAAGGAAGTGAACTGTTCAAAAAAATGCCTCAAAGAAATGTGGTCTCAATGTGCTTGTCATGGCATTCCATCACCATGAGAACACATTTCTTTGAGGATTTTTTCTCAAACAGTTCACTGCCTTGTCTATGCTACCACATTTTTCATACATGTCTACGAAATAATTTTATCAATCAATTCACTACCTTGCTGCTATGGCTAAAATTCTAAAATAGGTTCTTTCGAACAAGCTATGGATGCTTGAAAAAAATCTATCAAAGTGTAATAGTAAGAAATAACATAGACAAGGCAATGAAATAATTAAAAAAATGCCTCAAAGAAATTTCATCTCATGGTGATGGAATGCCATGACAAGAAAATTCCCTAGATTGTCATGACATTCCATCACCATGAGACCACATTTCTTTGAGGCATTTTTTCAAATAGTTTGCTACCTTGTCTATGCTACCACATTTTTCATACATGTCTACCAAAGCATTTTATCAAAAATTTCACTATCTTGCTACTATGGCTAAGAGCCTACAACAAGTTCTTTTGGACAAGTGATGGATGCTTGGAAAAAATCTATCAAAGCATAATAGTAAGCAGTAGCATAGAAAAGGTACTGAACTAGTTGAAAAAAGTGCCTCAAATAAATGTGGTCTCATGGTGATGGAATGCCATTACAATCCATAGTAATTCACTTGTCATGGAATTCATCATGGGGTTCCATCACACCATGAGATCACATTTCTTTGGAGGCTTTTTTCAAAAGTTCACTGCCTTGTCTATGCTACCACATTTTTCATACATGTCTACCAAAGAATTTTATCAAATAGTTCACTACCTTGCTGCTATGGCTAAGAGCCTAAAACATGTGATTTTGAACAAGCTAAGGATGCTTGGAAATTTTTTATCAAAGCATAATAGTTAGCAATAGCATAGACAAGGTAGTGAGCTGGTTGAAAAATTGCCTCAAAGAAATGTGGTCTCATGGTGATGGAATGCCATGACAATCCATAGAAATTTTCTTGTCTTGGAATTCATCATGCCATTCCATCACCATAAGACCATAGTTATTTGAGTAATTTTTTCAAACAATTCACTTCCTTGTCTATGGTCTCATGGTTTTTCTTCACGTGAAAAACAACATAATATTAAACAACAAGCTATGGTCTCATTGTTTTTCTTCACATGAAAAATTAGCATATGATAGATCAAACCATATGTCATGAATATTGAATATCTGGATCCAATGTTTCCTTAGTAGGTTGAGTTTTGCATCTCAACAAGGGTGCACTATTCGGTGACAATAACTGCAGTTCAGACTCTTAAGTGATTTACACGATTAAACGTAGCTCAGAGAAATTTGGCATGTTTGGGTGTGAAAGAGGACCATGCCTAGCGTAAACGTACCCACCCAGATGCATTGGAACAGTACGTTTGGTCACGTGAGTTGCAAAACGAAAGTTGCAACACTTTGTATCTTTGTTCTACTTGCATTGGACAACTTTTTCCCCAAGCGAAAATTCGCTACCATGGGAAAACACCTCTAAGATAGAAAAAACCAAGAGACGTTATTGTAGAGGGGTCCAACATTATCCCATAGCCTTAGATGATAATTTTCTAAGAATCATAGTGTCCGAGTAACAACATGTTGAATATTGCAGGGTATGTGTAGGATTATCATGGAAAAAATAGGCACTTAAGTGGCAAAAATTAAAAAATCAAAGTTAGGCAACTTGATCGAAAATTTGAATAAGTTATCTATAATATTTAAAAATATGTAAGAATAGAATCAGAGTAAATTGAATTTAGTTTCTAAACTAGTAGGTTTATTTAAAAGAAAATCTATTTGGTGAAAATTTGAAATTTCAATGTAGAAGTACTTAAATTTTAGGAAAAATAGAAGTTGGTGTCCGTCTCCGACCACCCTAACTCACATAAAATGATAAATTTTTATAAGATTTTAGATATAAGTAGAGGACTCATGTACCAATGTGATGAATTTTTTAATAATTTTTTCCAAGTAAATAATTAATTATGAATTTTTTATTACAATTTTTTAAAAATATAAAACTCGTATGTTTGACCACCTTAACTTGGTCAAAAATTCATGATTTTTATTTTTTTAATCCTATAGTATGCGAAGCATAGAATGTGACACATGTTTTAGATTTAAAAAATGTGATATCGTCGAAAGATATAGATGTTTTTCAATCAACCTATCGATTAGGACTTTAGTCGTAATTCAAATAGAAAATGAATAATCATTATTTATTAAATTAAAATTAAGCATAATTTATATTGGTGGAAATATGAGAATATCCTTTAAAAACCATTTTCATTTCATCAATTTTGGGTAAAAAAAAGTCGCCAGCCACATACCCTACACATACCCATCAATATCGCCACTTTTTGGCGCATTATGATCCTGCACATACCTTGCAACCATTTTGCGCTTCAGACTTTGAAGAGATTTTGTTAGTTGAATGTAGCTTAGAGTGATTTGACATATTAGGGTGTGAAAGAGGACCATACCTAGTGTAAACGTATCCACCCAGATGTGTCGAGATAGTTTGTTTGGTCACACAAGTTGCAGAACAAAAGTTGTACCACTTTAAAATTTGCAACTACTTGCATTTGACAAATTTTTCCCCAAGAAAAGATTCGCCACCATAGGAAAATGCCTCTAAGATAGCAAAAAATGAGAGAGGTTGTTATAGAGGGGCCCAACACGATCTCATAGGATTAGATGATAAGTTGCTAAGCATCATGGTATCTGAATAAAAACATGTTGAAGTTTGTAGCCATTTTGCACTTTAGACTCTTAAGGGGTACAACTGATTTAATGTAGCTCGAAGAGATTTGACATGTTTGGGTACAAAAGAGGACCATGCCTAGTGTAAACATACCCATCCAGATGCATTTGAATAGTCTGTTTGGTCACATGATTTGTAAAATAAAAGTTGTACTACTTTGCAACTTTCAACTACTTGCATTTGAAAAAAATTTCCCCAAGCAAAAATTTTCCACCAAGGGAAAATGCCTTTAAAAGAAGTTATTCTAGAGGGGTCCAATATGAACCCATAGGCTTAGATGAGAAGTTTCTAAGCATCACGGTGTCTGAGTAGCAACATGCTAAAGTTTGCAGCCATCTTGCACTTTGGACTCTTAAAGGATTCAGTCAGTTGAATGTAGCTCAGAATAATTCGACATGTTTGGGTGTAAAAGGAAAATTCCTTGTGTAAATGTACTCATCCAAAGGTGTTGGAACAATTTTTTTGGTCACACGTGTTGTAGAACGAAAGTTGCACCACTTTGCAACTTTCAACTACTTGTATTTCACAACTTTTTCCCTAAGCGAATATTCACCACCATGAGAAAAGGCCTCTAAGATAGCAAAAACTAAGAGATTTTATTGTAGATGGGTCCAACACAAACCCATAGGATTAGACAAGAAGTTTTTAAGCATCACGGTGTCTGAGTAACATCATGCTGAAAGTTTGTAGCCATTTTGCACTTTGGACTCTTAAGGTTTTCTACCAATTGAATGTAGCTCAAAGTGATTCAACATGTTTGGGTGCAAAAGAAGACCATGTATAGTGTAAACATACCTAGCTGGATGCATAAGAACAACTTGTTTAGTCACATGAGTTGCAAAATAAAAGCTGTACCACTTTGCAACTTTCAAATACTTGCATGTTTCACAACTTTCTCCTCAAGCAAAAATTTATCATCATAGGAAAAGGCCACTGAGATAGTGAAAATTGAGAGAGGTTATTGTAGAGGGGCCTAACGTGATTCCATAGCCTTAGACAATAAGTTTCTAAGTGTCACGGTGTTTAAGTAACAACATACAAAAGATTGCAGCCATTTTGCACTTCAAACTCTTAAGGGATTCTACTAGCTAAATGTAGCCCAGAGTGATTCAAAATGTTAGGGTGAAAAAGAGGACCATTCCTAGCGTAAAAGTACCCACCCAGACGTGTAAGAATATTTTTTTTGGTCACACAAGTTGCAGAACAAAATTTTTACCACTTTGCAACTTTTAACTACTTGTATTTAACAACTTTTCTCCAAGCGAAAATTCACCACCACAGGAAAAGGCCTTCGAGATAGAGAAAAATGAGAGAGGATATTGTAGAGGGGTCCAACACAATTTCATAGGCTTAGGAAAAAAAAATTTAAGCATCATGGTGTTCGAGTAACAACATGCTGAAGTTTGTAGAAATTTTGCACTTTGCGATTCAACCGGTTTAATGTAGCTCAAAGTGATTCGATGTATTTGGGTGCAAAAAAGGACCATGAATAGCTTAAATATACCCATCCAAAAATATTGGAATATTATATTTGGTTACACGAGGGTCATAATGAAAGTTGCACCACTTTGCAACTTTCAACTACTTGCATTTGACAACTATTTCCCCAAGCAAAAATTTGCCACCATAGGAAAAGGCCTATGAGATAGCGAAAACTGAGAGAATTTATTGTAGAGGGGCCTAACATGAATCCATAGGCTTAGATGAGAAGTTCCTAGGTGTCATGGTGTTTGAGTAACAACATGCTGAAATTTGCAGTCATTTTGCACTTTGGACTCTCAAGGGATTTAGTCGGTTGAATGTAGCGTGGAGTGATTCAGTGTGTTTGGGTGTGAAAGAGGACCAATGCCTAGTGTAAACGTACCCATTTAGAAGTATTGAAATAATCTTTTTGGTCATTAGAGTTGTAGAATGAAAGTTGCACCACTTCGCAAGTTTCAACTACTTGCATTTGACAACTTTTTCCCCAAGCGAAAATTCACCACCACCAGAAAAGTCCTCTGAGATAGCAAAAATAGAGAGAGGTTATTGTAGAGGGGCCCAACTCAAACCCATAGGCTCAAACAATAATTTTCTATAACGGTGTCCAAGTAATAGTATGTTGAAGTTTGCAACCATTTTGCACTTTGGACTGTTAAAGGATTCTATCGGTTGAATGTAGTTCAAAGTGATTCAATGTGTTTGGGTACAAAAGAGGACCATTCCTAGCATAAACGTACCCACTCAAATGAGCCAAAATAGTTTTTTTGGTCACACGAGTTGCAGAAAAATAGTTGCACCACTTTGCAACTTTCAACTACTTGCATTTGACAATTTTTTTCCCAAGTGAAAATTTTCCACCACAAGAAAGGGTCTCCGAGATAGCAAAAACTGAGAGTTATTGTAGAGGGGTCAAACATTATTCTATAGCCTCAAATGAGAAGTTTCTAAGCATCATGGTGTCTGAGTAACAACATGTTGAAGATTGCAACCATTTTGTACTTTAGACTCTTAAGGGATTTTTTTAGTTGAAAGTAGCTCAGAGTGATTTGGCGTGTTAGGGTGCGAAAGAGGACCATGCCTAGTAGGAATGTATCCACCTGGATGCGTCAAAATATTTTTTTTGGTCACATGAGGTGTAGAATAAAAGTCACACCACTTTGCAACTTTCAACTACTTGCATTTGACAAATTTTTCACCAAGCAAAATTTGCCACCACTAGAAAAGGCCTTCAAGATATCAAAAATTTGTAGAGGTTATTGTAGAGGGGCCTAATGTGATCCCATAGGCTTAGAGGAGAATTTTTTAAGTGTCACAGTGCCCGAGTAACAAAATATTGAAGTTTACAACCATTTTGCACTTTAGAACCTTAAGGGATCAAGCCAGTTGAACGTACCTCAGAGCAATTCGGTGTGTTTTGGTGTGAAAAAGGACCATACCACTAATACATTTGACTACAAAATATGACAAAACTATCCAAAAAAATATGTAAAATTCGATGTTCGTTGAGTGCTTGTAAAATTTGATGTGTAATTTCCAATTTTTTTGAAAGTTTATCCCTAACGTTTGTCAAAATTTTGATGAACCTGGAGTTTGTCGAAATGTCGGCTATTATTTTCGTCGAATGTTCGAAAAACATGAAAAATTAAAAAAAATCAAACTGTGGCCGACATAAAGAAAAGTGAGTTCGCGCCTGATTTATTGCGATATTGTTTTTCTCTACTTGAGACAGTTTGTGGAGAACTAAGGACGATTTTCTTGGGAAAAATTAGAAAAAATTCAAGAATATATCACCAGGTTGAGGGTAGTCATTGTCTTTTTGCAGAATTCAGTTGTGAAGTCAAATTTGTAGTTCCAGGTTTGAAAATCATATTTTAAAGCAACATGTCATCAGATTTCATTTTTAGAGGTTAAGGGTTTTGAGAATTTCATGTCCAGATTTTGTTGTGTGGAATCACCATAAGATCACAACAGAGGAACAAATTCTTGTGAATGTAATTATGTGATCCATAACTATATTGGTCATGTGGCACAGTTGTGCTATAACAAATATAGGATGCATTCATGTGTGACCCAAGTTTAATGTGGCTATGTTGTGATAGAAATGGAGGCACTCATATAATGTAGTTAATTCAGGTTGTATATGTACGTGTCAATCATTATTGGGTGCATTTAGGTCATCTCAAGTTTAACAGGTTAGGATGTAATTATAGCATGATCAAGGAGTGATTACCTCTTGCTGCAATAAATAGCCTATAACTTTGGTTGATATGCAGAGTGGTTGTGTTATATCAATTATGTAGTGCATTCAAACACAACCCATGTTTAATGGGTTATTCTATAGAGTGATCAAGATTTTCTAAACCTTATGAATGTTACTGACATATATTTGCATAATCTGAAATTCTTCGTAGGCTTTGAAGTATCAATGTATCCTATATAGGGTTTAGAATGATTTCTTTTAATTAGAAAATTAAATAAATGATGTATTTCCCTATAATTAGATAGTGTGGAGATCTCCTAAATCTGCCCCAACACACTATCCTCTTTGGCACTGTATTCATTACTCCAGCTACTAGGGTTTTTCATGTGACATCTTTAATATCTTCATGACCATGGCTTTTAAATAGATCTCAGTCTTTGCTTTAATCCTTTTCATGGTAACCCTTGAGTTCCATAATCCACCTTCAATCTCTTCTAAGAACGATGTCTTAAGCTAGACTGCATAGTATGCATATAAAGCAAGTCCTTCATACCTGCCATTGTTCCAAACCACCACTCACTGCCTTGCTGAAAATGTTGCCTCCATAAGCACAATAGCATGTTTAAAAATCATGGTTGCCGCTGATTGGACTATTAAGCTCAATTGCCACTTTCATCATGAAAGATACAATGAAATTTTTTTCTTCAAACTCAAGGCATTATGGAAGATAACATTGTGAATTTGTTGTGTACGCATTTGATTTTTCTGCACATGCATTTCCACTTTTGCTAACTTCCTCTTTAAGACTGTATTGCACCCCTCACCGCATCTCAAACAGCTCACTCACTATCACTTGAAGATTCCTTTCATGAGCATCCTTCTATAAAATCAAACTATGCCCTATAGACTGCCTACTTACTACAGGGGACTCATTGTTTCATGGTATTGTAGTTCTTAAGATCATTCAACCTTATTGACACTACTTCATATTCCACAAGGTATTATTCACTATTTTTCCATCTTTGGTGAGTCTCAAAACACTGCTCAAACATGCAATCCACTACCTCCATTATACAATATTAATGGCTAAGAAGAAACATTGAACCTATGATTATCATTGTTACTTCATTTGGACAATCATTCTCTGATTGCATTTGCCTTGTCTAACACTACCAAAAGCATTTGAAAAACCCTTAAGGTCAGCAAGGGGGTAAAGAAATTCACTGTTAAAATCTCCACTTTACTATGCAAGGTTTGAGCTTTATTATCTTGTCACTGCTTAGCCTATTTTTGACTGTCACATCTCAAGTGACTGTCATTCTTCTTACCGTAGATTTTATTTACAAATGTCAATAAGCTACATAGTGTGCTTGTTATTGGCTACAATCTTTAGATTTCAAGATTTTGTTATTACCTACATTGTCTCAATCTTTTTGGTATTGCAACCTCACTAATCCGCTATAGTTATTGTTTATGTTTCTACGGAGGCCTAGGGTTTGTACCCTAATCATGCTCTTACCAATGCTTCTTTTTTTTTATTAGGGCTCTCTCAATGTTAAGGGCCCTAGGGATAAGCTTGTCATAAGAAGTGACACATTGCATTTTTAACTAAAAGGATAAATCCGTATTGACATTAGCAATGATGATTCCAACTCATTGCTCCTTAGGAATGGGTCGCTTGCTCTTACTAGCTCGCTACCTCCATTGTTGTAGGAAT
>VDFB02058242.1:515208862-515225656 GCA_007258455.2 Sequoia sempervirens | reverse complement strand
AAGTGATTTGTAATCATATCATGACAACCATATTTTGATAATATAAAAACTAAAAAGAATGATTATTATACAAGTTAATGAATGAATGTGAATATGTTAATTAATGAATGTTATATGTTAAATGAATGAATGTTATATGTTATTAATGGATGAATGAATGAATGTTATATGTTATTAATGGATGAATCAATGATTAATGTTATATGATTGGGTATGGGGAATTGAGAGTGATGTGAGGGGGAGGGGGGATGGCAAATAAGCTTCCACCGTCATGTGGTTGGCCTTGTTAAGTAGAGAATATTAAATTATACTCAAAACAAAGAGAAGCTCAATAAGGTAACACACTTTTCAATATAAGAAATGCATCGTTTGAAGCATCAAACCAATATGCAGTCTGTATGTATGATTAGTCATCAGTCTCTGCAATGGTACATTTCCATGAATATATATATATACATAACCACTGACGAATCAACAGAAAGGCTCGATGAAGTTTCTATAGCTGTGATGATGGTTTCGTCATAACTCCCTACCCATTTTGTCACCATTCTGACAATATTTTAGCGTTGCTACCACACTACTCCCTACCCATTTCATTGCACTTTCGATGAACTTTTAGTGTTCTTCCAACGCTACTCCTTGCTAATTTCATCGCAAAGTTGACGAACTTTTCACGTTGTTTCAACACTGCTCCTTGCTAATTTCGTCGCACTTTCGATGAACTTTTGGTGTTGTTCCAACGCTACTACTTTCCTATTTTGTCTCACATTTGATGAACTTTTGGTGTTCTTTCGACGCTACTACTTTAGTATTTCATTGCTATTTCGACGAACGTTCCATGTTGTTTCCACGCTACTGCTTGCCCATTTCGTCAAACCGATAACGAACTTCTGGTGTAATTCATCGGTGGATAAACAAAGGTTTCGTCGATATTCTGACAAAATCCTGAGGTATTTCACAATGCTACCGACCAACGATTCTTCCCCGTTATTTTGACGTTTAATTTGTCATCGGCCTTGCGATGAAAAAACAGTGACGGAAAGATTTTCGCCATTGCATCGCTCTTCCGACAGAGATTTGTCGAACGATCAACGAACACCCATTGAAAAATGGTGTCAAATCCAATAGTGTACCTAGCATAAACGTACCCATTTGGATGCATTGGAGTAGTCTGTTTGGTCACATGAGTTAGAGAATGAAAGTTGTACCACTTTGCAATTTTACATTGCTTGCAATTGACACTTTTTCCGTCAAGTCAAAATTGGACACCATGGAAAAACAACTCTCAGATAACAAAAACTTAGAGAATTTATTCATAGAGGTACCTTACATGGTCCTGATGCCTCAAATAGAACACCCATAATTGACTCGGTATCTGGGTAATAGCCTATGAAAGATTACCGCCCTTTTACAATTTGGACTATTAAGAGATTATGTTGCATGAATTACAAATGTTTGAGGGCAGCAATAAATTTTAAAATTTTAGTAAATATCATTACAAGTTTTTATTTGAATAGACTGTATGCTATATTGATATTGATATATAATCATTACGTTGATTCATTTTAATAAATAAAGTTTTTATAATAAGTTAGTCAATTGGTAAAGCTGATATTACATTCCCATCATTCTATTGGATGTCTTGTACATTACAAATCTTTTATTCCTTCTACTTGCTCACTTATTTATATTGCTTCATATATTCCTTGAGTTCTATCTTAATTTTTTACATTATATTCTACTCTATACAAATATTTTTCTAGTGGGATGAGTCCCTTATAAAATGTATCTCTTCCTAGGGATGACTTGTTGGCCAGGAGCTCCGTAATCTATCTGTGGTGGTTTACTTTAGCTTTTCATACTATATCTTTGTACTCTAGTCTTTTCCCCACTAACATCATCCCTCCTTTCAAAACTATCTCTTGCCCTCAAGATATATTTATTATCTCAATCGACTGGAAGGATAGATTTATAGATTTATTTGAGATGGGAAAAGGTTTTATCCCACTAAACTTTGGCTTGTTGGAGTAGATGACAAGGTAGGGGTAGTGTATACCTCATATAAATCGGTTCTCATGGTGATGTACATCACCGTGATACCCCATTTCTATGAGGCATACACTTCACCATGAGACCCCATTTCTATGAGGTATACGCTGCCCCTACCTTGTCAACCCTTGCCAAGCTCACTAGCTTGTCAATTTGATAGACTTGACAAGGTAGGGGCAGCGTATGCCTCATAGAAATGGGGTTTCCTATCACTTGTCATCTTTTTCTTGATTATAATGATTCTGTAAGAATAGCACTTCCTTATTTTCCAAGATTGCTATAAGTAGAATGGATTTTGTGGTAGATTTTGATATGCAATGTGAATTGTTTCTACAATGCAAGCTATGGATATGAGATTGATGAAGTTATTGATGATGCTAAGATGGGATGAGGATATGATTCTACAATGAAGTAGGTGCAACTACAATGCTATGGAGATTACCATGCTATGCTAATGAGAATCTAATGATAATGCTAATGCTAATGCTATGATAATGGTGATGCAGAGACAAAGGAACACTTTTGGATAATTGATATGAGATTTAGGCATCACGTATGTATGCTAGCTCTTGTGCACGCTAAAAATGGTGGTGATTAACTTCCTTTTATAGGCTAAGGAATTGTACATGCATGTGGCACAAGATCAACGGTTGGATAATTGGTCTTGTGACATGTACTGTGAGGATTTAATTGGTTGAGATGAGGGAAATAAACTAGGAATATGTTCCTCCTACATTGACAAGGTGGAGTGAAAGGTGGGAGAAGAAGCCACTTGTCACAATGCTCAAAAAGACCATAAGAACAAAGGTCTTATAAGGAGTCTTTCCTTATTATGATGTTGGAGGGAATATATGAGTTATGAGACAAGTTTCTCATAGTGTCCTTTGACTATGATGACATGGAGAGACCAAGTTCAAAAAAATAGGGATGGTGGAGAATAAATAGCGCATGTGTTGAGAGATAAATATTCAATTAAATATTAAAAATATTTAATTATTGGTGCAACATGGTGAGGTGTCATGTGAAGTATCATGTGATGTGTAAGGTGACATGGAAGATGATGTGGATCAACATGGTACGTAAGGTTTCAATTACAAGATGACTCATATATAGACTCTTCCCTGGGGCTGCCATATTGCGAAGAAGCCATGACTGATAAGGTGTAAACATGCAGTGCAAAAATATAAAATAGATTTGATGCCTTCAATGTGAAAGTGAGCAATACTCATAAGGATGGAAAGAAAACAATCTAGTTTTAAAGCCCATCTACTACACATGAAATATGAGGCATTGAAAACACCAAAATTACCATGAAACAACTAAAACAACACATCCTTTTGTTCTATCAATAGATTCATCACCTCAATGATGTGGAAAACCTACAATCAAACATTCTTCAAGGCTACAAATCAATTTTGGGTTCACCAACCAATAGAGTTGGTGCAAGGGCATCCAAGTTTTCATGCCCTGAGAGGGGTAAAAAAGTGAAATTTTGTTGTGCTTGAGTCAATTTCATGTAATAAGGACTTATAAGACCATTTCATAGGTGTTTGGGCTGGTTTGAGTCATTAGGGGGTGAATTAGTATGTAAATGCAAAAAAGTGTCAATATTGTCAATTTGCACAAAGCAAGTTTACATTTTTGTTGTCAAGTGGAAGTTGAAAGGTTGGAAGATGAAAGATTAGCTTCTAAACATTTTGGAATGGTTGGAAATTCCTTAAAATTCCTTGCATCATTGACCATAAGGTTGGGTTGTTGAGATTTGAAGTTTTGAGCAATGAAAACCTAGTTTTCTACAATTTTCTAAACGTTCTTTACTGCTACAAGGAATTGTATGGATTTCTAGTGAAATAAACGGTATAAAAAAAATTTGATGCATGTAAAGAGAACTCTTAAATTCATTTTGGTTTTTTAATGATCAATTTTATGGTGTTTGTGAAAAGTTATTAGCATTTTACTGAAACCAGTCTGAAACCCTACCTAGGGTTCCTAGTGGACTTGTAAATTGTATTTCTTGCCATTCCCATAGTAGAAATTCCTAAAAATTGGTGGAATGGCTTATCATTGTATATATTTTCATTCCTAAAAATTGTAAGTTCCAAGGTTGTGGTTGGCATGTTTTTTGGTGATGCCCTAGGTCTGATCCTTTCATGTTTTGGCCTAGTTGCAAACGAGACAACCCATTTTTTACCCTATCATTTCAAAGTAACGTCCTTGGTTTTAGGATATGTTGAAGATCATCCAAAAGGGTATTCCAAATAGGTATTACATTTTTAATATCAGGTTATGACCAAAAAACCCAAATTGTTGCTCCATGTTTTAGGTTTTAAAAGCAAGTTGTCAAGAACAAACAAGAATTCCCATTTTCACCATTTGTATTGAAACCCTAGTTGTGTTGTGTTAAGTTTTTTGTGAGTGAGGCTCCCCTAATCTAAATCAAGAGTCTTCAAAAAAAATTAACCCACCAACAATCTATCCTCGACAATGGTGCCATTTTTGTTGGTGCACAAACTCACTATAATCCACTACTCTGAAACATCACATCAACCACCTATGCTAGGGGTGTCAAAAAGGAGGTTGAGAAGAATTATTTCATCAAGTAATGAATGGATTAAGGCTAACTAAATGAGATCGGGTCTTATCTCCTACACTATGAGCTCAACTAAACTTAGGAGGGGTATCCTAGAGGTATGTAAATTAGATGAACAACTAAAAATGGTGTCTAGACCCAACTCACTCCCTTGACTCCAAATATTGTCACTAAGCAAAGAGGAATTAGCCACAAAACAACCTCTAATAGAGCTTATTTTATCCTACTCTTGCCCTGCACCTACAAATGATAACAAAAATATATCCCCCAACAAATGAATCCACTTGACTTGGCATACACAGGGGTAAGAGGGGAGGTGTTACATGCATGATCATGGAGATGACAAGAATAATGGTTTTCAATATATTAAATATGTGTTATACTTTACCAATCAGACTGATGCCTTCTCCATTGGGAAATAGAGTCATTGATTTATAAGGGAGAAAGAAGTGTAGGGAATGAATTCATAAAGGATTCGAATGAGCATCTTCATCATGATGTATTTATCTCATCTCTCACAAAAAAACATTCTTTCATAATCCTAATAGAACTACAACCATCCACATGAAAAAATGAGAAGAGCATCACAAAACATTGCAATGAATTAAGATATTGTCACATATCTATCTAATCATCTATTAAATCCATATCAACAAATGTGATAGGGAAAATGAAAACAAGTCACCTTGCAAGATAGTTATAAACTACATAGAGACATTTGTGTGAGCATCTGTCACTGAATCAACTTTCCCAATCATTAAAATACAATTATTTTCCCTCCTAAAACAAGATGCACTAATTAGAATATAAGAAGAAATCCATGAATTTGTAGGTTAAAAATATCGCCCATACATCACCGTGAGACCCCATTTCTATGAGGCATACACTGCCCCTACCTTGTCAACCCTACCAAATTGGCAAGCTAGTGAGCTCACTAGCTTGTCAATTCAGTAGGGTTCACAAGGTAAGGGCAGCATATGCCTCATAGAAATGGAAGTCTCATCAAATCCTAATGAGACCCCATTTCTATGAGGCATACATTGCCCTTACCTTGTCAACCGTACCAGTCACTAGCTTGCCAATTCAGTAGGGTTGACAAGGTATGTGAAGCATATGCCTCATAGAAATGGGTTTTCACGACATAAATCACCGTGAAACCCCATTTCTATGAGGCATATGCTACCCATACCTTGTCAACCCTACCAAATTGGTAGCAAGCTAGTGAGCTCACTCACTAACTTGCCGGTGGTAGGTTGACTTGATACGGTAGCGTATGCCTCATAGAAATGGGGATGTCCGATGATTTGTAAATCACCATGACACCCCATTTCTATGAGGCATATGCCATCCCTACCTTGTCAACCCTACCAAATTGGCAAGCTAGTGAGCTCACTAGCTTGCCAATTTGATAGGGTTGACAAGGTAAGGGAAACCTATGCCTCATATAAACGAGGTCTCACAGTGATTTACGTCACCATGAGACCCCATTTATATGAGGCATACACTATCCTAAATCACTATGAGACCCCATCTCTATGAGGCATACACTGCCCCTACCTTGTCAACCCTATCGAATGGGCAACCCAGTGAGCTCACTAGCTTGCCAATTTGGTAGGATTAACAAGGTAGGGGTAGTGTATACCTCATAGAAATAGGGCCTCACGGTGCTGTAATAACCTAAGAAAAAATAAAAAGGGTTGAGAATCATCGTGATATAGTGGGGACATATTAATTAGAGAGGTGAGTTCACAACCTTCTAATGCAAAGAATAATGATGGGATGAGTTCTAGGGTTTATAGACAAGCAAGAAAATATGTATTTGTACAATATGAGACATGGTTTTATATTTTGTCATAAATCCACATGCTTTTCCTTTAAGACAACTTTAAATGTAAACCATAAAGCATTACAACTAACTTTAAAAGTAATATACACATTTAATTGAGTCATATATTAAGGAATATACACATTTGTATGTATTAATTTCTCATAATTTTTGTATATCAAAAAATACAATAATTCAATAACAAATATTACAATAGTGATGGAAGAAAATCTTGAAAATCTTCCCATTTCTCAATACTTGTAGCAATAAATGTAGAAAATAATCCTCCCATTTGCAGTTGTGGACACAAAAAAAGTATCCATTTTTTCTTGCTTGATATGGGAATAATTAATGATAAATTAGATTTAATGAGGCCTTGATTTGGTGTTGTGAAGTATTTTACACGTCCACATTAGGTCTTGGACCCTTTCAACTGCATTTATTGATGTCTTGTAAAGGTGTTGTAAAGTGTTGTAAAAGACTTTCACACTTTTCTAGATTGATGGACCTATTTTCCCCTTAATTCAACATTATAAAATGTATTTAATTGAATTATCACATTAATATAGAAGGCTTGTAACTTAAACCTTATCTTAATCTAGTGTTGTAATGTGTCCTATACATTCACATTGGATGTTGTACCTTTCTAGACTATGTGGACCTCATTTTAGTGTTGTAAAGTGCATTTAATCACACTTTCACATTGAATTTTGTGTTCCAAGCCCTGATTACCCTTTACTTGATCATTAATAGGCCCCTATGGCCCCATATTGTGCATTCTGAGGCATAATTTGATGAAATAATTGACATTTAGTCACCATATAAACCTGATTTCCTTACTTCCCAACATTCTAGCTAGTATAATGGCCCCTGTGGGACCCATTTTCCATTAGGGATGAATCAATCCCATCCAGGTTGGACCCATTCACCCTTGATGGTGAATGAGTCCCATTTGAGAACATTTTCGGGGTTTAAACGAAAAAGGTTGGATTTTAAGTTTTATTTTTCTCCATGTCAGCCTTAGGGATCAAATTAATGGGAAATTTAGGTGGATTTCCTATAAATACAAGTCTCTAAACCCTAATTCATAATCATCTTAACTCATTCATCATTTTTGTTCCATTTCAAGTTGAGCAAGCTAGGGTTTCAACATTCTAAGTCATTCAAGATCATTTTTCAGACATTCAAGGGAAGATTCTTCATCTTTTGTTGCAAAAATACAAGATCAATCATCATGGAAAGTTATTAACTTCATTTTTTCATGCTTCATTACATTCTTTCTTCATATTGGTTTATTTACCTAAAAAGGGGTTTGACAAAGGCAAACCCCCATGCCTTGACATCCAACATTTCTCCTCCTTTTCTTGTGTGTTTGCAGATTTAGGCATCTTGAAGACTTGGAAATCATTAAAGATCAAGTTGCAATTTTTTTGAAGACATCTCCTTGTTGATCAAGTCAAAATATCCACTAAAAGTCACTTTTAGTGCTAGAAATTAGACTTTCAGAGGTGAACACCTATCAGGAACCGAAGTGTAGATCGAGGACTTTAGTTTCCACTTTTGAATTTTAAAAGATTCAAAAGTGGAATAATTCACCATTAGTGGCAAATGAGTCTCACTACCAGGCATGAAAAAGGTTTTCTATAGTTTTGGATACCCATTTGTCTGAAATGGGCTCTGGAACAATTTCCCAGATTTGGGGCTAATTTTCCTATAATGGTGAATGAGTCCCAGTAGGAAAAATTTTCAACATCAACAACATTTCAAAAGTCATTTACAATCTCTAGCAAGTTCTCAAGTGCACACATTCAGTTTCATTCATTTATGTTACAATTTACTTTCATTTCTAGGTCTCTTTGGGTATCACAATGTGTTTTCAAACAACTTGCATTTCTTTAGTTTCCATTTAATAGTCAATATCTTTCTTTAGTTTTATGCATTTAGAACATTACATTTCAGCATACTACACAAACATTACATTAGTCTTTGAATGTTTACATTGCATTTTGGCCCATCTTTCCCCTTTTAGGTGAAAAACCCTAGAAGGGCTTGAAAGACTTCAGATGCCAAAATATTTGTTTATAGTAGCCTAGATCATGAAATATATTGTACAAGAAGAAAAAAAAGGAGTTGTTGCCTAGTTTCTTTTCTCTAATCCGCCTAAGGTGGCCCAATTATTTGCATTCCAAAATGCTTCAAAACATGTACATCCCCTGCTCCCTTGGAAACAAATGGGTAGTAGCCTCTCCATGGTTGTGTATTCTCAATGGAATTTGGTCCACAAAAAACCTACAAAATCCTATCAATTTCATACATGGACTCACATAAAAATCATTAAAAGAACCATAACTGAATAATGTCAGACATACACCTTCTGATGAGATCTATTATCACCTTCATGCATGCGATAAGTAGATTGATTGAAGGTCCTACAATGGTGATGTAGCCCATCTTTCACTACTTTCTCATCTCTTGATGATCCTACATATAAATTTCAAATATATTACTAAAATAATTAACATGAAACATGTAGCATATAAGAATCCAAGAAATATACGAAATGGAAAATAAAGAGAAGATTGAGAACAAGAAAATGCACCAGCAACTGATGTTTCTCATACCACTGAACACTTGCACCAACAACCGATGTTCTTTTCTTAAGTTGAAAAATTTAAGTATTAACTATAGTCACAAATGCATCAATGATAGTCCTAAATGCATATCAAATTAAACACCAATAGATAATACCAACTTAAAGGTTGTCAATAGAGAGCAACATATAATCATCATTTTACAAATTAATAATAATGCAATTTTGAAAACTTTTCTACAATCAAACTTAAATTGTTGAAAGAAATAGTGATCAATAACATGACTTTACAAATTCAATGTTCATACTTACAAATCAATCTAGGGAACCATCTAGGTCTGCTCTACTCTTTACTATGTCGAGTATTGCCTAATGGTTAGACTCATGCACTTTCCACAAGTTCTTGTTCGCAGGCCTACCCTTATATTTTATCAAATGAACATTGGTGGCGATGACAAGGTTCAAGTAGTGAAGAATATTTTGATGCATGTCAAAGTCCTCAAACAACCAAACTGCATCATTCTTAACTGGGTACCTTCTAAGCTATATTCTAGTAACAACTGAACCTATGGGATATTCTATGTTTTCTCCATCTATAACTGGGGCCTCCAATTTCTTTTTGGCCTCACTACAATGACGCATGTAATAATTTGTACCCTCTTCAATGTATTAATCTATAATCACCACATAAACATGCCCTACATTGATATATTCATCTTGTTAGATGCTTTAATGAACATCAAAATTAAACCTGTAAGATATATTACCTTATTCTATTAGGTCTAATACATGATCAAATTCAATGAATGATTACATCTCTATGATTTGTAGAGCTGTCAGGAGCCAATAAGTGTCAAGTGGGGTTAGAATTTTTACAGACCATTCATCAACCCATTCTATTGACTCACAATCATTCCATGCTTGAAGTGTACATGCAGAACAAAAGTGTTCCATCTTCCGCATATGGATAGTCCATGTACTTGCATTGGAGCTTCTAAAAGAGTGTAGCTCACTCGATCCTATTATTGTATAACAATTCTAATATTTTGCAATGTTAGTATCATCTACTAAATGAAAAAATCTACAAACTAACGAATTACCTTCGCTACCTGGACCCATTGCATGATTGCACCACTTGGCAATTGATCTTGCATCTCTCAACTTTACACTATCTTTGTACTTTAACTCTTCTCATGCTAGGTCTCCTTTGATGCATGCACCTACTCCTTCATGCTCCCCCTTTCCATTCCTAACCTGTGAGAAGTTCCACATATGTTGAACACCACTAATCCTATGCATCATGCTCAACTAGTAAAACATTATGGCATTCTTGAATTATGATGTGCAATTATCTGATTATATGATATGCTTACTAAATGATGTGCCCCTACTAGCGAGATCAACATAGAACATCTGAAAGTAACATTGCACAAACTATGTAGAATGTGTGTGATCATCACTGATGTAAAAGTGATACTCCCTCAATACTGTATAGTCGTAAAATTTCACCCCTTGCAATTTCACATATATTCTTGCATCCGCTTTAGTTTCCACTCCCTTAGCATTTTTGTAGGCTCATTTTAGCCCTTGCATCAGCCTCTTTCCCTTCTCAGGATGCACTGAATCCCTTTTCAGTACCTACCCTAATGCATCAGCTTTACATCGAACCTTGTGCTTTTTGCATTCGTGTCATTTTGTACTATGACAATTTTTGACACTAGCATGCTGCACTAGCATCCTACGATGTTTCAACATTCAAATAACCATTTTTGTGCATGCTTGCCACTTGTCACCTCCTTTTGTCAGTGGAAACGGCTCGAGATTCCTTGAAACCGCTTGGGAAGCTTCTTTTGCTTCTCTTCTCTCCTTAAATGTGATATTCTCAATTCATTTTTGGTCTTCCTCTGCTCTAGCTTCATTCGATCTTTTAACTTCTCATCAACCTTGGCTCTTGCAGTTCTCTATTGCTATCTTTCTCACAACACTCTTTGCAGCCCTCTTGGCTTTCATATCTATCTCCATTATCTCATGTTTGTGAGCATCCTAGGATTCTATATCCCCTATTGATTGCATCTACATATTGTGATACAGGTTCTCCTCCTTAAGTAGGGATTTATTTTATCACCTCTTTTGTGATACATATTCTCCTCCTCCAGCAGGGATTGCTTTTATCACTCATACTTGGTGGTGCGGGTTCTACTCCTGGAGCAGATTTTTCTTTCACCACACGCTTTGTCCATTTCAATTTATTTATCTCTATCTTTTGGCTATTCATGGAGGTGGGAACATAAAAATGGGTGTTTGACTGAGGCAAACCCCTATATAGCCCCAACACTTTCCCCAGATCTTGTGCATGTAGGTATTGAAGACATTCACGTGCTAGAAGCTTCATCACTTATGTGGTTGTGAGCATTTCTTTACTACATCTCATTATCTTCATCATTTCAATTATGTTATATTTTTTTGCTTTCTCATGTTTTAAGATTCCTTAGCAATCAGAGAAGTATTCATTTATCTATTTTCTGTGACATTCTTGCTTTCTAGTAGCGCACTGCACTGTCATCCCAGACCTGTGCTATTGTCCTTTGGCCAAGAGCTTAATAGTTTGTCCAAAAAATCATTGTGACCTGCTCTTTCTGATTATGGAACTCTCACTACTATTCCTTGAGATAGTTTAGGGAAGTTCACCCCATTAAGCTCTCTAAATGAAGAGAACTTATGAGTAGCGAATCCCCCTTCTCTACAAATACTTTCCTGTTATCCTCTGTACTATCATTTTCATGAATGAATGCTATATGCACAAATATACCAACCTATGTGGAGTTGTAGTACTATGATTGCACCTCGTTTTGTGGTTGTAGTGTGTAGTTCTTTGCAAAGTCAACAACTGAAATGATCCTATGAAGTGGAAATGTGTCCTTGCATAACTTGAGCTATGATTCCAACCATTGAGCTCTATGTATATGCCTTGCATACTCATAGACCACCTGATCACAAAAAATTCCCATAAATTGATACAATAGAATCTTATCGCTGACCAATTCACATTTCTTTTCTTCTTTCCGATCTTTTATACTATAGGCCACTGTCTTGTATTTTCCAAATTTCATAATTTTGTCCCCAATTGTGTGTGTACTAGCCATGTGTTGGGAAATTGGAAAATGTTGCATGCCACCACAATGATCACATGTGCCATCCAAACATGAATTGTAAATTTTTTTACCATCCTCTCTTTCACATAAAATGGAAGATAAGAATTCCCTTGAGGATTTAGGTGGAGGCCTTATGTTACATTCCTACAAAAATATTGTTAGTATGCATATCTACACATATACATCGATAAACATCATAATGGTTAGAAAACTCAATATGTACTCTACAACAACAAGTAGTGCGTGTGTGATTTATTTTGACATAAAAAGGCTTTAGTATTTCAAAATACCTCTGTCATATTTTAATTTCAGGAAACTTCTATACAAAATCATCAAAAAATTGGGTTTGAGTGGTATCCAAATAACGCTTTGGATGTGGCTCACAAATTTTACTACCAATTCTCATTCTTACATCTCTTTGATTAGGAGAGGTCCTTGTGTTATCCTTCCAATAATCTACTATTAAAGATCTCAAGCCTTGAGCAATTCTTTTATCTTTCCATGGCACTCTACTTGAGAATTCCCATAACTCATTGCTATTTGAATCCTCCACTCTTTCACACCTTCCTTTGGCTCTCATTAGAGATGATCTACTTATTTTCAAAGACTTACTTGTCTTTGTAAGGTTCACCTTGTTCCTTTTTTGACTTCTTAAAAATGTTGTTTTCATCACACGTCGTGTGGCACAACTATCCTTTGTGCATGAGGTAGAACCCATGCTCTCGTATGCACACATCAAGTTCTTTAAAATGAAATTTTCACTTGATTCATTCACAACTCTTAGCCGAAGATCCTTCATGATGGGCCTAAATTTGAGTTTCCTCCTCATTTCAACAAATAGTTGGCATCTTCCACCCTCACTTAGCTTCTCAAAAAATAAACTCCATACCCTTTGTGCATATCTTTGACATGTATGTTTTGGAATCTTATTAGGCATCCATTTGAAAACATTGGAATCATTATCAATCAAAAATATAGGTTTTCTATTTAAGAATCTAGGAGGACTTCTAAAATGTAAATTTTTGTCAACATTATGAATGTTAACAACATCAGGGATAGGTCACATACCTTTAATTAGAGGTGCAATTGATGACATACCTTGAGTTTAACATGTAAATGATGTTTTACTTCCAACTTGAGATGTCATTTGTGGAGTGCCTTCAAATAGAGATGTGTTTATTGATGTACTTTTGAAACACAATGTTGTTGATAGCGTGTCTTTAATTGGAGATGTGATTTCTGATGTACTTGGAAAACCACATGTTGTTGTGGGTGTGTCTTTAACTGGAGATCTTCATTTAACTTCACCTATGGTTGATGATGTGCCCGCAACTTCGAGATCCATTTGTGTCCTTCCACAATATTTGTTCATTCGTGCCCTTTGTTTTTCCAATTGGACATGGGTATGTGCAAGATCATGATGGGCCAAAAACTGGCGATATGATGGGTATTTGTAGGGTATGTGGCTGACGACTTTATTTTTATCTCAAAACTGATGAAATGAAAAGGGTTTTTAAAGAATAATCTCAACTTTCCACCAATATAAATTATGATTTACTTTTAATTTAATAAATAATTATTATTCATTTTCTATTTGAATTATGACTAAAGTCCTGATTGATAGGCTGATTGAAAAACATCTATAGCTTTCAAACGACATCATTTTTTTGGAATCCAAAACATGCATCACATTCTATGCTTCACATACCATAGGATTAAAAAAAGAAAAACTAAATTTCATGAAGTTTTGACCAAGTTAATGTTGTCAGACATACGACTTTTTTATATTTTTTAAAAGTTGTAATAAAAAAATTATAATTAATTATTTACTTGGAAAAAAATTACAAAAAAATATGCATCACATCAGGACATGAGTCCTCTACTTATGTCTAAAATATTATTAAAAAATATTTCCATTTTATTGTGGCTAGGGTGGTCAAACAGACACCTACTTCTTATTTTCCCTGAAATTTAAGTACTACTCCATTGAAATTTCAAATTTTCACCAAATAGATTGAAAAAAAAAAACCTAGTAATTTAGAAACTACATTCATTTTTCTATAGATTCTATTGTTACATATTTTTGAAATAATATAGATAACTTATTCAAATTTTTACGTCAAGTTTCCTAACTCTGATTTTTCTGAATTTTTCGCCACTTAAGGGCCTTATTTTTCCATGATGATGCTACACATACCCACATCTCTTTTAGATTTTGTACGAGAATTTTTGGCTATATGGGTTGCAATTCCTTTGCTTCACAAGCTATAACTTTTTATTGTCTTCTCCTTGCATTTTTAACTGCACGTTATTCTGATGTTAGAGGCTTTTATCATTTCCTCGGCATGACGTTGAATGCTACATGTTCACAAACACACATAGAACAAAAGTAAGTAATGCATTTTATGAAACATATTGATAACACTGATTACATTGCATTTTATAGAACACACCAAAGAATTTTGTGAAAGAAGGTAGTGAGCTATTTGGAATTATCAAACATGTCTATACTACAACATTTTTCATACATACATGTACCTCCATACCGCAATAATAGTACTTGTAACATGCATTTATTCAAACATATCCATATTGTTGATTACATTGCATTTTATGAAACATATTGAGATATCTGATTACATTGCATTGCATATCTTTAAAACTCAAAGCATTACTTTACATTACATAAATAATGTGACTTATCAAACATTGCATATCTTATAAAACATTGTTGTCCCCAACCTAGGGTTTATAGTGAGTTTCAAAATACCCATAACTTTTGATGCGTCTGGGGAAATATATGAAACTTGGTAATAATTTTTTTTAGGCCTATATGCATGTGTTGACAATACGATGGTTGCTAAATAATCATTTTTTGTTAGTTATTGAGGACAATTTGTTTCTTTTTGCAACTATATTACATGTAAAACCTAGTACTTTGAGGGATTTGTCTAAAATTACTTCATGTAAGCGTTGATCAATGTTAAGAAGGGTTTGAGGGGAGTATTTGGAGTGCTTAAAAGTGCTTAGGAGGAAAGACTTCTGTCAAACCCAGGGTATAAGTTGCCGCCACCTTTGGAAACTAAAGAATCTTTGTGCTTAATGTTGTAAAAACCACATTGTGATTGTCAACCAAGCCATGAAGAACATGAATTCAAAGGGTTTGTGATGCTATATCTTGAAATTATTCACTATTTCTTTGGCAATGAGGTAACTTGGAAATACAAAAAGCATTTTCAATTGCACAAAATTTTCCCTTTTTTATTTCTTAGAAAGGTAAATGGTATGAATGAATGAAAACTTGCATTAGCATTGATGAAAACTCTCAGGTTTTCCAAATTAGTTGAAAATAAAATTTTTCCCACTTGCCATCACTAATAATGAATTTGAATATATTATTTCGTGTTTTCCATTTTATATCTTCAAGCTCCTAAAAATTAAACATTTACATGCAGCATCCATCTAATTTAATGTTGAATTCTATGTGTAACAATGAAGATTAATAAAATCATCAAATGAATGGTCCATAAATTATCAAAACAAAACAAAAAAATTGAATATAAACATCTACCTAAAATGAAATAGATTGAATTCCACTAGCCATGCTAGAAATGGACTTCTATAAGAAATGCAAATAGAATTCATAAGAAAATTTGTGTTAAGTTGATGTTGTTTGTATAAGTTTAAACATGAATTCATCTAAATTATGTCATTTTTTTCATTTTTTTTCTTCAAACTCATAAAAATTAATCTTTTTATGCAACTACCATCTAATTCAATGTTGAATTCTATGTCCAATCGTTATGATTAATAAAATCATTAAAGGAATTTAGTTTATTGTCAAAAACAAACAAATATACTAAATATAAACATTTCAATATTACCAAAATGAATATATTAACTGAGATAATGCAAAATTATGTAGAAACTTCAAAATGTCTTCATCTACGTTGTCTAGCATGCAAATTGGTGGTAAAAAGGTGATGGATAAAGCATAGATTGGTACAAGGAATCAATTGCATAAAAAAGGTTTTTTTGAGTTGGATAAAGTGTTGAACCTAACAAAATCAGAAGCATGTGGTCTTGAATCATGGGGTCAACCCCTATTTTACCATTTCAAGGTAAAACACATTTGGCACTCACCAAATTTGGCGAGCGCCAAATGTGTTGCTTTGAATTTTTTTTCACAATATAGAGAGAAGGGAGTGAGAATTGAGATAGAGGGAGAGGGGATAGGAGTGAAAGAGATTAGTCTAGGTAGCATGGTAGGGACTAAGACCTGATAGCAATAGAGACTTGAGAGGGATAGAGAGTTATCTAGTTAGGGTGGGGGGAAAGACCTAACAATGGGAGAGCAGTTGGAGTGAAATAGATTTTTCTAGGTAGGGTGGGAGGTACGTGACACCTAATAGAGAAGGAGTGTGAGAGAGGGGATTGGAGTGAGATAGATTAGTCTAGGTAGTGAGGGAGGGAGTGAGACCTAAGAGAGAGAGAGATACTTGAGAGGGAGAGAGAGTTATTCAATTAGGGAGGGGGGAAGACCTGAGGGCTGAGAGAGGGAGTGGGAGATAGAGGGATGGGAGACCTA
>VDFB02058242.1:514977587-515206134 GCA_007258455.2 Sequoia sempervirens | reverse complement strand
GAGAGAGAGAGAGAGAGAGCTGAGAGAGGAGTGACCTGAGAGAGAGACTTCAGAGAGAGAGAGAGAGATAGATCAAAAAGGGGGGAGCCCTCAGGTGCTATGCTATTTTTTTTCTAAAAAAAAGACCTATTTTGGGGCCCCCCATTTTTTAGACCCTTAATCTTCATTAATTTCAAAAATAATTAGTAGCTTAGAAACTAGACTCAGAGAACTTCAAATTTTGTTCTTGTTGCATCTTGAATTTTTTAGCATAACTATCTTCATTTTCTCATGCAAATTAGATTTTTCTAATTTCAAAAAAAGAGTGGAATCTTAAGAGCCAAAATTGTGTCACAAATCCATGCACTTACCCTGATATCTTGGTAAAGTGGTTGTTTTGTTGTCATGGTTATCAACACTTGGGAAGATTGTTGCATTTTTTGTCATTGTTGACAACATTCAGTTTTGGCTTTCTTTGAGTATGGTGGTGGGTTCCTAATGTTTATGGTTGGATGTCATTCCTTGTTTGATAGTTGTATAGTGCACTTTTGTTGTCAACAAAATTGTTTTATTGATGATGGTGAAGAGATGTTTCATATGGCCTATAGCATGTTATATTCTCTCTCCTATTGTTCTTTTTGAAGCATGTGTTGATGAAAGAAAGTTATGGCCTCCACAAGTTGTTAAAAGGTTTTATTTTAGAATGGTGTTGTGAAGATTATTTGGGATAATTCTCTACATTGCTCTATTTTTTGAGATAGGGTCTTACAGTTTAGGATTTATAGTTCTTTTTTTTTGTGGATGTTTCACTCCTATGCTTTGAGGTAACTAGTGTTGCCAAGGAGGCTTTTGTTAATTACAAAAGGTTGGCAGCACTGTTAGTTGTCTAGACAAGTTCAAAAACTGCTCCACATTAATGTTTCTTCTCCAATGGCTTGGTGGATGTTTTTTTAGTGTCTCTCTAGTGGCTCAGTTCAAATTTAATGTGTTGAAGTGGTCTGCAAGTTGATATGTTAAAGTTTTATCTCATGGATGTGTATTTTGTGCTTTTGGGACGAAGTGTTCTATTCTTGTTTGGTTTGCAGTAGTTTTTGGTGGCATAACACTATGAATTAAGTATCTAGAAGTGTTTTTAGATGTTCAACAAACATCTCTTTGTGATCAACACATCATTCATTGATCTATTTTGGTGCACTACATTGGGTTTGAATTGGTCTTTTGGATAATTTATGGATATTTGGCTGACAGGGCTTGCTCTCTTGCTTGTGTTATGTGCTTGATGGTTTGCACCAACATATGAAGTTTTGTTAAGATGGATTTGGGTCTTGACCTATCTTAGTTAGAACCACATTGAGTAAATTCAATTCAATTTATGTTTTTGGGTTGACTGGTTATGTGCTACAAGCCTCATCTACACATTTCCTAGTTTCCTACTTGAGTTGATGTGCACCAGTATGTGATTTATTTGTGATCACATTGGAAGATGTAATAGGGTTGTGTTTGGTCCTCTCTATCCCCTACATAGGACCATATTGATGTTATGTGGCTAAATTTTTTAGATTATTGTTTATCTTCTTTTTGCTTGACCTAATTGATGTTTTTTGATATTGCAGTGGATATAAATGAAAGATCAAATTAGTTGTAAGGTGAGAGAGTGGATTGTATTGAACATCTCATAGAAGAAGTGAAAAGGAGTGGAATGTATTGAATATCTCACAAAATAACTATGTAAGTGTCTGGAATAAACACAAGATGTGCTTTAACACCCCATTCAACAGAGTGTTGTGTTGAAAAATATTGTAATTTATATAATGTTCATGTATCCTGCTTTGAGATAGTGATTATCATTAGGTCCTTTTATGTTGCCCTACATTTTTATGCCTTAGCCTACAAGTCTTTGGAAATGAGCCTAATTGTAACTTTATAAGTAGTGAACTTCTATATTGTGAGTTAATTCTCACCATGGTTTTTCCCTCATTGGGTTTTCCACGTAATTTTGGTGTTCTCATGTATATGTTTGTTCTTTATTTTATATTTCATTACTACTGATCAAGTTGAGAGTTTAATTTCTATATCTTTTATTTCTGAGGCTTTCTAACCCTTTTAAGGAACTAAATTTCTCTGCTATTGATTTGTTTGTGGGTATCTGATTTAGAGCAAAATTTTAAGCTTTTTTTTAGCTTAACTTTTTACAAGACTAATTTACCCCCCTCTCAATCTCCAAGTGTGTTCACTAGAATTCTCTCATAAATAGAGAAAAAGGAGAAAACATAGTGTGAATAAAAATCCTCTTCAAAAAAGAGAAAGGGAAGGATTTAAGTCCTTCTGAAAAGATGTCCCATGATTATTAGAATTAGGAGAATCTAGGAGATAATAGATAAGAACAAATGAACAATGAAACAATTGTATTTAGATGATCCAAATTACATTAAGTACAAATCCTTACATATATAGGAAAGGATGATACAATCCACATATGAGGTGAATTGACAAGTGCCCCATGAAGTGGCATAAATGAGTATACAAGTTTCATACAGGTGTCAACCTTATGAACACTTGGAGTGTGCAAACCAACATCCTTTATGAACAATTAATAAACCTTGTGTGTCAAGTGTTGAGCGACCTTTAAGGTGAGATAGATAGTCTCCCAACCTCAAAAGGTGTGTGCATGATGATAACCAAATAACTCAGTAACCTCTAGAGTTATAAAAGGTTCACCTTTAGTTAAAAAAGATGTCTAACCTTATCAACCTAAATACACTTAAGTATAGTGAATAGATTAATTTTTCACACTAACCCCCCCCCTTAAGTGATGCTTGGGGAGATCACAAAAGTGTAAATAGATAAAAATGGGTTCCAAATAGAGGCCATGTTTGGTACCCATGTACAAATTTTCTCATAAAGTTGAGTAAAGGAGAAAACCCAATGGGAAAAAAAGTCCTCTCCAAAACAAAAATAGAAGGATTTAAGATCTAAAAATATGTCCCTTGATGATATGAACATGTTAATTATGAAGAAATCCTGAAGCATATCGATGTTGTAAAATTTTATGATGACAAACTAGTGTCTATTAGAATCAATGGATATCCAAAAAATATATATCAAGATGTGAGATGAAAAACACTACATGAGTGAACTTATGAATACTAATCAACCCATGTACACAAAGTTTATTAAACTCTGTGAAGTTGATAATACAAATAGTACTATGATGAGGAGTACTAGAATCTCAAAATGTGATCTACTAAAATAATCCCCTATTTGAGAGATTAAGATAGAAAGTTCATTAGGGCTTACAAAAAGAAGATTCTTCCACTTATTCATTGAAATAAGCATAACACATTATAGTCCCACCTTACATCTAAGAGAATATAAGTAGACAAACTAAGATCAAGAGAGTGTAAGGAATGCAAAGATGTAAAAATTGAGAAAGGGTGTGCTCCAAGGAGCACTCACATGAGGTGAGAATCACAAGGATCCATGTTGTGATGGAATAACCCCAAATTACACTTTATAATTTAGTGTAAGTACATTAATTTTTGAATTCCCTCCCTAAGGAACAAACATTCAGTATATATGGCACTTTATTTGAGTGCATTTACAACATTATTAATTTTACAAGTTCTTAAAAGATCACTATCCTAAAGCACGTTGAAGTTGAAAACTTTTCCAAAGATGAACTGGTGTTTGCTGGAATCAATGAACCTCTAAGAAATGTAGATGAAGATTAGAGATACAAAATACTACATGAGTGAACATATGAACACTACTCAACCATGAATACTTAGATGCCTATGAAGTTGAAAATACAAATATTACTTGAACCAAATATTTTTGAGTGTATGGGCTTGTACCAAATATTTTATAGTGTAGGATGCTATGACTCTTTTACTCAATTAGGGTCTTTCACCTAAAGGAAAGAGGTAGATCCCACACCCAAAAATCTAGGTGGTTCACTCAAACTAATGCAAGTAAAATGAAAATATTCTTAAATTTAATGATCTAAATGTAGTAAGCTATTGATTATTAAGTGAAAACTATTGAAATGTAGCTTGTTGGAAAACACATTGTGATTTGCAGAAATGACCTAAAAACAAATACAAATTGTAACAGAAATGGATGAAACTAAAAGTGTGCACCTGAGATATTGATGAAGATTGGAAATGACTTGTGGAATGTTGTTGATCCTTTTTTTAGGCTTGGTGGGACTCATTCACCATTCTGGGTGAATTAGTCCCAAATTTGTGAAACTATTCTGGAGCCTATTTTGGACAAATGGGCATCCAAAAATGTAGAAAACCAAAATTAGGCTTGGAAGTGGGACTCATTCACCACCCATGGCTAATGAGTCCAATTTTTTATTTCTAAAGATTCAAAGGTGGAAACAGGAGCCTTCAGTCTGCACTTTCTGCCTCTCCAGGTATTTGGTTCTGAAACTGTCAAATTCGGGCTTGAAGGTGACTTTTTGTTGATGTTTTTCCTTATCGAATGAATAAATGACTTGAAAAAAATTGCAACTTGATCTTTAATTATTTCCAAGCCTCTAAGATTCCTAAGTCTGCAAACACACAATAAGAGAAGGAAAGATGTTGGATGTTAGGGTATGGGGGTTTGCCTTGGTCAAACCCCTTTGTACGTAATTAAACCAAAATGATAAAAGAATGTAATGAAGCATGAAAAAATGAAGTCAATAACTTACCATAATGTTTGATCTTGAATTTTAGCAATGGAGGAATACTTTGCCCTTGAATATCTTTGGAAGCTTTCTTGATGACTTGCAATGATGAAACCCTAACTTGCTTGACTTGATAGAGAAGATAGATGTTGAATGAATGATAAGAGATGTGTGAATGAGTTATGAAATGTAAATTAGGGTTTAGAGACTTTATTTTATAGGAAATTCACCTTATTTACCCATTAATTGGATCCGCAAGTTGACATGAAGAAAAACAAAACTTAAATTACATAATTTCCTACACAAAAGTCAAAAATGGCCCAAATGGGTTTCATTCGCCACCTTGGGTGAATCAATCCCACCTGGTAGGGGATGATTCACCACAAATGGCGAATTAGTCCCAAAGGGGCCCATTTGCCAGCTAAGATGCTAAGAAGTAAGGAAATAAGGTTTATATGATGACTTTGCCAGGTATTTCATCAAATATTGCCTCAGGATGCACAATATGGGGTCATAGGGGCCTATTATTGATGATGTAAAGAGTAATTATGGTTTGGGACACAAAATTCAATGTGAAAGTGTGATTAAATACACTTTACAACACTAAAATGAGGTCCACTTAGCCTAGGAAGGCACAACATCCAATGTGAATGTGTAGGACATATTACAACACTAGATTAGAATTAAGTTTATTTTACAAGCCTTCTATATTGATGTGAAGATGCAATTAAATACATTTAATAATGTTGAATTAGGGAGAAATGGGTCCATTTAGTCTAGAAAGGCATGAAAGTATTTTACAACACTTCACAACACCTTTAGAAGACATTGTTAAATGCATTTGAAGGGGTCCAAGACTTAGTGTGGATGTGAAAAATGCCTCACAACACCAAATCAAGGCCTCATTAAGTCTAATTTATCATCAATTATTCCCCAAATCAACTAAGTTTCCTTTTTTCTACGATACAGGGCTCTCTTACACTTCTAGGTTTTAAACTTAAAGGAGAGGTATCAAAAATATTAATGGCTCACTCAACAATAATCCCTTGAGATTACAATGCAAAGGAGATTGAAATTTTTCAAAGGGGATTGTCATCAAGGTTGGAAATTAATAAAAGGGATTAACTATTAATGCAAAACAAAGAAAATACAAAATATTTGAAAACATAGTGTAGTATGCCAAAAGACCTAAAAATGTAAGTAAACTATAATAGAAACTTATGAGATTTGAATTGTGCACCTGGAGACTGGAGAATGATAGAATGGACCTCTATAATCCTGGAAAATTCATTGTTGCTACCAACTAGGACTCATATGCCAAGTTGGGTGAATTAGTCCTGGTTTGGGAAGACTCTGTAGAAACAAGTTTTAGATAACTAGGTACTCAAATCTATAAAATTCCTATTTTCAACCTTGGCAGTGGGACTCATTTGCCACTAATGGAAAATTAATCCACTTTTGGATTTCTAGAAATTTAGAACACAAAACTATAGCCTTCAATCTTCCTTTCTGCTCCTAGTTCAGATCCGGGTCCAAAACTATAGAATTCAACCTATAGGTCTTCTCTGAGCTTCTATTAGGGTTTTGATCACTTTCAATAGCTTTGACAATTTAATGATGATTTTCTCCAATCTTTCTCTTTGACAAATCTACAAAGAGAGGGAAAAATGATTGAAGGGTTAGAGAATAGGTGTTTGCCTTGGTCAAACCCCTTGTTGGTAATTAAACCCTTGGAAATGAAATGAAATATGTAAAGAGAATGATGAATGAACAACATTTAATGCTACAACTCACCAAACCCTTGTTGTAGAAATCTGAAGACATGCAAGTAATAGCTCCAATGGATGTGGACTTGAAGATGCTTGAAATGCTTTAGAATGCTTAAGTGATTGATTGATTAATTGATTGAATGAATGGGGATATGAAAATGAGTAGAAATTTAACCTTATATTTATACACAATTATGCCCTAATTCCTTAAGATACTACATCATAGGCCAACCAAGGTAGGCCTTAGAAAATAAAAACTCACAATAATTTTGAATTTATTTTGATTTTTGAGCTAAAGGGGACTCATTTGCCCCTATTGGCAAATGGGTCCCACTCAAGGAATTTTAAGTGGGTATTGGAAATTAAGTATTTTAAATTATATTTATCAGGTTTATTCTCAAAAATACACTTAAGTAAGGCCTGTAGACATAAAATGAGGCCAATTAAAGTATAGGAAATGTATAATTATTAATGAAAACCCTAGAAAAGCATGAAATTTTGTTACAACACTTTACAACACTTTGGAATAAGGCTTGATAAATGATAAAAAGAAGTTATTTAGGTGAAATATACTAATAAAATCCTAGGAAAGTGTGAAAGTGTGTTACAACACTTTTACAAGACATCATAAAATTCTTATTAATTCACAAGGGCCCAAGACCTAATGTGAATGTGTTAATCACATTACAACATTAAATCAAGTAAAAACTAGGCCAACATCCATAAGAAAGACTGAAATGAGAATAAAAAATATCCAAAGATCCATTTTTCTACGCTACATTTAGCCCCCACTTTTGTGAGAGGATGAACTTGCTTCAAACCCACACTAAAGTAGCCAAACATGCACATCAAGAGGGATCCAACTGCACTTATGCTAGAAATATGAGACAACAACAATCAAGAGTGGTGATCAAGCCCCCAGGATCAAGATCACATAACAAACCAAACATAAGCACAAAGGAACACACAAGAAAATGATGATGAAAGGGAGATAAGAAAAGAAAAGAGAATCAGATCAAGCTTTGATTGTTTGTCCATAAAAATGCATACTCACTCTAAGGTGATGGAACTCATGGTTGTCCACTAAGTGAGAAGTCCCAAAAGGTGAGAAACATACACTCATGGTTGGTATGCACTCACACACATGTAGGTGGCTACGAGGAAAGTCATGCCTTGGAATGGGCTTCCCGCTTAACCATACCAAAGTTATACCTCTTGATAAATTTAATAAGGTACCACAATAGAAAATGACTTTTGAAGCTTCATGAGACAAGCAAATCTTCGTACACTTGGAGCTCATGAACAAACATGATGGCACCATAGGAATTCAAGCTGTGTTGTGTGGTCGCGCCCACAAAAGGATATGAAAATCATAGTAAAACCTTTCTTGGGAATTGGACATTCCAACAGGTGACTAATATCTCTCTATGGATGTTCATTTACTTGTCAAACCAGGGGACGTATACTTTAAATGGCGCAGCACAATATATGCACTAAGAACCTGTTTCGGTCAAAACTTAACAGAAATAAATACTTGAAAGGAATTATATCTACACTACAGGAAGGTAATGCAAAGTTCTTGTAACTCAACTATGATTTGATTAAAACATAAACCATAATAGCTATGACTGAAACACAAACTGTGAACTGGCCTTATGCTGTAGGAATAGGCACAGGGATGGACTCCCTATGTTGCAGGAGCAATACAAGACTGAGTTTATATGAAAACTTCAAAGATGAAAGCTAACTGATGATCAACAGAAAATAACAACTAACTAACTAGCTACAGATACTTACTAAGTGGGCCCCCTTAGCAAGCATCTACTGATTACACAGGTGCTGAACTCAAAACTTCATCAAACTTTATTCATGAAAACAGAATGGTATACATTGCTTTGTTGATATAGAAACTAACAACAAACTCTGTCTCTTGTCAAACAGATTCTGCTTTTCATTATCATACTGACTCTTACATGGTATCTGTTAACTTTTTATCACTATGCTTCTATCTTATTCTAACTATCATCTCCCTTCTCACTTGCATAGGAGGAGTACTTTATTTATTATCAAGAGAGCAACTAACTAACTAACCATATCAAAGAAAGATGTGGAAGTAAAGTGTATCCCAGAATCAAGGAACAAACTTCATAAATGAATTTATTCGTTCAACCCGATTCAAAGAGAATCTAGTGCTCCACTCTTTCCAGATTGACTGTCATTAAAAATATTTCCCAACGATTTCGGTCAAAGAGTCTTCACCAGAGCTTCCTCAAAGTCATGCAGGAAATGGACTTTACTGCAAGGCTGAGATCAGCTACGCTTGACTCTATCATACTTCTTCAACAACCTGCGAAACAAAAGGTAACAAATGTGAAAGAAAAGGCATATAACACATATACAATATCCGTTCATTAATCACATATGTGAATTTATTTCATTATTCAAAAACTATATGCGATATACCAGTCATTTAGGGAGTCAACAGGGTAATAAATGTAGTCAAGACAACACAATAAGCTGCAGGAACATGAAAGTGTTTTGCTATAGGATATCCCCATAAAAGGTTTCAAAAGAGTTTTAAACAACCACGAATAACAAAAGTAAAGGCATTAGAAGTTCATCATAATATCCAAACTTTGAGCACATTTTGGGTTCATCACTGCCCCCTACTTAGCCTAATGCTGGTCCTCCAGCATTAACTTTCCTGGTGGTTTCTCTGAAATTAGTGGTTGCTGCATGACTCTGAAATGGATTTCCAAACCTATAATAAAATCCTCTGAAAGCCTGGCACCTTTCATACCTACGGTCTTCTAAATCATCATTAAGATTTGTAGCCTGGTAAGGATAAAGGGGCCACATTAGCACAGGAGGTCTGAATGTCAATGGCAACCATAGTTCAAATCTCTTTTGAAGTCCTAACTGTATATATCTACTTGATTGTTTAAGAGCTACTGTAAAATTTAGGGGACTATGAGGTTCAGACCTTCTTAGCCCAACAGTTAATCTTTCCCACCTTTTCTCACTTCTGGTGTATGACAGTCTCCAAAATGGATATGACTATGCCTGAAATTCATCATATACCTGTTTCCTAAGATCAAATATTTTCTCTCTGGCTGTAACATTATTAATTCCATATGTAAGAGTAAACCAAGTTTTCAACATTGCATGGGGATTTGAACTTTGAGAGCGTAATGGAACAGGCTCGTTCCTTTCGGCTTCCTCATATGTTTCCCATTGCCTACCATAATTTACTTCATTTGCTGCCCATGACATAAATGATCTCAAATGAATATCACCAATATACAAAAGAGGATTCCATTCTGTTTCAGATGGAATTAAAAAGCCATGTAAATAAAATTCACACAGAGAATTTCTTAACCAATTAGGGGTTGTCTGGTATGCATCGTAAAATTCTTTAGCAGTGTGAAGTATAGGATCTTGATTTATGGAAATTTTCATTAGTTGGAACCATAAGAACTGTTCCTTAAGGCACAAAGCATAAACTCTGGGTGGTGGTCTACATTCCATAATCTGACCAGTTACTTTTAACATTTCATCCATTTTTGCTTTTAACTCAGAAATTTCTTGTTTCTGAATTTCAATTTCCTTTTTCAATTTCATCCTTTCTACCTCCCATAGACTTTGTTGCATGTCAGTCTGGGCTATGTGTCAGAAAGTCAGGGTTTGCAATGTAACTGTTTCCCAGTTAGCTTTGACATATTCCAAAAACTCAATCAAAAATGTCTTCTTATAAACAACAATGGCTTTACAAGTTGCAGGGTAAAATATAGCTTCACTAGGCACATTCAATTGTTCAATATGTTCCTGCTCTTGCTGCAAGATGAATTCTTGTTGCTGCAATGGAGAAGATTGTGCTTCCTCCGAGAATTGCATAGCAGTAGCAGCCAAGTCATCAAGACTTGGTAACCCTTGCTCCATTTCCTTTGTCTCAACTTGTTCCTCTTCAGGAACGAATCAACTCTGTGCAACATTCTCGGAAACATTCTGAGAACCATCAAATTCAGACCCTACAAACCTTTCTGAAATTACAATAACCTCTAGTTGAGGTGAAGCAGGGGAGGTCTTCCATTGTTTCCTTGTGGAAACTCTTCTTGGCACTGGTGTGGCTGCAGGAGGTGTTTTGGTAGCCTTTCTCTTTTTTTTCTGCTTAGAGGGATCTGCCCTACCAGAGGATGATGGTGAACTGGTGTTAGCAATAGGTGTTGCTATAGGAGAGACGACTGCAAGGGAAGGTGCTGCAAGAGAAGAGTATTTCCTTTTTTGAGAATGAGGGTCAGACTCTGGGGTTTGTTTTGCCCCAGATGACTCACTTGCCTTTGTTTTTCCCTTCTCTCTTCTAGTGGCAGACCTAGTTTGTACCTGAGCAGAAGATTCCAGTGGGGGAGCTGCAGGACCAAGTGCTACAGGAGTAGATAACCCTTGCCCTGTTCTACTGGTAGACACAATTTCTTTCTTCTTTTTCTGAGGCCGTGGGGTGAGTACCCTAGGGGGTTGTGAAATTTGCAAGCTCTTTTGGGCAACGAATTGTTGCCAGGAAAGAGGTGAGACATCTCTCAAAGAGCGTTCAATCAGTAATTTGATAAGGCCATGATGAGCAACAAAATTATCTTTCCCTTGTTGGGTTTTATGGGCACTTTGTTCTAGAAATTTTAATAGGAAATTCAAAACATTTATAACTAACCCATGCCTCATATGACTTAATAATTTGAAATGATAAGAATGCAGGTAGGAGAAACAGCCTTCACAGGTTAAATACCTGATTATGTAAGTGGCGTATTCTGAATAAGGAGGAGGAAATGATACCCACATGCATCCCTGCTTGGAGACTTCCAAAGGTCCATCAGTGGGCATTGAAAACTCAGCCCTTGCAGCGGCAGCATCTAAAGAAAAATTTTCTCCAACGACTGGAAGTCTAGTTATTTCAGCAATTCTATTTTCAGTTGCAACAACTGTTAGACCCCACACAGTAGCTTCCCCTTCAGAAAGGGTTCTCAAAAATTCTCCAACAACCTCCTCATCAAAACCATTTAAGCTCAAGAAGTAATTTAACCATCCACAGAGGCTGAATGTGTGGGTTGTTTGAGGATTTTGCAATAATAATTCATGAGCTATAGGCTCATGTCGCGCCAGTTGACCACCCATGTTCACAGTTTCCCTAGCTGAACTCAATTCCTTGCTGAAAATTCAAATTCTTTGTTTCCCTTTCTTTTCTGGTTTTTCTTCTGTCGTGTCGTCACATTTCTTTCTTTTCTAAAAATAAACTTTTTGAACAAGCAGTTTTAATCATAGTTGACAAGAAAAATATGCAATAAAAAGGACATGCGATCATATTTGGAAAGTACCAGAAAAATAATAAAGAAAGGTTATTTGCGCAGTTATGGCAGCGGCAAAAAGACAGGTTTTAAAATATGGATTACCCCGCCCCCTACTTAGAGTATGACATGTGTCCTCACATGTACTAAAGAATATGTGGAGATCGGGTAATAATGACTGGTACTGTCATAGCAATAAATGAATAGAATAAAATAAATCAAATATGTGATAACAAAAGATATGGCATACCTTTGATAATTGCATGTACGTGTGAAGAAAGATGATGGCGTCTGCATGAGTTGACAGTTGGGAATGATATCTTAATTAAGGGTGATGTGGATGGATAAAGTGGATGGGTGACGTGGGTGGACGAGATGAATGGAATGGATGGATGGGATGGATGGATGAAAGATAAAGAAGTGAGATAGGGCGATAAAGGAGAATGGAGAAAAAGGAGTTTCCTTTAAAAAAAACAAAATTTTTTATTATGAGCATGCTTTTCAGAATTACGGTGAAGCTATAGGAGAAAGGAAAAAGCCTTCAACTGCAGGAAGAGTAGCGGGAGGAACCTGAATGAACTGTTGCATGAATTCTTCTTTTGAGATTGGTTTATGGTACAACCGGAGTCGGTGGCCATTAACTAGCAATTTGAAATGGACTGGATCAATTGTCACTAGCTGTATAGCTCCATTGTCGAACACATTCTCAACTTCATAGGGGCCAAGCCATCGTGTTGTGAGCTTTCCTTAGTTTTCTTGATATATGGAATTATATAATAGAGCCCAATCACCAGCAGAAAATTTCTTTGTTTTTATGTGTTGATCATGCCATTTCTTCCATTGCTGTTGGACTGCTTTTGTATGCTGCAGGGTGGCTTTTCTCATTTCGTCCAAAGCATTTAGCTACAGAAGATGGTCCTTCTGTGCTTCAGATATTTCCATATTGAGTTCAAGAGTTTTCCTCAAAGTTTTGTACTCAAATTCTATGGGAAACATGGTTGTTTTTCCATAAAGTAGCTCAAAAGGTGTAAACCCAGTTGTTGTCTTCCATGTAGTTCTGTAGGTCCAAACTGCTTCAGGAAGTCTATTGCTCCAATCTTTTCTATGGAGCTGCATTGTCTTCATTAGGATCACCTCAATTTCCCTGTTTGTTACCTCTGCCTGACCATTGGCTTGAGGGTGATAGGGACTAGACTTCCTATGTTTGATTTTATAGTCATTCATTAGTGCAGTGATCAGATTCGATGTGAACTGAGCTCCCTGATCAGTTACAAGCTCTCTGAGAATTCCAAATCTAGTAAAAATTTGTTCATACAGAAATTCAGCAACCTTATTATCTCGAGCATGAGTCATAGCTTTTACCTCAACCCACTTTGTTACATAGTCCGTGCAAACTAGAATGTATGACTTGCCATTTGATGGTGGATCAATTGGTCCCATAAAATCCATTCCCCATTTATCAAAAGGGGTGACTATTACCTATGGGTATAGTGGAATTTCATCTGACTTGGTTGGTCTTCCCATATACTGACATTGGTCACATTTCCTTGTATAGGCCACAACATCCTTGTGTAATGTTGGCCAATAGTACCCTGTTGTAAGAATCTTCATTGATGTTCTCTTTGCTGGAAAATGTCCCCCACATGGTTCATCATGGAAAGCATGCAATATATCATAAGTCTCATCTTCTCTTACACATCTTCGCATCACTTGATTAGGTCCAGTATAAAACAGACAATTTGCAATCCATGAAAAGTTAAAACTTTTCTCTATTAACAATTTCTTTTCTTTTGGAGAAAAATGGGCTGGTATTCTGCTTGTTGCTAGATAATTAGCAATGTCTCCATACCATGGTGTATGTGCAGTGATAGAAAACAAGTATTCATCTAGGAACTTATCATCAATGACCTCGTGTTCAACAAGTGCAGCTAATTGAAGTCTTGATAAAAAGTTAGCTACAACATTAGCTCTTCCTAATTTATCAATGATTGTAATGTCAAATTCTTGTAGCAACAGGAGCCATCTTGCCAATCTACTAGAAATGGCAGGTTTGTTCATCAGATACTTGATTGTTGCATGGTCAATATGGATGAATATCTGATAACCTATGACATAATGCCTAAATTTATTCAAAGTATACACTACTATGAGTAATTTATTTTCTGTAACAGTATAGTTGAGCTCAAGACCTTGAAGGTTCTTGTTGATAAAGTAGAAAGCATGCTCAATTGAATTTTCTTTTTGACTTACGACTACTCCTATACCAAAATCAGAGGCATCAGCATGTATATGAAAAGGAAAATTCTATTTTGGACCTTGAAGAATAGGGGCTTTAGTAAGCAACTCCTTTAGTTGCAGGAAGGATTTTTCATAGGCCTTTGTCCACTCGAATTGAGAATCCTTAGTTAACAAGGTATAAAGTGGGCTGACAATTTTACTGAAATCTTTTATAAACCTTCTATAATACCCTGCATGGCCAAGGAAACTTCTGACATCCTTTTTTTTTGTAGGATTTTGTAAATTCAGAATAAATTTAATTTTAGCAGGGTCGACCTGAATTCCATTCTTTGAAATATGATGGCCTAGAACAATGCCTTCTTCCATCATTAGAAAACACTTTTCACTATTTAGAGACAAATTTTTCTCTCTGCACCTTTTTAATATTTTTTCTAAATTCATCAGTGCTTCTTCAAATGTGACTCCATAGGTAGTGAAATCATCCATATAAATCTCCATACAGTCATGAGATATATCAGCAAAGATACTAATTACTGCTCTCTGAAATGTTGTTGGCGCATTGCATAGACCAAAAGGAAAGACTGAGTAAGCAAATATTCCCCATGGACAGGTAAAATTTATTTTGCCAGACAGTGAGTCTAGTACTTGGTCTACAAAAGGTAGTGGAAAGTGATCTTTTTTAGTGGCATTGTTCAACTCTCTGTAATCTACACACACTCTCCATTTTCCACCTTTCTTGGGGATAATAACTAATGGAGAAACCCATTGACTGTCAAAGATTGGATAAATAAAACCAGCATCAAGCAACTTTTGAAGTCCATTTCTAGCTATTTCTCTAAGTGCTAGATTTACTCTTCTTTGATGCTGCCTAATTGGTAAACAATCTTCTTTGATATAGATCCTGTGAGTACAAACTTGAGGTATTCCTTGCATGTCCCCATATTCCCATGCAAAAGCTTTATGCTGATCTTGTAGCATTTTTAATAAGTCAACATGTTGAGACTGTGATAGCTTGCTATTGATATTCAAACAATGACTTGGAGACAATTCTATCTGCTTAGTGAGATTACTCATAGAATCTACAGGTGATGTTTGTACCTCTTATGGAAGCAAATTATGAAAAATTGCTGAAAGTTTAGGCAGTGAACTCTCAGAATTTGGTTGCTGCAGGAAACATTGTAGATGGCTGCCATTTGGATCAGATGAACTATCTGTACCAGAGTTAAACTACAGAATTTGAAAAAGAAAAGCATCCTCATTCTGAAGTTGTGAGAATGGATCATTTTGAAGCATCATTAATTGAGCCAAAGAATTGGCTTCTTCAGTTTCTTCCCCCACATCTGGCCAAACAGGCTGGGACAAATCTGGTTGAGGTCTAGCAGGCGGATACAAAGCCAATTTTTTTGTGGATTGTCCATCAGAAATGGTCATATCTCCAGAATAGCATCCTATAAAAGAATCAGCAGTTGCTAACCATAGTCTACCAAGGATAACTAGATACCCTCCTAAAGTTTCTTTAACTGATAATATTGTGAAATCAGCTAGATACTCCCAAGATTCAAGAGTGACAATTACATCTTCCACCATTCTATCAGGCTTAACTATGGAGCTATCTGCAAGCTGCAAAACTGTAGGTGTAGACCTAATGTTTGAAATGTTCAAGGAGTCCATAGTATGCTTTGCCATGACATTAATGGCAATACCTAAGTCAATTAAAACATTTTTTACAATTTGGCCATTTATATGTATATGCACTACAAGACTTCTAGGGTCAATATACTTTGGGATGACTACATTTCCCAACATTATATCAACCAAATTCCCTAAGACATGAATTGTTTGGGGATCCTTTTTCTTCCATCCAGGCTTCTTCAAACAGGCCTCTTTAATAGCTTTTCCAAAAATGGGAACATCTTTAATAGCCTGAAACAAAGGGATTTGAATTTGTACATTCTTGAGCTAATCCAAAATGTCAAAAGTGGGTTCTTCCATGGATTTAAATGCAGTACTTTGCAACCTCTAAGAAAAAGGTGGCTTGTCTTGGCTTTGCAAAATAGGCTCCTTAGAAACCGTATTAGTTATAGGCATATGCTCAGTAGGATCAACAAGTGCAGTAGATTCTTCAAGGGAGAATCTAGTATTTCAGTAATTAGAGGCAGTTTTGGAGCAGGTAAAGTGGTTCCAGACCTCAAATGGATGTCATTAACGTTTAAGGCATAAGCTTGATATTGGTTGGCTTCAGTAAGATACGTAGGTTGTTGTGGCTGTTGCTATTGCTTATTATTGGGATTTGGCAATGGTTGGGTAGGCATAGGCGTTTGTTTTGGAGGTCTAGTATTTCTGGCAGTTACTGCAAGAGGTGGCATGAGGGCTTGTGGTTGTGGCTGTGGAAGCTGCAGGAACCCAGGGGACTGGTTTTGCCATTGCTGAGGACCTCTCCATTGAGGATTCTGTTGCCAATTACCTAGAGGTGGGGTCCATTGTCCTTGTGGCTGCCGCCAACCTTTTTGAGGAGATTGCCATTGCAGGGTCTGATAATTAGGCCAACTTGGTTGAGGTGGATTCCAGGGTCATGGTGGTCCATATGCATGTTGCCATTGGTTATTATAGCCAGAATAAGGATTACCAAAAGTTAAAGGATCTTGAGGCATACCTTGTCATTAAGCCCAGGGTCTCCTTTGTGCAACAAAGAACACTTGATCATCATCACCTTCTACTGGCTTAAAATTAGTAGGTAGTTGCCTAGCTTCCAAATTAGCCACCATCTTGCATCTGCAGTCACGCTTCTTTTGTCTACAGTATGGATAAAACTCAGCCAAAATTTCCTCAGCTTCCTCATGTTTCTTCTGAGCTTGCATAGTGTCCAGTTGTGTAGCCATATTATTAATGATGTCCTACTTGAATCCATACAACAAATTTGTTATCTCAATCCGAGAAACTCCACCAGAAGAAGACTTCCCCACTGTAGCATGATGACCTCGACCTTTCTTAACTATTGCTCGAGAGTAGTTAAGACATATTTTCTTTATATCATCCCAAGGAAGTTGGGTTATATCACCTCCTCCCATCAGGTCCAGAGGAATCTATGCAGGCATCACTGATTCCCTTGAGAAAGAGTAATTTCTGAGAGTCTTCATTAAGAGTATGGTTTGAGTTCCTTTTTAGTGAAAACAAGAACCTTGAAATATAATCTTCTAGATTTTCATCCTCCTACTGAATTCAGAATATGTCATCACCTTTACTGGAACTCTTACAATATTCCTGATACTTTTCAAGGAATTTTATTTGCATGGCTGCCCAACTATCAACACCTCTTCCTAGACTCATGAACCATCTGAGAGCTCCCTCCTTCAAGGTGGAAGGAAATAACTTCAGTTTATGAGCATCTGAGTTGTCATAACTGCGACAAAGGACATCAAACTCAAATAGAAAAGTTTTTGGGTCCTCCGTAACTAGGCCATAAAACTTGGGAAGCAATGAAGAGGCAATATTTTTAAGATTGTCAGTATCTCGCTGGGGAACAATGGGAAACTCGAACTCTAGAGGTGGATTATTAGGTGGATTATTTGCCATGTTTGGTTGTTGGAATAACAGGGCGAATGGATTTTTCTCAGGTTCTTCTTTGGTTGGGTTAAGTGGTAGTTCAACAAACAGGTTTTCAGGGAGGAACCTTCCTAGTGCATCTCTTATTCTTCTATGCATGCAATACGATGAATGGTGGTTTGAAAGATTTTGAAAATTTTGACTAACAGACTAAACTAATACTAAAAATGACTTATGGAAAATCCTTAGCTTGACGCCGTCCCCAGAAACGGCACCAAAAATGGTCGCGCCCACAAAAGGATATGAAAATCACAGTAAAACCTTTTCCTGGGAATTGGACATTCCAACAGGTGACTAATATCTCTCTATGGATGTTCATTTACTTGTCAAACCAGGGGACGTATACTTTAAATGGCGCAGCATAATATATGCACTAAGAACCTATTTCGGTCAAAACTTAACAGAAATAAATACTTGAAATGAATTCTATCTACAATACAGGAAGGTAATGCAAAGTTCTTTTAACTCAACTATGATTTGATTAAAACAGAAACCATAATAGCTACGATTGAAACACAAACTGTGAACTAGCCTTATGCTGCAGGAACATGCATAGGGATGGACTCCCTATGCTACAGGAGCAATACAAGACTGAGTTTGTATTAAAAATTCAAAGATGAAAGCTAGCTGATGATCAACAGAAAATAACAGCTAACTAACTAGCTACAGATACTTACTAAGTGGGCCCCCTTAGCAAGCATCTTCTAATTACACAGGTGCTGAACTCAGAACTTCATCAAAATTTATTCATGAAAACATAATGGTATACATTGCTTTGTTGATATAGAAACTAACAACAAACTCTGTCTCTTGTCAAACAGATTCTGCTTTTCATTATCATATTGACTCTTACATGGTATCTGTTAACTTTTTATCACTATGCTTCTATCTTATTCTAATTATCATCTCCCTTCTCACTCGCGCAGGAGGAGTACTTTATTTAGAATTAGGAGAGAAACTAGCTAACTAACCCTATCAAAGAAAGACGTGGAAGTAAAGTGTATCCCAGAATCAAGGAATAAAATTCATAAATGAATTTATGCATTCAACTTGATTCAGAGAGAATCTAGCACTCCACTCTTTCCAAATTGACTGTCCAATGATTTCAGTCAAAGAGTTTTTGCCAGAGCTTCCTCAAAGTCGTGCAGGAAATGGACTTTATTGCAAGGCTGAGATCAGCTGTGCTTGACTCGATCATACTTCTTCAACAACCTACGAAACAAAAGGTAACAGATGCGAAAGAAAAGGTGTATGGCACATACACAATATTTGTTCATTAATCACATATTTGAATTTATTTCATTATTCAAAAACTATATGCGATATACCAGTCATTTAGGGAGTCAACAGGGTAATAAATGTAGTTAAGACAACACAATAAGTTGCAGGAACATGAAAGTGTTTTGCTACAGGATATCCCCATAAAAGGTTTCAAAAGAGTTTTAAACAACCACGAGTAACAAAAGTAAAGGCATTAAAATTTCATCATAATATCCAAACTTTGAGCACATTTTGGGTTCATCATTGTGCAAGGTGGCCATATAAAAATTGCAAAATGCAACATACAAGGAATGTTCAAAGGATTCTTGGTTAGTTCATGTGAGTTCTTTAACTTAGGGAACATTTTGCCTAATGTCTCCAAGAGAAGACCAATGAAATAATAGAAGATTCACAACTTAGGGGATGCAGTTCATCGCATCAAGCCACTAAGAGGAATGTAATATGCTAAGATAAATCACACTCATGAAGGAAATCACACCCAATGTCATCCACAAAGCAACAAACACATCGTATGAAGTAAGAAGGTTGCACTAAGAACCAAGAAAAAGGAAAATACAACATGATAATGCCAATGTATGCCCCCATTTTAAAGAAATTGCTAACACCATCTTATGAGCAATTACTTTAAAGTAGAAAATGAAAAAATTAAACAAGAAAGAAAACATGAGAGCCAACCTGAAAAAACCTATGCCAATTCACATGTTTCCGAGTAAGGCTACATCATGCAAGAGAAAGGAAAAAAAAGGGGGTTCCCCCAAAATGAAAACACCAAACACATAAGGGATTTATGGATTTGGAGTTAGTATGTTCACTACTACAATGTATTATAAAGAGCTTGGAACTGTCATCATTCCCCAAATACACATAGAACTATAAGAATGACACAAAGAGAGCAAAAATAAAGAAAAGAACCTTTTGGGTCAACATGGAAGAGACGTAGGGTGTCTCGACACCTTGCATCATCCCCAAAAGGAAAACACAAGACAAAGGTGAAAAGAGAAAAGGAAAAATATTTTGGGTCAACATGAAGGAGACATGATTGTCTCAATTATTTGCATCATCCCCAAAAGGAAAACAATAAAAGAAGAAAAAGATACGTGAAAAAGGTAAAAGAATATAAAAGGGCACAATGAAGATACGTCAGGTTCACCAAAATGAACCAAATATTTTTGAGTGTATAGGCTCTCTTACACTTTTAGGGTTTTACACCTAAAAGGAGAGAGGTATCAAAAATATTAATGCCTCACCTAAGAATAATCCCTTGAGATTCCAATGAAAAGGAGATTGAAATCTATCAAAGGGGATTGTCCTCAAGGCTAGAAATTGATAAAAGGGATTAACTATTAATGCAAAACTAAGAAAATGCAAAATGTTGGATATTTTTGTCTCAATCATCACAGGCTGTAACCTCTACTAGGGAAAATTTAGTGTGACATCCATGAAGTCTCGCTGACTAGCAGTTTTGAATCTTGTTGAACAGATTAGGTCGATGTGACCTTGCAAGAGTCTTGCCGAACGCTTTTTCTTTGGAACCTATCGCTGTGACAAGAAGCAATCGTTGTGACATCTTACCACATGAAGATCTCTGACCGAAAGGCCATTCAATCGAGCATTGGGGAGACTCATAGCAACTGAGGGCTTTGGAGTGACTTCAACACTCAGGAAGAAGCCCCAACGAACGATGAAGGTCTCGCCGACAGGGATATGCATTGAAGTCATCGGGATAACCTATGGTGGCTCGGTGAGAAGTCTTATCAAAAGTAACATGTCTTGCCGATAGCACCTTATGTTGGAGCCTTCAGAGAAAGTCTTGGGTGTTCAGTAAGAAGTCTTACCAATAGTGATATGTCTCACCAATGTTGTAGCTTATTCTTGGTATGACTCCTAGTGACTAGTGTGCTCGGTATGACTTGTGAGATCTTGAAGTAAAGTCTTAGCGAAGGATGTGTGTCTTGGCGACTGTTGATGGCTTCGGGGTGACTTAAGAGATCTCGATGAAACCTCTTGGTGATAATGATATGTCTTGCTGACTATTGTTTGGTGATTGGTATAACATGTGACTTCAGTATCATCTCGTGGAAAAAGTGATGAGTCTCGCCAACTTGCGCATGCTTTGATGTAACATAAGGAGATTCAGTGGAAGGTCTTGGTGAGAGCGGTATGTCTCGCCGATAGAAAACTTAATCGATGTAACATGTGAAGCTCAGTAAAATGTCTTGCCGATAAGAAATCTCTTGCTGATAGGAATGAAATTGATATCGGTAGTTTTGGGATGACTTTTCACATTCGCTATTTTGTCCTACCAACTATTGGAACCTATGCCAATATTGATATGAAGCTGTTGACATCGAGGAGACATGATCAGTGTCTCACTGACATGCCAACACAAATTGAAGCCATTTGACTGAGTGAGACTTTCCTATGTGGCGTCTCGTGGACCAATAGGAGAAGCCAAATCTGAACAGTTGGAAGATAGTTTGTTGTGACGGTTCTGTGAGGAATTTCAACAAACAGGGAATGCCATGAATAAATTTTGCAGTGGCAGATGCTCGATTGTTAGATGGTTGGTTCAATCAACAGGTGTGTGAACAATTCTAATTATATCAGAGTGAATTCTATTCCGTGAAGACTATAACGTGAAGGTTCCTGTACAAGATTGATCATAGTGAAATCTATTGTAATATGACATCAGAAAGATAAATCTAAACTTTGTATGTAATCTTTATTACTGTAATACAAAGTGATTTCTCTTGGTGTGGTGGGTTTTTCTCCCATAAGGGTTTTCCCACATATATCTGGTGTTCATCTGTGTTTGTCTAATTCTCTGTTTCTGATATTTATTTGAAAGTGCATCTTAATTGAGCTGTAATTGAAAATTAAAAGTATATCTGCATTCTTCCCCGAGGTTTTGACGTTTAGGAGAGTTGTTTCCGCATCAAATTTTCCTTACAAGTGGTATCAAAGCCTGGCCAGTTGTGTTATCCTTGTGGGTACGTTGGGTTTTTTGAGTCAATTTCTGTTTAGTGGGAGTCTTATACAATTTTTTCAACTTCTAATTACAAATTGAGATGGGTAGCACATCAGGAAAGTTTGAAATAGAGAATTTCAATGGCAGCAATTTTGAGTTGTGGAAACTCAAAATGGAGGATCTTTTAGTGGATCATGATCTGTGGCTTGCAGTGTCTTGAACTAAACCTACAGGCATGAAGTAAGAAGATTGGGACCTTGTAGATAGAAAGTCTAAGGGGCTGATAAGGCTTTGTTTGATAGACTCTGTTCTTCTAAATCTGCATGAGGAGAAGATTGCATCTTCCTTATGGAAGAGACTGACATCTATTTATTAGGGGAAGTCCTTGATGAATAAACTATTCCTAAGGAAGAAGTTATACTCTTTGAGAATGCAGGAAGGAGGGTCTGTTGCTGATCATTTGAACGCATTTAACATGATGATTGCTCAGTTAACTTCTGTTGGTGTAAAGACTGATGAAGAGGATCGTTGTATGTTGATATTGTGTTCTTTTCCAGATTTATGGGATCACCTGGTGATGGATATTGGGAGTACAACATCCAGTTTCAAGATGGAAGATGTTGCATCTTTACTGTTAGAAGAGATGAGAAGGAAATCTTCTGAGATGGCTAAGGAAGCTCTTGCTATCAGAGCAAGATCAAAAGAGAAAGGCAAGAAGGACAAGAAATCCAAATCAAAATTAGAAGGGAGATCAAAGTCTCGTGGCAAGAAGTCTAAGGTGAAGTTTTGGAACTGTGGGCAACCTGGTCTTGTCTGAAAGGATTGTAAAGAGGAGGAGGAGAAGAAGAAGTATTCTTCTAAAAATGACTCTTCTCATAGTGATGCAGATGCCTTCATTGCAGCCTTGGCTACACAGGCATCAGATGATGTCTGGATGATTGATTCTGGAGCATCTTTCCACATGACATCTCACAGAGATTAGTTCACGAAGTATGAAGAATACAATGGTGGAAAGGTATACTTGGAAAGTGATTCAACTTTGGAGATAGTTGGTCGTGGAAGAGTAAGAATCCAATTTCCTGATGGCAGATTAAAGGGAATAAATAATTAAATGCATATACCAGGTCTGGCTTGAAACTTACTTTCTATAAGTATGCTGAATGATATTGGAGTACAAGTCATGTTCTCTAGAAATGGCTGCAAGATGACTAGAGGCTCTATGGTGTTGGCTAGAGGTGCTCAAATTGGTACCCTGTACAAGCTGGATGCACAAGTTGTTCAATGTAACAATGTCTCTGTAAAGTCACAGAAAGCTACTCATGGAAGTGAAGAGGGAAATATCCCTAATTATGTAAACTCTATGGAAATAAAAATTTCAGCAGAGAAGACTATGCTCTGGCATCATAGGCTAGGCCACATAGGAGAAAAAGGTTTAAAAACCTTGAAGAACAAAAACCTGGTTGAGGGGCTTGAAGATTGTAACCTTAAATTGGATTTTGTGAGCATTGTATATATGGAAAACAACACCGTGTATCTTTTTATTCCAGTCCTCATAAATCTTTTGGTTTGCTAGATTATATTATTCAGATGTGTTTGGTCCAGTGGATGTTCCTTCTTTGTCTAAATCAAGATACTATGTGTCATTCATTGATGATTATTCAAGAAGAACATTTGTTTATTTTTTGAAAAGTAAATCAAAAGTGTTTAGTCGATTTAAGGAATTTAAGAATCTTGTTGAAAATTAGACTGGTAGAAAAATAAAATGCTTAAGGATTGATAATGGCGGTGAATTTTGTTCTGATGAGTTTGAAAGATACTGTAAAGACCATGGGATTAAAAGACACAAGACTACACCTTATACTCCACAATAAAATGGAGTTGCAGAAAGGTTCAATAGGACAGTGATGGAGAGAGCACGAAGTATGCTAAGTAGTGCTAGCTTGGAGGAGAAGTTTTGGGTTGAGGTTGTTGCTACTGCATGTTACCTAATTAATCATTCTCTAAATTCTACTCTTGTTGAGAAAAAATCTTTGGAAGCATGGTCTGGTAAGAAGCCCTCTCTTAGACATATTCATGTTTTTGGTTGTGAGGCATATGCTTATATGCCGTATGAGAAGAGATCTAAATTGGAGAACAAAGCTGTCAAATGTATTTTTATTGGCTATAGTGCTACCATAAAAAGATACAAGCTTTGGAATCCTAATACAAAAAAGGTTGTACACAGCAGAAGCGTAATTTTTCATTAGCTAAAACCTTCTAATTTGGATCTGTAGTCAGAAACAAAGTCAAAAAGCAATAAGGATGTAGCTTTAATTCCTCCTACACTAGAGAAAGAGGAATTGGGAATTCAAAATTTACTTGAAACTAAGGAGAGCTCAAGTAGTTCTGATAGTTCTGAAGCAGAAGAAGAACCTCAGCCTCAGCCTCAGCCTCAGCAAGTGAGGAGGTCAACTCATGAAAGAAAGAAACCTGATAGCTATGGGTTCTCTTTGATTGATTCTACTTGTGCCTATGCTTTGATTTCTAGCACTGATGAGCCTAGGACTATAAAAGAGGCATTTAAAATGTCTGATTCAGACTCTTGGTTGGAAGCCATGAATGAAGAAATGGCATCATTAGAAAATAATGAAACTTGGAGTTTGGTGCCCTTGCCTAAAGGTAGAAAATTTGTTGGCTGTAAATGGGTATTTAAAAAGAAGATTGGTATGGATGGCGGTGTGGAAAAGTACAAGGAAAGATTGGTTGCAAGGGTTATTCCCAGGTAGAGGGAATTGATTATGGGAAATATTTTCTCCTGTAGCTAAGCTGACATCTATCAAATTTCTTTTCTCACTTGCAGTAGCGTATGACTTAGAGGTCAAACAGATGGATGTGAAGACAACATTTCTTCATGGTGATCTTGAAGAAGAAATCTATATGTCCCAGCCTAAGCATTCTTTTGAAAAAGGTAAAGAGAATCTAGTTTGCAAATTAAAGAAGTCTCTGTATGGGTTAAAGCAGTCACCTAGAATGTGGTACCAGAAATTTGATACTTTTGTATTATCTTTGGGATTTGTGAGATCAAAGTCTAATCATTGTGTCTATTATAAAGCTAAAAGTGATCAAGTTCTTATTATTTCTCTCTATGTTGATGATATGTTGTTCATAGGCAATAGTAAGCTAATGATTTCTGATCTTAAGTCTCTGTTGTTTGCTAAGTTCGAAATGAAATATCTTGGTGCAGCAAGGTATATTCTGGGGATGGAGATAACTAGGGACAGGGATAGTAGAAAAATTTGGCTCAGTTAGAGTAAGTATATCAATATTGTTCTAGAGATATTTTGCATGAATGATTGCAAGCAGTTAGTTTTTCCAGTCTTACAGGGAATGAAGCTATATGTTGAAGACTATCCAAAATCTCCTACTAAGATGGAGGACATGACCAGTGTACCTTATGCTAGTGCAGTAGGTAGTCTTATGTATGCAATGGTTTGTACAAGGCCAGACATTACCCAAGCAGTGGGAGTTCTTAGTCAGTTTATGGCTAATCCTGGAAGAATACATTGGGATGCTATGAAGAGAGTGTTTAGATATTTGAAGGGTACTTCAGATTTTGCTTTGTGTTACCATGGGAACTTAGTTGAATCACAAAGGACTCTCAACATTCGTGGATATGTAGATTTTGATTGGGTAGTGGACATTGACAACAGGAGGTCCACCAGTGGATACATTTTCATGTTGAATGGTGGTACAGTGAGTTGGATGAGTAAGTGGCAGGATGTAGTTGCTTTGTCCACTACAAAGGTTGAATACATGGCAGCTACTCATGCTTGTAAAGAAGCAGTTTGGTTAAAACATTTGTGTTCTAACATTGGTTTTGATGTAGGGAAAATAACTATTTTTTGTGATAGTCAAAGTGCAATTTGTCTGGAAAAGAATCCTACTTTCCATGCCAGGACGAAACATATAGACGTACAGTACCACTTTGTACAAGATATGGTGATGGATGGAAAGGTCAATTCTAAAAAATTTGATACTCTGGAGAATGTTGTAGATGCATTGACGAAGCCAGTGAGCACAAACAAGTTCAGGTGGTGTGTCAGTTCAATGGGTCTCAAGGCCCATGATTTTCAGTAAGTTTATTTGTGCTCTAGAGGTGCCTGTGTGATCTTCGTCAAGTGGGAGATTGTTGGATATTTATGTCTCAATCATCACAGGATGTAACCTCTACTGGGGCAAAGTCAGTGTGACATCCATGAAGTTTGGCCGACTAGTAGTTTTGAATCTTGTTGAATAGATCAGGTCACTATGACCTTGCAAGAGTCTTGTCGAACACTTTTGCTTTGGAACCTATCACTGTGACAAGAAGCAGTAATTGTGACATCTTACCGTGTGAAGATCTCTAGACGAAAGTCCATTCAATTGAGTGTCGGGGAGACTCATAGTGACTGAGGGCTTCAGAGTGACTTCAACACTCGGGAAGAAGTCCTAGCGAATGATGGTGGTCTCGCCGACAGGGATACACATTGAAGTCATCGGCATAACCTATGGTGGCTCGGTGAGAAGTTTTATCGAAAGTAACATGTCTCACCGATAGCGCTTTATGGTGGAGCCTTCAGGGAAAGTCTTGGGTGTTTGGTAAGAAGTCTTACCGATAGTGATATGTCTTGCCAATGTTGTAGTTTATTCTCGGTATGACTTGTGAGATCTCAGAGTAAATTCTTAGCAAAGGACATGTGTCTTTGCAACTGTTGATGGCTTCGGGGTGACTTAAGAGATCTCGGTGAAACCTCTTGGCAACAATGATATGTCTTGCTGACTATTGTTTGGCGATCGGTATAACATGTGACTTCAGTATCATCTCCTGGTGAAAGCGATGAGTGTCGCCGACTGGTGGATGCTTCGATGTAATGTAAGGAGACTTGGTGGAAGGTCTTGGTGAGAGCGGTATGTCTCACCGATAGAAAACTGAAGTTGATGTAACATGTGAAGCTTGGTAAAACACCTTACTGATGAGAAATATCTTGCCAATAGGAATGAAATGGATATCGGTAGTTTCAGGATGACTTTGGGTATTCACTATTTCATCCTATCGACTATTGGAACCTATGTCGATATTGATATGAAGCTGTTGGCATCGGGGAGATATGGTCAGTGTCTTGTCGACATGCCAACACAGATTGAAGTTGTTTGACTGAGTGAGACTTTCTTATGTGGCGTCTCGTGGACCAATAGGAGAAGTCGAATCTGAACAGTTGGAACATAGTTCGTTGTGATGATTCTGTGAGGAAGTTCAATAGACAGGGAATGCCATGAATAAAGTTTGTAGTGGCAGATGCTCGATTGTTAGATGGTTGGTTCAATGAATAGGTGTGTGAACAGTTCTAATTGTATCAGAGTGAATTCTATTCTGTGAAGACTGTAACGTGAAGGTTCCTGTATAAGATTGGTCATAGTGAAAGTTGCTGTAATATGACATCAAAAAGATAAGTCTGAAACTTGTATGTAATCTTTATTACTATAATACAAAGTGATTTCTCTTGGTGTGGTGGGTTTTTCTCCCATAAGGGTTTTCCCACGTATATCTAGTGTTCATCTTTGTTTTTCTAATTCTCGGTTTCTGATATTTATTTCAAAGTGCATCTCAATTGAACTGTAATTGAAAATTAAAAGTATATTTGCATTCTTCCCTGAGTTTTTGATGTTTAGGAGAGTTGTTTCCACATCTAATTTTCCTTACAAGTGGTATCAGAGCCTGGCCAATTGTGTTATCCTTGTGGGTACATTGGGTTTTTTAAGTCAATTTCTATTCAGTGGGAGTCTTGTAGAATTTTGTCAATTTCTAATTATAGATTGAGATGGCTAACACATCAGGAAATTTTGAAATAGAGAAGTTCAATGGAAGCAATTTTCAGTTGTGGAGACTCAAAATGGAGGATCTTTTAGGGGATCTTGATCTGTGGCTTGCAGTGTCTTGAACTAAACCTACAGGAATGAAGTAAGAAGATTGGGACCTTGCAGATAGAAAGTCTAAGGAGATAATAAGGCTTTGTTTGGTAGACTCTGTTCTTCTGAATGTACATGAGGAGAAGACTGCATCTTTCTTGTGGAAGAGACTAGCATCTATTTATCAGAGGAAGTCCTTAGTGAATAAACTATTCCTGAGGAAGAAGTTATACTCTTTGAGAATACAGGAAGGAGGGTCTGTTTCTTTTTGAGACTAGAGGATGGAATGGAGCTCTGGAATCCTAGAAAATTCACTATTTCTTTCAACTGGGACTCATATGCCAAGTTTGGAAAATTATTCTTACTTCGGGAAGACTCTTTCGGAACATGTTTCAGACAACTGGGTACTCAAATATGTAAAATTATTTTTTTCAGCCTTGCTAGTGGGACTCATTCGCTACTAATGGTGAATCAGTCCACTTTTGGATTTCTATAAATTCAGATCAGGAAACTGTAGCCTTCAATCTTCCTTTCTACTCTTGGTTCAAATTTGGGTTAGAAATTGCATAACTCAACCTGTAGATCTTCTCCAAGCTTTTATTAGTTTTTATCACTTTCAATAGCTTTGAAAATTTAATGATGATTTTTTCCAATCTTGGTCTTTGACAAATTTGCAAATAAGACTTGTAAAATCACATGCAAAGAGAGGGAAAAATGGTTGATGGGTTAGAGAATAGGGGTTTTCCTTTGCCAAACCCCTTGTTGGTAATTAAACCCTTGAAAATGAAATGAAATATGTAAAGAGAATGATGAATGAACAACATGTAATGCTACAACTCACCAAACCATTGAAGTAGAAATTTGAAGACATGCAAGTAATAGCTCCAATGGATGTGGACTTGAAGATCCTTGAAATTCTTTAGAATGCTTAAGTGATTGATTGATTAATTGATTGAATGAATGGGGAGATGAAAATGAGTAGAAAAACCTTATATCTATACACAATTATAACCTAATTCTCGAAGATACTTCATCACAGGTCGACCTTAGGTCTTAGAAAATAAAAAATATGCTAGAATTTTGAATTTATTTTGATTTTTGAGCCAAATAGGACTCATTCACCCCTAGTGGTGAATGTGTCCCACTCAAGGAATTTTAAGTGGGTTTCAGAAATTAAGTATTCTAAATGATGTTTATCGGGTTTATTCTCAAAAATACACTCAAGTAAGGCTTGTAGACATAGAATGGGGCCATTTAAAGAATAAGAAAGTTATAATTATTAATGAAAAGCCTAGAAAAGCATGAAAGTTTGTTACAACACTTTAAAACACTTTGAAATAAGGCTTGGTAAATAATATAAAGAATTTACTTAGGTGTAATATAATAATAAAAACCTAGAAAAGTGTGAAAGTGTGTTACAATACTTCACAACACTTTTGCAAGACATCATAAAATTCTTATTAACTCACAAGGGCCCAAGACGTAGTGTGAATGTTTTAATCACATTACAACATTAAATCAAGGGAAAACTAGGCCAACATCCACAAGAAAGACCCAAATCAATGTGAAAATGTCCAAAGATCCATTTTTCTATGCTACAGTACTATGATTCTAGAGTAATACACTAGTGACATGTTCACACTACTAAAATGTGCATCATTGTTCTCTATATAAGTACTATAATCTCAAAAAAATGATACACTAAAATAATCGCATGTATGAAAAATATGGATAAAAGGTCTATGTGACCCCCCAAAAAGAAGGTTTCTCCACTTCTTCATTGAAAGAAGCATTAGCGTATCAATGTCATAATACCCATTAATGCTAAGAGAGATATGAAGACTAATTGAAATTAGGAACAAAGGTGTGCAAGAAATGTAGACCTAGAATTAGGTCCAAAATATGTATAAGAAACTAAAAAATGGTGTGCATCAAGGCACACATGTATGGGATGAGAATCACGAGGATCTATTATTGTGATGGAAAATCAAGGAAAAACACATAAGGTGGCAAGAATCACAAGGATCCATAATTGTGATGGCTAATCAAGGCTCTACACAACCCACATTATACTTTATAATTCAATGAAAGTATAAAATTCCCCAATTCCCTCCCTAAGGAACACATTCAATTTTTGTGGAACTTTATATGAGTCAATTTAGAAACTTATATACTATTTTCAGTTTTTACAAGTTTATTCCATGAGGTAGATTAATAACAAATATATTAAGAATACCTTTCAAAGCTAAAAAAATGACAAAAACCTACAATGATACCATATAAGGATTAGGAGAACATAGAGATAAAAAACATGCACAATGAACGATAAAAATATTGTATTTACTTGACCCAAATGTAAAAATGAGGAAGCCTTGCATATATAGGTAAGCAAGAGGAAATAAACCTATCATGTGGATTTACAAGTCCCCATGATGTGGCACAAATGAGTAGACAAGTGTCTTATAGTTGTCAAACTTTGGATCACTAGGAATGTGCAAACCAACAACCTATTTGACCAAGTCATCAACCTTGATGCCAAGTGTTGAGTGACCTTTAAGGTGAGATGGGAAATATTCGAACCTCAAAAGGTATGTACATAAGGCTTACCATATAAATTGGTAACCTCTAGAGGCCTAAAGGTTTTACATTCAATTAAACAAGATGTTGGCTAACCTCATCAACTTATGTACACTTAAGTATATTGAATAGATAAATTATTCAAACTAACACCCCTTTTATGTGATACTTGGTTAGATCACAAAAGTGTAAATAGAAAGAAATGGGTCCCAGCTATGAGGACTAGTGAGGTACTCATGTGGAATGAATTTATTGGTAGTGGCTTTCATTGATGTCAACAACTACAATTGTTGTATTTTTGGCATTGGTTGTCATTAATGAGTTGGTTTGAATTGATGTCTTGGTAAAGTGGTTATTTTGTTCTCATGGTTGTCAACACTTGAGAAGATTGTTGTAGTGGTTGTCATTGTTCACAACATTCAATTTGGGATGTCTTTGATTATTGTGGTGTGTTTCTAATGTTTATTGTTGGATGTCATTCTTTGTTTGATAGTTGTATAGTGCATTGTTATTTCCAACAAAATTATTTTCATGGTGATATATTAAGATGAGGATTAGAAGTATTGATGATGGTGGATAGATTTTTTTGATGGCTTATAGCATGTTATATGCTCTCTCCTATTCTTCTTGTTGAAGCATGTGTTGATAAAAGAAAGTTATGGCCTCCATAAGTTGTTGAAAGGTTTTGTTTCAGAATGGTGTTGTGAAGACTATTTGGGAGAATTATCTGCATTCCTCTATTTTTTGAGATATGGTCTTGTAGTTTAGGATTTAGAGTTTTTTTTTTTTTTAAATTTTATTTTCTGTGGATGTTTCAATCCTATATTTTTAGGTCACTAGTGTTTCCAAGGATTCCTTTGTTAACTAAAAAGTTTGGAAGTGTTGATATTTGTCTAGGATGGTTCAAAAATTGGTCCACATTAATGTTTCTCATCCTATGGCTTGGTGGATTCGTTTTCATTGTCTCTCTAGTGGCTCAATTTGAATTCCATGTGTTGAAGTGGCCTGTAAGTTGATTTGTTAAATTTTTATCTCTTGGATTTGTATTTTGTGCTTTTGGGATGAAGTGTTCTATTCTTGTTTGGTTTGTGGTAGCTTTTGGTGGCATAATAGTGAACCACATGAAATAGGGTTTCACCTTTTGGGAGATGGAACAAGGGGAGCTACTTCACTCATAGTTCATGAGGAAACCAAGATCCCTCAACCAACTGATTCAATTGTGGTAAGGAATATTACTACTAGGTTTTTTACTTAGGTGTGATTAAAAGGGGGTTTCACCATTAAAATGAAGCTTCAAAGGAGAAATGCAAACAGGAGTTGCACTAAACCCTGGAATCTTAAGAGCAGTAAATAAAATTGAGAAATAGAAATCATACAGAAAGGAACCAAGTAAACTGGTAGATTTTGAGCAAGTTCTACAACTATGAAATTCTACTTTTTGAAGTACATTGGTACTCATATGCTAGGTAGGGAAATTTAGTCCTACTAGAGAAATCTAGGAAGAATAGATCTAGAACCTTTTGTTGGTAAATCAAGATCTATAGAAAAATGGTGCAAAGAGGTATAATACGAATCATATGCCCAAAGGGGAAATTTAGTCCTAGTATTAGGGTTTGATTGAAACTTTGTAGCCTCGAGTGACCTATAGATTTCTTCTTATCCAATATCCAAATCTAAAAGATTTGAATTCTAGCTAGTGGTGAGTTTCTATGAAGATGACAACTTCTTGATAACTTTGAAAACTTTCTAAAAATCTTGCATCTTTGTCTTCAAAGGATCTTGAAGCTCCAAATCACCTAGATCTACAATCACACATGAAGAGTGGAAAATGTTGTGTTAGGGAATAGGGGTTTACCTTGGTCAAATCTTGTTTTGGTAATCAAACCTTGAAATGAAATGAAATATAATGAAGGAAAGATGAATGAACAATATGTAATGTTGCAACTCACCAAACCCTTGAAATAAAGGTTGAAAACTTGTGTGAAATGGATCCAATGGGTGCCGATCTTTATTATTGATTTTGATATGAGATAATGTCTTTGAATACTTGCTTGAATCATGAAAACCTACATCATAGATGTTAGCTCATAAACACACATGAAGCATAAAGACTTTGACATTTTTCTTGAATATTTTATTTTATTCAAGGGGTAAACGCTTTTGAACCAAAGCTATGAACTGTAATACAATCAATCAAAACTAACACCCTAATGGGGTTTGAACCTTGGTGGCAAGAACAACAATGCCACCAATAAACCATTACACCATGCTACTACTAGCCATGATGCTCAAATATTGAATATTGCTTCAAATATTTAATAATTTTCTCTTGAATACTCATGAATGCTCTTGATCTCATAAAATTTCCTTAGGAATGCTCTCTTAAAAATATTAGGTGAAATTATGTGAAGTAACCTTTTATTTATACTTGTTTATGCCAAATTTCCCAAAATTACAATACTACAAGTCGACATCAAATCTAGGATAATAAAATCTCACCAAGAATTTGATTTGAAATAGGTCTTGGTTAAAGCAAGACTCTTACTCCAACTGGGGCATATGATTCTCAGTGTCTTAAACATAGGACACAAACTCCAAGAAATGTTAATTTTAATGCAATAATTGAAATAAGGTCCTAAGACCTAGGTGGGACCCATACGCCCAAGGTGTTGTATGAGTCCCAAATCACCATATCTAGAACACACAACCTCAAACATTAAATTATAATTTTTTATTTGTGTTGTGTTGGGATTATCCATAGAAAAATGCATTAAATAAGGCTTGTGGATGAAAAGTAGGACTAAACAAGGCATAAAGAAGCTATATTTTAACTAGGAGGGTCCAAACAAGTGTGAAAATGTAAAGGGATACATTTTCCTACACTACATTTAACCCCCACTTTAGTGAGAGGAGAAAGTTGCTTCAAAATTACACTAAAGTAGACATTCAAGAGGGTTCCAAGTGTACCAATGTGGATAGTATAGAATGACAAGGATCAATGGGGTGGTCAAGCCCCCATGATCCAAGATCCTATGTCAAAATAACATAGGCACAAAAGAACATGCATATGAATGATGTATGAAGCAACAACAAGGTACAAGCATGAAATTCCAAAGATATAAATAAGAAAGGATAAGAAAAAGAGGGTGGATCTAGCCATGACCATTTTTACAATGTGATGTGGACTAGGTCTAAGTTGTTTGTCCAAAAACATTTACAAGTGGAACATGATGTCCACTATGCAAACCAAACGTATGCTCACAAGGGCAAGTGGAACCTTAGGCCATCCACTAGGTGAGCTGCTAGGAAAGTGAAAAGCATACACATGCGACCAGTATGAAACCACACACAAGCAAGTGGCTATGGGAAAGTTAGACCTAATTTCAACTCTCATATGTACTAACCATACCAAAGCTATACCCCCTGATAACTTTGATAAGGTGCCACACAATGAAACTTTGAGCTTATAAATAATATGGAAGTAAAGATTCGTTCAAAGGGACTTTTCTTAGTTCATGCAAGGTCTCTTCTTAGGGAACAACATGACTAATGTCTCCAAGAGAGGAAAAATCAAAGAAATATCACACTCTTGAAGGAAATCAAACCTAATTACACCACCAAGAAGAGGACACATCACAAGAATAAAGAAAATCATGCAGTGAAACATGAGTGTCAAAAGATGATGCCAATGTATGCCCCCACTTTAAAGAAATTTCTAACACCATTGCTGTGAGCAATCCACTTTAAAGTAGAAGAAGACATGAGAAATTTTTAGAAAAGCACTAAGCCAAGTCATATGTTCTTGAATGAAACTACATCATGGATAAGGGGTTGCTCCCAAAATGTAATACTAAAAATAACTCAATATTTCAGATGCAATCCAACTTAAGGCATGCCATCCACATCCCAAGATTTCTCTTATATATACATGGAAAATGGTCAACTAGCCAAAAGAGACAATAAACAAGTTCCATATGAGGACAAGGCTACCTAACCCCTTTCCCCCACTTAGTGCAAGACAAGGATAAGCTAAGATGATTGATGAGAAGCATGAAAATTAGTATTAATTAGAGGAACTAGGTGCTTCAACACAAGGAAGAGAACCACACTCCTTAAGATGTAAAATTTTATTACCCAAAGCCTTACATTCATTAGTAGAATGACCATGAACTCTACGATATGCAAAAAATGAACTCTTCTAGTAAAATTTCTTTTGTGTTCTTTGAGGGAGTATTCTCAACAAGATACCCTCTTGATCAAAAGTACAAGATAAATTCCTTTATTTGAAACATATCTCTTGCTTAGTACAAGGTGTCATACTTACACAAGGGTCTTTAGATTGCAAGATTTTATTTTCTCCTTGAAAGGAGAGTGTCAAATATAACAAAATCCAATCGTTACTAAGACATTCCCTAGGACTTTTTTGTGTGATGACATTAATTTTAAGTAAAGACTTATTTGATTCTTTCGTTTATGTCAAAGGGAAAGAACCAAGACCGCTAGTTTATATCAATTTAGGGTGCACTAATGTTAAAATTGGCTTAGGGGAGTCTTTTTTAATAGTGTGCTATTGAGTGAAGGCTTGTTTTTTTCTTTTGAGGGACACTAACCAAGACCATTAGTCATTTCTTTCGTGCTATGATCTATAGGGACACAAATACCTTATTCTCTAGCACCATATCATTTTCCACTATAACCAAGTTGTTTCATAAGTTCATAACCTCTTCCATAAAGCTTCTTCACTTCTTTTGGATTTTGTGGTTGTTTATAATCAACTTCATCAAAGTTTGTCATGTAATTTACTTATTCTTCTAAAGTGGTTGAAGTGGATGCTTTTGAAGGGTCTTCTGAATTTTGTTGACATTACCACTTTTTATTTTCCCTTTTTAGACTTTTTGTTTATGATCTTGTATTCTCCCAATTTTGGTGTGAAATCTAAGGAACCCCAATCATCTTGCAATAACTTTGTAATTTCTTCAATATGCTTCTCTTTTTGTTTCTCTTGCATGGGTTCCACTTGTGTAGTTGGTGTCGGTGTTCTCAAAGGATTTTCCTTACCTTTGTCAATGTTAAAACAACAGTTTGGTTCAAGGTTAGCTTTGATCATACATAATTTTTTGTAGTAAACATACTTCATTATACAATGAAGAGTTGAAGGCACCCAATTCATTGCATGAATCCATGGCCTTCCTAATAGAGATTCTATGAAAGATCATGAGGCATAATATGAATAGGAGTTTGTAACATGACCGTTCCAGTTGTAATAAGAAAAGTGTTCACACCAAGTGGTTATTTTCCTACATTGTCAAATCCTTGAATTGATAAGGAATCAAGTTCAATTATTGACTTATCCACACCAAGCTTATCCAAAAGTGTTACACTAAACACATTAAGGGCTAAGCCATTGTCAACAAGGGTTCACTTTATCCCTATCCTATTATGTTGAGCTCTATTATCATGAAAGCTTCATTTTTTTTGCACTTCTAGTGAAGGAAACTCATCTTGATGGAAAGTTATGTCTACATTGACCAGAGTTATTTCTTGAAATTGGGTTGCAACTTCATGTGATTGCACATTAGGAGGGGTAGGAAATTGTTGTAAGGCACTTTGAATATTGTTATGATAATGAGGGCAGACTTCAATAAGGTCCCATAAGGATATCTTAGCAGGGGTATTCTTAAGTTGTTCAACAAGGTCATACACTTTTCCACTTTGTAGAGGCAAATGCAGAGCACTAGGCAAGATAGGTTGAGGCAATGGGAGGGATGTTTGATTTATTTGTCTTGGTTATGGATTCTTTCTAGTTTTATATGTATTAGCAACAATACTATAATTTGATTGCTGCAAAACATTTTTATTAGGTGGTTTGAGGATGAGGACGGGTTTGGTTTGAGTTTATGGTTTGTTTGAGGGTGGGTAAAGGATAAGTTCAGGCTTAGGAGAGTACTTCAAGGGATATCTAATGTGCATAACCTCAGAAGACTTATCCTTATTTTCACTATCTCTTAGTGAAGGAGATTCTAATGTCACTTCATCATCTTCATCTAAGGAATCCTCATTACTAGTGTGTGAAAGACATGTGTCAATGTTGAAATTGTCTTGCACCATGATGTCCTTGTGGGCTGAAAGGAACCATAGCATTTTATTTCTCCTCAAGGTAGCAAAGCTGACGACCAATCTCCCGCATGGTTAGGCAATGAGATATGCGAAGGATGAAGGTCTGGCAGAGGAAATTGTAGTGGGTGATGATGATGATTGGGACCTTGAAGATGGGGAAGAATGGCTTGCGAATGATCCCAAGGACTCAAAGGAAAAGGCCAAAATCCTAGCACACCAGAAATGTGGAGCAAAATGCCAGGTGATTGAAAATTGCAAGGTGTACCTAAAACACATAGAGTCGAAGGATGATGATGATGAAGAGGATGATGATGAATGATAAATTTTGGCTGGGTATGATTTCAAATTTTTGTATTTGAATAACAATAGTAACAATAATAGGGTAATTGAGTCAGTCCGAGTCTTGGAGTGCCTATACTAAAGTTCAGACCAATTTTGTAATGAATTCTATAATGCATGAAAATATAGGTGGGCCAGCTAATTAGGGAAGGTCACTTGATAGAAAAGGCCTTCAAGGTTTTTTTTTGAAAAATAGAAACTCATGTAATCCTTTTTTGATAATCAATACGGGGTGCTGCCCCTAGTAGTGTTTTACCTAGAAAAAAAATAATAATTGCATGAAGATTTAAAAGTAAAACATAAAGAAATACACATGTATTAATTACATTTATGTTTTCACCAGCGATCCAGCAAAAACTTGATGCTTGCACTTACATTTGTATTTGTACTATGTAATAATGTGACATTTTAATGTAGTTGTAATAAAGTAAATGGTTGTGCTCTTAATTTGACATTCTAATTCCTTTTATTAAGTCCTTTACAACATTAAGTGTTACTGTGCTATTAATGTGGCATTGTAATTCATTTTATAAAGGCCTTGATAATCTGAGGGAAATAATGGTTAAAAATAAAAAAACTTTAAAACAAATGTTTATTATTTATATCATAATTTACTCGACTGTTCAATGAAATTTTTTTCTATGGTTGTAGACTCAAAATAAAGGAGAAAAGCAAACTTAGTCTCTAGGCCTCTGAGTTTTATAACCATGTGACATGTCACATTGTCACAGAGTTCTAAATTTTCATAACTACCTAATTCCCCAACTTGGTTCACTTTGTGGAGAAACTTAAGTTCATGCATATGTAACCTTTGAGTTACAATGTGTGGATTTAGTTGGTGGGTCAGAGGTTTTGAAAAAATTGAAACTTCAGAATTTGGTTTTGAGGTTCCAAGTTTCAGTGACCATGCAACATGACATGGACTTATCTTGCCTTTCAAAGGCACCATCGTCTGACATCTCATTGAATGCTATGTATGGAATAAACTTGAGTTGTATTTTTAGGAATTTCCAAAAGCATGCACATTTAAAGGCTATCTTTTGGAGGTATGAAATTGAATACCACATTTAAAGCACATCTTATAAAAATAACGACATAAGTGAGTGGAAAAGTTGTACTCAGACATTTAGCTTGCATTATTGTTCTTCGCCAAGGCCTGTATTTCTCAATTGCAAGCATTCCTTTTACTCAGAATTTTAGCCTACATTCTCATTCTTAGCCAAGGCTAGTACTTCTTAGAATCTCATGTGCAAACATTCGTTCTCTGCAAATTTGTGCTCATGTAGAGTTAACGTTGGGTCGGCGTAAGGGATACGACGCTCAGAACGTTTAAGTTAGATGAATTTTGGGCGCGCCTGAAGAGGGTTGACAAGTCTGAGCTGGATATAAAACTCTTAGAAAGTGGGCTAGCTCAGGTTGGAGGGTTTCTAGAAGCTGTGTTGAGTGTGGACCTGATAAGTGCATGTGCGAGAAGGTACATTCCACAGACACGGGAAATTAAAGACATAGACAAAAATATAATTGCAGAAATTTCTCCTAAAGTTAGTTACTATGCGTTGGGGATTCTAGAAAGGGAACCTGTAGAAGACATGTTTGTCATAGTGGTAGGTGAATTTTTCAAATCGAATAATGAATTGTTTAAGAACTCCATGGCCAAAACCTGGTTGAAGTCTGAAAAAGAAAGGTAACTAGCAACTATCGAGTAAACTCAAAAGATTGCATTTCAAGGGAGAAATTGCAGATGCTATTGCTTTATTACACCACATTGTTGGGAATCCATAGGTTGAGTTATTTGAGGATTGGATGTTTCAGCTTATTTTGATAGTCTGTGATGAGAACATTTTCCTTGACTGGGGTGAAGTTATTTGCTTCCATTTGAATGAATAATTAATTAATTTCCATAAGACTGCTACTTTTTGTATGTGTTCTTGCCTGGCGTACATTGTAGGTAGTTAGAGGTCCTTTTGGCTTGGGTGGGAGCCACAAGGAACCCCAACTTCTGTTCACTAAAAAATTTGGAATAGATGATTTTTTTCATGTTAATGATGCATTTTTAATGGAGGTCGTGAGGAAGCTAGATGGAAATCTAGAAATGCGCCTTTCCCCTAAATCGATTTCTCTTTTATCAAAATTTGGGAAATTTTATATCCAATTTGATAAGTTTTCCTATCTAAGAATAGGGAATTTTAAGAAAGCCCCATTTAAATTACCTTGGTATCCTAAAGATTTACTGATATTTCTGGAAGTTTGTTGATAAATGGCCATGGTTAATATTAAGTATACGAACATGGGTAAATGAGGTTATGCCTTCCCATTGGAGACCCATTCTTTTGTGTGGAAAAAAAATTGGATGGCTAGGGGAGATGAAGGAATTCTTATGGAATATAACCTCCATAATCTGTCTATGAGAGCTAATTTTGACAGTAAGGGTTTTGTGAAGCATAATCTCTATGGAGGGAGCTTATATCGGCATCGGCCATCTATCGAAGATTTCTAGGAAGATTGTTTTGATGAGAAGAAGTTTTTAGAAGAGATTCTATGAGGATAACGCTAAAATAGATACAATATTTTGGTCTGTCATTTCACATTCTTGAAAATGTAGCTAAGGATTCAATAATCATAGATCCTGCATATGAAAAATTTCCTGATAAATCCCACCCTAGGGTTGATTGGAGCCAAAGTGAAATTTTAGATAGGAGGGTGTGTGCTACCCCAGTGCTTAAAAGAACCTAGGACTAGTTGGTCCTATTCAGGAGCCTGAGTCATTACAAAAGAATGAATAGGGGTCTATGCAAGCATGTGGTGCAAGTGTATCATCAGGGAAACCCTCTGTGAGGTCCTCTAGTGTGAATTCTCAGTTAGGGGGTGATGGTGATAGGCTAGAAGAAATAACCAAGTTGAAGAGCATCTGTGAAAAAGATAGGGTGCTTTCTCCTACCCCTAAGAACAAGACCAATCAAGGAAAACTTGTGGCTGCAAATTCTGAAGCTATCTTTAAACAGATCGCTGAAGATAATATCTTTCCTCCTTTTCCTGACTCTAAATCTCCCTCTTCTCCACCTCTGATTGATAATCTACCTATCACTCCTAACACTTCTAAAGAAATTATTATTGGAAATGAAGATTCTGGTCTGGTAGTAGCCTCCCCAAGATGGCTGAAAAAAGCAGTGGAGAAGAAGAGAAAGCATATTCCTACAATGACAATTGGAGTGGATACAGTTTCAAAGTTACTTCAAAGCTCTTCAAAACCTAAGAAACCCAGGAGGATGTCAAGGATGGTGACTGTTGCTACTTCTGGAAATCAAATGTTAGAAATTGCTAATCCTGTGAAGGATTTAAGTGAAGATGAAATAACAGAGGAAAACTACAAAGTCACACATGTTGATATGGGACCTCCAACACTAGAAGGTGATGTGTACCATGCCAATTATTCATTCAATACCTTTATTAAAAGAGTGAAAAAACAGAGGAAAGGAAATATAAAACTGGAATCTCAAGTCCTCGCATTGAGTAACTTTATTTCTTCCATGGCCACTCCTCCTACATCTAATGAAGCCTCAAGTTCTCAAGTAGAGTGCATCGTTGTGCTCACCATAGAGAAAATTAAAAAAGAATTTGAGTTATTCTAGAGCTCCTTGTGAGGGGATCGATAAAATATCTCAAGAGGCTATCTTCTTTTTGAATAAATTTGTGCTATTTTACACTCAAGTTGTTAATAAGATGGAGGAGTTAGTAACAAAACTTCAACAACTCAGAAAATATCAAACTAGTCTCTATGTGCTTGCTTAGGAAATGAAAGAATTGAACTCTATGGATCTGAAGATATTAATTGGTGAGAAAATTGTGAATAATCCTAAGGAGCTAGACCATTCCTAGTCCATTTCATTGGAATGGAAATTGAATATATATGATAATCTAGGGAAGGAAATTAATAATACACCTGAACAATATCATGAAATTTTGGCAGAAGTTTAAAAAGATTGTTGTATTCTAGGAGTGGAAATTACTGATGAGTTTGATGAAAAAATTCTAGATATAAAAGAGATCTCTCTGAATTTTAGAGAGATATTCAAGAAAGAAATCGTTGATCTTGCTACAATGACATTGGATTCCTTCTCGAAACTCAGTCAAATGGAGATCCACCTGAGGACTTATAAATGTGGAGAAGAGAAAAGATCTTAGATGTTGGTTGAGTTTGAAAAGGCTTTGGCCACATTGAGAAGCAGGTTACAATTTCCTACAACTCCAGGAAGCAAAAAATCTCCGCAATTGTCACCAAGTACTGGGAATATAGGAAAAGAGTAAAGGCACAAGAGGCGTTACTGAAGGAGGAGGCATAAATAATTGAAAGAGAAGGATTTGGTACTGGGAGTGGGAACATTGTTTTGTTTTTATTTTTTATGTCATTTTCTTTAATTTGGCTCTCTTGATACTTCAAAGAATTTTTATTTTAATTTCTAAAATAGTTGTCTTCAAGAAACCGTTATCAAGACAAAAAAAACTCTATATTTGGCAGTGGATTGTTTATTATTGGAATGATAGATTTTTGGATAGTTTCATTACTGTGGAATGATTATCTATGAATACATATTTTATGGTGATGGATGCATAAGGATTTCTCAGTATAATTTAGGTGATTTGGTAGTTTAAGATTTTATTGTTTAAGTTGGGTGAATTCCTTTATAAGTTATTTATGTTGAATTGTTAGCTTTTGTTAGCTTATAAATTATAAGTTAACATGAATGTTGAAATTTTAGCTTCTATTCAAGGAATGGATTAATAATATTCCTTTCAATTATTTATCAAATATTGTGTGAATGGAAATGCAATAGGAATTTATAAGTAGTGTGATAAGTGTTGTTCTTTAAAATGATGCAGAATCACATACGAAATTCAATGCCATGGAATACAATATAAATTTTTGGCTTTTAATAACCTTAGTAGCTACTCCTCAAATTTTTATAACCTTGTCACAGAGTTCTAAATTTTTAGAACTTCCCAAATCCCCAACTTGGTTGATGGTTATCTTTGTTGAGTTGCAAGTCTTTCTTGGTCATCTTTCTACTCGATGGGTCAGAGGTTTCGAAAACCTCAAAACTTCAGAGTTTGGTTCTAACTTCAAAGGTTCACTTTGTTGAAGAAAGAATGGAAAAGAGATAAATCAAAATTATTATTATAACTAATAACACTATGAAGAAATGATAACTCACCTTTTAAGTCTACGTTTTCAGCTTTCCCTAGCTTCCAAATGGAGAAGTAGAACCTCAAAACTGAACAAAATGTGTAAGAATAAATGACACTTTCGATTGTATTTATATATCAATCCATGATTCCATATTTGGTGAATTCTGTGGGATTTTTAAATGGTATATTAAATATTTAGAAAATCTCAATTTTTTATACAATGATACATTGTAATTTTCAAGGTGAAATGTGTCCTCCAAATATAATTATTTTTTAATGTTATTTGAAAAATAGGTCCTCATGAGCAACTATTTATAAATTTTAATTGGTGAAATGGGTCTTCACAAGAAACTATTTATAAATTTTAATTGGCGAAATGGCGCCCAATACAATGTTATTTTATTAGTATTGGAAAATACGTAGGTGTTTTATTGAATTCTTTCAAGATTTCAGGTGAAAATATTAGTTAGTCCAATTGAAACACGTGGTTTGACAATGGCGAATTTGTTGCTTAAATATTCCTCATAAAAAAAACTCATTGGCGAATGGACATGCATTGGACCTATAGTTCATAAAATCCAGGTGATTTGGACACTCAATTGGGTGCGAGAAATTTTCCAATTTCGACTTGGCCAATTCCTAAAATTCACCAATTGGAAAAGATTCGCCACTAAATTTTTCCCTGCTAAGGAAGCTCACTTGTTAAAGGAGATCTAATTTGTGTCATAATAACCTCAACAAATGTATCCTTATTTTCATGATCTCTTAGTGAAGAGTCCTGAGTCTAATGTCACTTCATCATCTTCATCTAAGGGAGCCTTATTACTAGTATTTGAAGGACACGTGTCAATGTTCATATTTTCTTGCACCATGATATCCTCCCTAGGAGGAGTATTTTATAGGAGTTCTAACTACAAACTATATGTTCATGACATTCAAAGGCTGGTTCTTCTAAAAGGACTTCATCACAATTAAGGGAGTTATCAATGTTTGGATTGTCTTGTTTAATAAGGTTTTCCCTAGGGGAAAATGGGCAACTAAGATTCTCATGACTTTCATTGATTGTATTTTCTAACATCAAAGTATCTTCTTCACAACAAGGAAAGATACTAGGAGAAGAAAAAATGTGATTTTTGTGATTGTCCATAATTTCATTCTTTTGTCCCATAATGTCTTCCAAAATAGGATAGGTAGGGGAAGAAACATAAAGAGGGTTTCCATAGGTCTTAAAGTTTTGATTATCTAACACCATCATATCCACATCATTTACAACATTATCACAAGAGGGGAAGATGTTGAGATATGAATGTAAACAAATTGAAGTGTTATGTAGGTAGGTTTCAATGGTCTCTTGTTGTGTTATGCCATCATCATGATTACCTATTGTTGTGTCCTCTTGTTTAGTAATGTCTTGCCATAGGAGAGGTAGGAGGAGAGAAAAAACAAGGTTTCTCAAAACTTTCATTGATTGGTTCTTCTAACATTGAAATATCTTCTTCACAACTAGGAGAGATATTAGGAGAATAACAAATATGATTGTTATGACTATACAATTTTTCTCTCTCACTAGACTAACCTCACTCATAGAAGGATACTAGGAGAGGGTTCAATGACGAACAAAAAGAGAGGGGAGATGAATTCATATTCATATGTATTTAAGAAAAATTTATTGTAACAACATTCAACAAGATCTAAAAATATAACATGAAGTATAATAACCATAAATTTTTGTAATGAAAAAACTATATAATGAATATCCTACAAACTTGAAATACAACAATGATAGATAAAACATGCAAAAGCAAAATTCAATTTTTAGATTCCAAACAAGGTATTTTACTGATTAAACTATGCAATAGTCTAAAAATGAAATGTTGTAAATGTAAATTTTAAATTAAGCAATGCATGAAATGAACCAAATTAAGGTAGATCTAATGAAATGCATGTAATAGAAAGTTAGCAAACTGAAACAACTATCTAATGGTAGCAAACAAAAGTACAAAAATGATGTTTTAAATGTTGTAAATGGTAGTTTCAGGTCTAATTTGGGACTAATTCACCCAGAGGGGCATATGAGTCCTAGTTAGGGTTTTGGAAGGGTTAAATGCTAACAAATGCACAACAAAGAATTCCAAAAAAGTAGGCAAAACAACCTGTACTAGGACTAAATTTCCCAAAGGGGTGTATGAGTCCTAGAGGAGGGTTTTTGCACTGATTTCAAAAAATTCTGATTTGTTTCTAAGTTTTATAACTTGTATGATGTTTGGGATATTTGGAATTACAAAGTTTCAGTGAAATTGGATGATCTAAGATGCTAAAATGCAACCTATATGCACTTTCACTAATACAATATTTTGAAACCCTAGATGCAAATTAACTAATGCAAGACCTAATGCAAAGTTAATGTAAGCTAGATCTAGGACTATGATGCACTCCAAATTAGAAAAGAATGTGTTCAAAACGTTAGGTTCACCAAAATGAAAGGTAGAAAATTGTCGCTCTATCGTTTAGGACATAGAACAACAAGTTTTCTCCACATTTCATTTAAGGAAACCATAGAGATCTCAATCCAAGGATGGAATAAGGGAAAGTGATATACTAAATGTTGTCCTAGGGTGTGATTAAAGACTAAAGAGGGGTTCACCACCAAACTAGGCTTGGAAAGACAAGAAATGAATGTAACATGCAAAACCTAACTATATGCCATAGAATATGAAACTAAAATGCAAAATAATGAATTGGGAATGAATAGTGGTGCACCTAGAAGAGAGATGAAGTAAAAAAAAAAAGCTCCAAAACCTTGAAATCCCAATATTTTACACTCACTAGGACTCATATGCTAGTCTGGGAAATTTAGTCCCAGAATCGGGTTTTTGTACCAAAACTGGAATCTGTCAAATATTGGTCTAAATCTCCTAGAACCTAGAAAATGGCAGTACTCAGACTCATACACCACAAGTGGTGATTTAGTCCCAGTAATAGGGTTTGGCTAAAATCATGGTATTCTCTAGTGATCTCCTGTAGCTTCCTTCCTTCCAAATATCTTAATCAAAAACCCTAATTTATAACATGTAGGTGACTATCTGTGATCTTGCAATGTAGATGGAAAGTTGACAACCTTTCTCCAATATTTTAACCTTTTCTTCAAATTGTCTTTAAACTCCAAGACACCTAGATCTGCAATCACACATGTAGAGAGAGAGAAAGAAAAATTGTTGATTGTTTGGAAATAATGATTTTCCTTGGGCAAACCTTGTTTAGGTAATTAAACCTTATGATGAAACAATGAAATATGAACATGCAACATGAAATATGAAACATGAGCAATGATTCCCTGCATGATGTCTTGAGATGTAAATCAACAATCTAACATGAAGTGGCAATGTAAAATGTAGATCTTGATCTTGACTTAGACATGAAATAATGCTTGCAAATGAATCTTCAATGGTACATCACAACACTAGCTTAAGAACATGCTTAATGCATTAGGTCTTTGACATGATGATGAATCTTGGATTGTTGCAACAAATGATGAAGAAATCTTCCCTTGAATTCCTTAGAAATGCTCTTGTAAACACTCTTAACACTCTTGTGAAGTCTTAGCATGCTTGAGTATTGATTGCTTAGTTGATATCATGAATGATTAGGTGAAATAATTATTTGAAACCTCGTTTATATAGGAATTTCATCTAACTTACCATTTATTAGATCACAAATACTGACATACATGAAATTTGAATTCAAAACCTTGATTTCCTACTCAAAACCCTAAAAAGGGGCCAAATGGGACTCATACACAACTTGTGGTGTATAGGTCCCATCTAGATGGGACTAATATGCCCAAGGTGGCATATGGGTCCCACCAAGTTTTTTTAGTGAGAGGAAATGTTGGGGGGTTAAGACATTAAGTGTATTTGTTGATTATGTTGGGATCTAAGCTGAAATAAACCTTGGGATGCATAATAAAGGGTCTTAGGGGCCTATTAATGATTATATGAAGGTCATAAATGAAAGAGGTCCCAAAAATTAATGTGAAGGTGTAAATAAATACACTTTACAACACTAAATTAAGGCAAAATTAGGTCTATTTAGCTTGAAAGGGCCCTAAACATAATGTGAATTTGTAAAACACATTACAACACTAAATCAAGGTAACTTTAGGTTCATTTCAATGTTAATCATTCCCAAATTAAGTGTGAAAATGTAAAGAATGACATTTTTCTAACTACAAAAACAAACTTTGATGAACTTGATTATAAACAACAACCAAATACAAAAGAAATTGAAAAGTTTTATGGAAGAGGTTATGAAATTTTGAAATAACTTGGTTATAGTGAAAATGGATGTGGTGTTAGAGAACAAGGTATCCATGTCCCTATAGAGCCTAACACACACGAAACCACTAGTGGTCTTGTTATTATCCCTCAAAATAAATAAAAGCATCAAAATACTTCACTCAATACCAACACTATTACAAAAGATTCTTCTAAGATAAGTTTAACCTTGGTGCATCCTAAACTGATAGAAACAACTAGTGGTCTTGGTTATTGTTCCTCGAAAGAAATGAGAGAATCAAAGAAATCTTCGCTTAATATCAATGTCATCACACAAAACACTCCTAGGACATCTTCAACTACATGTATTAGTAAGTATTGGGTTTCATTATATTTTACACCCTCCTTTAAGGGAGTGTACAAAATCTCACAATATAAAGAGTCTTGTGTATGTATGACACCTTGTACTAAGCAAGAGATATATTCATCACAAAAGTTCATATTCACAAATTTCATTGGCTTAAAAAATATTATGCAAAGTAACATTAGGAGACTTGGATTGTAAAATAAGCTTAAATTGCTTTGTATAAGTTTGACAAAGTTTATAAAGGGTTGTACAAGATGTCTTGTCAAGATATACACCTAGATCATGTGAACCTTACTGAAATGAGACACGATGAGTACCCTTTGTCACATCAAAGGAATTTTAGTACTAAGAGCTACAAAGCCATAAATTTCAATAATATTTATGGTTTCCCAAATATTGTACCACCTAAACTTAGAAATAAGATACCAAAGTTTAGTGGAGATAAGTCTGAATTAGAAAACAAGCATTTGCAGGAGTTTGGGGATATAATGGGTGATTATGAAGTAAATCATGAAGATGTTGCCATGAAGCTATTTGTTCAATCTTTGAAGGATGATGCTAGAGATTGGTTCTCATATTTTCTAACATGTTTTATAGCTTCATAGGATCAGTTTAAGGTGGCTTTTATAGAACAGTTTGGTGAAAGGGTAAACCCAAATGTGGTAAGGAAAAACTTCATGAAAATCCATAAAAGTGCAAATGAGTTGGTTCTTGCTTTTAATCTCAAATTCACTAAGGTAGTAAGGAAATCCCAAAAAATATAAGAACAAATGATATTGAATGTTTGGTTGTATATCTTGGTGCATTTGATAGCAAAATGAGTTATCTATTAAGTGATAAGGAGCCTGCAACATTTCACCAATCATATCAAAATTCCATGGACATTGAGAATAATTTGAAATACTCAATGATGAAAGGATACATAGCTATTAGTATTGGTTACCCGAGTGCACCTTCTGCAAATAAAACTCAAGGATTGGATAATAGAAATGATTGTCAAGATGACAATGCCTCTATTGTTATTTTTTCTCCATTTTCAGAATATGTTGATCATAGTGAACCCCAGATTGAGTGTCAACTGAATTTGAGCACTGTTGATCAAAAGTCTTATGTTTAAGCATCGTATGAAATGAAAACACATGAGGGATAATTACCACATGATTTTTTTTTTCATATTTTTGGATGCTTTGATAGAAGTCCCTAAAAATTTTAGACCTGAAGACTCAGTTTGTATTGATTTGTTTTGTGAAATATATGAATCTGAGTTGAGCACTTTACCCAAGGAGTTGAAGCCTCATAGTCTTGATAAAGTGCCCAATTAGATAAGGATTATGGAATCATCCAAATGTGTTCCTTCACAAAATGTGCATTCCCAAGGTAGAGACAACAATTGTTCTCTTGAGAAGAATCAGAGGACATATCAACATAAACTATTGAAGAAAAAGATACATGGGATGATAATAAAGTGAATATGTATGAATGCATTTTTAGTGACATTTTAGATAGAGGCAAAGTGAAGGGGATAAAAGGTGGTGTTCCATGTCATATGGTAATTAGTGAAAATAATGTCAATTTTGATGACATTTCATCACAAATCGATGATCAACATAGTGAAGATTGAAGTTCAAGCACTCACTTCGAAGAATATGAGCATGGTTTATATAGTAATGAGTCTTCTTGTGATGAGGAGTATGATGAAATCCAACATGATTATTCTTCTGATGATTATGAATGCTCCTATAAGAGTGACCCTCAAATATTTTCTTCACCTGGAGGATACAATGGTATGAGTATTGATGAAGTCACTTGTCCCTAGGTATATGGCCAAGTTGGATTTGATGCATATTTGGAATGTAATTTGAGTTTCTCATCAATCGATCATGTCAGTTCTATGAATGATGAAGAAATTGAAGATAAGCATGTATGTGTTTTAAGTGTTGATGTTGAATATAAGTCCAAACATGATAAATATATTTTTTACCCTGGTGCTCATGACTATTTGTATGAAGTAGATGTGGAGAGGTTAGTTATTTATGAAAAGGATAATGAGGTGCTCATTAATGATAGAAGTGTTCCATTGTTAATTGACCAGAATGCACATGATGACAAGCACATGGATCTTGAATCAACAACATTACCTATTGAAAGTAGGGAAAAGCTTTCTAATTTTCCTAAAAATGAATTTCTAGAATGTGAGTTGAAGGTGTTAACCATTGACGATGTGAAAGAAATTAAGAACTTATTTGCATATTCTTTTAGTGATTATGATGATTTTGAAAATCATGATGAGATGAAAGGTTTATATCTTCATGTTGAGAAGGAAGATGTTTTTATGACACCAATGAAAGTATGGAAGAATCCCTTATATGATGAAACTCCACTGGTATGTGAGATGGTAATTGACAATCCCCGCTGGTGCGAAAATAATCCACTCTTTGTTGAAGACACTAATGAGTGTTTGGAAAATATCATTTGTAAGTGCAAGGAAGGTGGTATAGCTAGAACATCAAGGAATGGAGATCAGTTTGACTCTACTTTGGAGGAAGGAAACTTGGGTTATATCTAGATTTCTAGTCATGTGAAAGATATGGTTGTACAGATTTTGCAGAGCTAGTTTACTCATGGTTAGATGAGCAGATTACAATTGATGATAGTCAAGAATGTAGTTCAGATGTGGTGTTAGTTGAATATGAAAATTTATCATATGGTAAAGAACTTATAGATGAAGATGTCATTAGCCATGATGACAATCTTAAATAAAGTGTCGATGCAACAGATGAATTTACTTCCTTCTCTACGGTAAATGGTAATGTGATTAAAATAGAGGATGAATCATTAGCCATATGTGATAATATGGATGACATACATATGGGTTAAAGAAGAAATTACTCTTTGAATAATCAATTAATGCATGTAGAAGGATACATTGGTTTTGATCCATATTTATTACATATTGATGATGAGAAATAGTTTGATGAATCCTCATATTATGTTAATCTCGCAGGACTGTTTGATTTATACAAGGAGTCTAGGGGTGCAAATGACATCAAGCACAGTGTAAATCAATATGATTGTGCACTTGAATTCCTTATAGAAGCTCCACATCTTATGGACCTTATTCTAGAGTTGTTTCCATCTAATGAGGTCAACACTTATGTGGACCAGAATGGAGATCTTCCTAAATTTGTATCTTCTTTCTCTAATACTCTAGGAGAGGTTGCCCTCAATATACAATAGAGTGTTTATGAGGGATTTCAATCAGAGGAACAAATAAAATGTGATGATACAATTTATGATCAGGTTGAATATGAAAGTTTTGTTTTTCCATCTCATCTGGATGAGCTCATGGTGCAACAAGGCGATGAGCAGAACAATTTCATGGCAAGAGAAATTGATGATACCAATCATGGTGATACTTGTTGCTCAAAAGTGCACAATACACATGTTGATCCTTTGATGTCAAAGTAGGATAAGGTATTTGAAAAAGGAAAAAAATGTTTCTAAGCTTTGGGGGGCCATTGGGCCTCCAATTTGGAGAATGAAGTCAATGAAACGGGTGAGAATATTTCTGGGATAGGAAAAGGAGGCTACACCCTATATTCCTGTAACCATGCTTATGCCTTCTATTGGTATACTTCAATCAAAGATCTAGATTCTTGCTATGTCCACAAGAGGCATACATCCCTAGCTAGAGCCACTGGCAAAACCCTCAAATTTCATCGCTCCACTAGCTTTATGCTCAATCCTGTGGCCTTTTCTTCCCCACTGTCACTAGGTTTTAGGGTTTCATCGCTCTATTCATTTATACCTTAATTCATTTGTTGGCTTGTATTTTCCCATTGATCGGTTGCACCAGGTCACTGTTTAAATCAAGTGGGATTTTATGATCCCCACTATCATTATTGCAATCGACCCCATCGTTCAAGTTAGCTGCTATTCCTAGGAGGGCCCTCTTTTAAGAATAACTTTCACCCATGTGCTTTTAAGCACCCTTTAAGTTCATCGCCCATTGCACATTCTACTTGAACCCCTTATGGTCATCCCATGATGAGCAATACACTACTTTTTGAACCGCCCATGTTCATCGCTCGTCACATGTTATGTTTTCACTGATGGAGAGTACCCAGTGACGAGTGATGCTTCATCTTTCGTACTTCCTTGGGTTCCATTTCCAATGACCGGTTTCAATCTCACCACCAGAAGATAACCCATGATGAGAGATGCAGTTAATTTATTAAACCTTCACTGGCCCTTAGTCTATTGCCAGTTGTCTCATGTCATCCAAGGGAGAACCCGTAATCATCAATGGGTGGGGTCTTTCCCACCATGTGGGTTCAATATTCATCAATTCAAGCCACTTGACAGAGAGAGGAACTTGCAATGAGCGATGTAAAGTGAGGATCTATGGTTAAGATTTTCTCATGATTAAATTGGTGGCTAGTATCTTATCGTTGGCTCTAAAGCCATCACATCTTATCGATTTCAAAGTGGAATGTGAACCCACAATGGGCGATGTGTTTCGAGATGTGGCCAGGATTTTCCCATGATTAGTAGGATTGATGGAGAATAGTTTGAGAATGATAGAGTAAGGATGTGGATGGGTACGTGGAAAATTTAAAGCACACATTGTTTCTAAGTATGATTAGTAAAGCAAGTGGCAATTCTTAATGTGCCTTTTTGATCAATTTTTAAATCCAAGGAAATCAATCATTGAGATGTGACATGTAGTAATTGATCCTTTTGCTCATGTGAGTGAGCCAAGATGGCCATTGATTACGACTAGCCTCAAATTCCTCTATTTAATGATGATTCTCTTTAGTTTGTTAAATCATTCTTAAATCACTATGGCACATAGTTGATTTCTATGAGTACTGAAGAAGTAATTTCAAATTTTGAGACGAGGTGGTGCAAAGGTGGTTGCACGGTCTCTCTTAGTGTGTAAGTATGTATTCTTGTTGCATTGCTATTATGGTTCAGTTGTTTTTCTATGTATGGTATTCATGAGGTTTCCATTCCTAATACATTGGAGTTTCCTGGAAGTTGTGGGTTTGTATTCTTTTGCATAATTGGCTTTGGTTGTTAGTGTCTTTTGAGAAGATGAGTTAGCCAAATACTCCTGTTTCAAAAGTCTGAAGGTCTAGAAGACTAAGTATGTAGAAGCCAATTGCATATGTACCTAAAGCCAAACTTCTCCCAATAGAGGTGCCAATTTTCCCTAAAGGAAAAGGGAATGTACGTAAGAGAAGTGAGAAGGTTGTTGTTAAGAACACCTATTCATTGAGGAGTAGGAATGTGTCACTAGAACTGGTCAGATTTGATGAGAAAGGGCTTGTGTTTGTGAAAGAATTAATGAGGTCTAGTGTGGGCCCTAGGGTTTTCTCGAAGAAGCTTGTTTCCCCTATTTTAATTTATGATGATTCTTCAAGTGAAGAGGGAGGAGCTATCCCTAGCCCTAACCAATGCCCTACTTCTCTTGTACCTTATAGCCATTTGAATGATGAGATAATTATTGTAACTCCACTCTCTATGAAAAGGCCTAGTGAGGGTGTTTACTCAACGGCTGACAATGCCGGGTAACACCTATGTCCTCTTCTAATGGTGTTTGGTTTTTGGGTGCTATGGTGATTGGATTTCCAGGTGGCTAGTTAGTGGGTCTGAGCTGCTGATAGCAGTGGTGGTTACTTTGGTACTGGTGAATGTGCCAACTTTGGTGACACCTTTTGGAAGGCTTGCGTGGCGTCATCGACAAATGGCCCGATGTTCTTTTTTCCTTTTCATTTTCCCATGGAGATGGAATGATTGAAGACATAACGGTTTGGGAATCGACCCTAATGAAATGAAATGAATAGTGAAATTATTATGAAATGTAATTAAATTTGAGTCGGATTCTTGTTGCTCCCTTGCACTATAAAATGGATTTCATGGCTCAATGTAAGGGGTTCTGATAAGAATTTTGTGTCTAGTACATCTAGGTAGGATTTGAGTATAGGAAACAAAACAAAAATTGCATAATGCTTGATGAATCTGCTAGAAAATTGTCTTGCGTATAGGTTATATATGTAATAGTCTTAAATGGTTTTACATAGATTATTGATATTGAAACAAATATGAATTCTGAGACATATACTCTCCTTTTGTACACTTTTATAGATCATAAATAAAACTATCAAATATCTTTTCATTTGTCATCAATGGTTCAATTAAATGTATGGCTTTATTTCTTTTCTTTAACTCAAAGAGTTAATTGGAATTCTTTAGAAAAGTCATGGGTCTATGAGAATTTTTGTGGATTTGATAAGAAGTAATGTTTTGGATAATTTTAGTTTTTGTATTGTAAGGTATTACAAAGATAGTCTATATATGTTAGAATTAAATAATCGGTGTATTACTGATTGTTTCATAGTTGACTCCATTTACCCAATTGATGAGGAACTAGCTTGTTTATCAAGAATTCATGCAACAAAGTGAATAATGAGTATGCCTAGCTGTGGATTCAAAATAAGAACAATATTTATTAAAAAAAATCCAATTCTAAAATGTAAGTTTGAAGTATGTCTGCATTCCTAACAAATAGACATTTATTTACGCAAGGCCCTACCAAATCTTTGGTAAATTTTGTATATTTTCCTTGAGCAAGAATGAATCTGTGTTGAAGTGTTCTTGAGGAATTCATATATCAAATGAACACAAGAAGAAATACCCTCCTTGGTCCCATAGAGCTGAAAGTGCAGGAGTAGAGACCTCAAAATTCTTTCCTCCTTGTGTTGTCCACTAGTTTGAGGCAATTCTTGAGCATGAGGGTTTTCTAAACTTCAGAGAATTCCAAGGCTTAGCTGGAAAAAAACACCAACACCACATAGATTTGAACAAATAGTCAAGGCTTGATCCACCCCTTTTTCCTTTTTATTTCTTTTAATTCTTTGACATTGTATGTTTGTGTATCTTGTCTTGTTGTTTCATATCATACATCTTATGTGTGTCCCTTTGTGCTTATGTTGGTTTTCCATGGCATCTTATATCCTAATGGTGTGTGCAACCTCACTGATACATTTTGACTCAAAATCTGACAAAAGTTCATCAAAATTATTTTGTCAATTTTCCAATGAACTTTGAAATGTAAAAATTCTGACCAAGCATCGTCGGCTAGGTTAGAATTTCGACGTTTCAAAGTTCTTTGAAAATTTGAAAAAATAATTCCAACGAAAGTTTGACAAAATTCTGACGAACTTTTGTCGGATTTTGAGTCAAAATTTATCAGTGCCAAAATTTAACACGCCAAAATTCAAAAATATTGATAACTTAGGTCAGGACCCATTTTCCCATGGGCTAATAAGTCCCATTTATGTTGTAAATTCAAATTTTAAATATTCTTTTGGAGGTATTTTCATGATTCCAAATTCACATTCAAATGTCGGCTTGTAATTTTTAATTTATAGGAAATTAGAAAATCATCTATAAAAGCAAGGTTATTTTATCAATTCAAAACATCTAGCAAGAGGTGAACTTTCATATGATAAAATATTATTTTCAAGAGAATTGAATAGTAGATTTATCAAGAATCGACAACAACAATCAAAATCTCAAGCATCATGTCAAAGTAATGTTAGTGCATCATGCATGCTTTTGGAGCTAACATTGTGATGTAGGTTTCAAGCATTCAAGCCAAATTTTAAGTATCAAGATCACATCATCAATCAAGCCATTCATGCAAGATCAAGACCTTAGAGATATCTACTAAGTTTTAGTCCTTCAAGGGTTTGGTGAGTTTCAACATAGTAATTGTTCATTCATTATTCCTTTCATGTTTTATCATTTCAATTCAAGGTTTAATTACCAAAATGGGGTTTGACATAGGAAAACCCCCTTTCACCAAAAACAAAGAATTTTTCCCTCTTATCTTTGTGTTGCAAATCTTAGGTTGAACAAATATTGAAGATATCTTGAAGAGAAAATTTGGAAAAGTTGTCAATGTTGTTTTCAATTCATGGAAACTCACCTACATATATTATTTTTGACTTTCTAAAACTAAAACTTGGATCAAATAAAAGCTATAGATTGACATCAAAAGATCCTAAAAGTTGTTTGAAAAATTTGCACAAAGACGCATTCGCCCATGGGTGAAGGAGTCCAAGTTTTCCTCCTGAAACTGCCTTTTGGTGATAGGTACAAAGTGTTTTACCCTTCTCAAATATGTTGGAACTTTCATGTTTCTCATAGTTTTATGCTTCATCTACAAGATCCAAGTGTTAGCTTGCATAATTGTGGTGATTTTCTACTTTTATTTTTTCTCCCAAAAGTTCTATTCAAGTTGATACCCATATCCTCAATAATAAGGAAACAACTAGATTCCCCATTGGGTTGACTCACCTAAGGATTGCAAGTCAAATTTTTGTGGGGATCTCTTTTCCTATTGAAAATAGGAAGATAGGTTCATCCAACCCATTTTCCCCATTTCCATATTTGTGTTACCTATTTTTCTATGTTTCATTCATAATAAAGACTTAATAGCCATTGGAAAAATAAGTCCTTGTAGGCACAAAAAAACTATTTTTTCTTGGGTAGGTACATACTCATTTACACCTTCCAAATCTACCAGAACTTGACTATTTTTGTTTATCAATTATTCGTATCTTGCATTTATTATATTAGGGCATATAGGATCATTAGGTTAATCATTCCAAAATATTTCCAATCCATTCCCATATTCAATAATATGTAGATCTAGGTCTGATTGTCTCACTTTCAAGGTTGATAGTCAATCTATGCACCTAGTTGATCTACATACTAATGAAACTTGAAAAAATGCCTCTTGAATCTTAGATTCTTTGCACTTCGAACCTAGGAACCCTTTTTCTATGTTTCAATAGCATTAGGTCTGGAGTCCAAAAAGGGTTGATTATTGAAAAAAAATTATGTGAAAGAGTTGGAAAACTTAATATCTAGAACAAACGTACCAACACTACAGAATTCGATGAGTCTCAAACTATTTCTTCCTGAAGTATTAGTAGTATGACACTAGATTGTGAAACTCATGCAAGTTTCATAACACCAAAAGTGTACCCAAGATGAACACCAAACATTTAAATAAATACAAAAACAGTAAGAAATAGACAACAAATAACAACAAATAGGAAAGATGATAACAAAGATCTTAGAGAAATCTTGTTTGGCCAAGACAAGCAAGACAAGGTCACCCATGAGCATCTGGGTCAAGGTCAAACATTTTGAAAGTTCAAAGTTTGACTGTGTACTACACTGTTTAAGGAATTTGACTCTACCTGCAAATAATTTTAACAATAAATAAATTTCTATAATTCACTTAATGTATCCCAATTTAATGCAAAATGCAAGTGTGCAATGATGTTGAAGATTTTTAAACAATTTTGAATGTAAACTTTAGATCTAAAATGTAATGATTGACTGATTGCAAGATGTAAAGAATTGAAAATTATGACTTTTGAATACAAATTTTGACATTAAATAATGTAATTTCTTTCACTAAATAAACTAAATACAAAATGCTTTAGAATATGCATCTATGAATCTTAAACTTAGATCTCGAAGTACACACATACTGAGCAAATAGAGATAGAAAAGTGTGAGAAAGACTGTTGATATACCTGTACAAGGATAGGGTCGCCTAAGGGTGTTTGAGTCCTTCACCTAGGTTTTAAAAATTGAAAATTTGAATGTCTAAGTCTTTGTTAAGGTTATTGTTCCTATCTAAAAATAGGTTTGATAGTGATTGTTTTCCAAAAATTTCCAATGCAAAGAAAATGAAAATGTATGACAATTTTGGAATAAATGACACTTTTTTAATGCAATTTTGAAATAAAAATTTGATCTAAATGACTGAAACACACACTACTGTAAGCTATGATATAATAGGGATGCAATATTTTTGGACTTTTATGACTTTTTATGATGTAAATATGAAACACTAAATGATATATGGAAGACAAAATGATGCAAAACCTAGACCTATTGTTTGAAAGATTACTAACTCATAAAGTTATGATGTCAAATGTTAGGCTCACCAAAATGAAACATAGGAAAATGGAGATGATGTTAACTTTTTTTGTCTAAACCTAAAATCAATTCCACTTTTCCAAGGGTTTCATTAGGATGCAAATCAACAAGGTGTGTAGATTGACTGTCAACCTCAAAGTTGAGCCAGCCATACCTAGATCTGATCTTTTTAAGTCTTAGAAATGATTTGGAAATGATTTGGAATGATTAACCTAATTCAACAATAAGACCTAATATATGAAAAATGTAATATTTTTAAAATACACAAATTATAACTGTAAGTTGTAAGAAGACCTAGGGAGTGTTGGATGATGCACGTACCTATCACCAAAAGTTGGATTCAACATGGCAAGGACTTAGATGCTTAAGGGAATATAAGACTTTGACGAGGTGTCTTGAAACTAATTTTGCAGACATCTAGTGTTGGATCTAGGCTCCTAATTCTTAGTTGATTTTTTTTTGAAATGTCATCGGTAAATTTTATAGGTGACTTTTCATGGCTTGACAACTTTGATGACAAAAAATACAAAAATTAATGAATTTCCTTCAAAATTCCTTGATATGCTTCAAACCTATAATCTGCACATTCAAAGAGAGGGAAAATGTTGCACCATATAGGGGCTTGCCTCAGTCAAACCCTGGGTAAGTGTTTCCAGTTCCACAATGATATAATATCAATCATAAATGATAATGGAAGGGAAGGAATGATGAAATCATAATATGCTACAACTTACCACCCTTTAATAGCTATCTTGAAGGACTAAAGTCATGCACATCTCTTCAAGGATTTGGATTTTGCTTACTTGAATGCTTTGGAAACCTACAAAAAGATGTTAGTCTTCACAAAATAATGACAACATGAACACACATAAACTTTGACATGATATTGGATATTTAATTGTTGCAAGAAACCTCTAGAAAATTTTCTCTTGACTTACTCTTGATAATAGTTTTTGCTCATGAATGCTAGAGTGTGCGTTTTAGTTCTAAATAGATTTCAAATGATAAAATAACTAAGTATTTACATACAATTGTGCTAATTTCTAAAAAAATAGATCCCAAAAGCCAAAAATTGAAATTTGAATTCTAAATGTTAAAATGTCACCTACAACATATTTGAATTTGGGTCCTAGTTAAGAAGGAGGACCCATTTGCCCAATGAATGAGTCCTGGGCCAAATTTGTAGGAGACACTTAGTCAAGAGAAAAATGGGAATTGGATGCATTTATTAAATCTTTGCAATCCTTCAAAAGGTGGTAAAAATTAGACCTTGAAATGCATAATTTAGAAAATTAGAAGCTTAATTAAGTCAAAAAAGGAGTAGCCGTTATGGAGCACATCTGCTGCCTTTCCCGCCCAACAAGAATTTTGAATTCCCATCTTCCCTTTTCCACGACTCCCCTTTCTTATGCCTCTTCGTCTAGTTGCAATCTTGTAGTTGACCTCTCTACTATAGATTCAAAGAGCTCTATGGAGGGGATTATGGATGGGCATCTGACTATAGGCTCTCATGGTGAGTTTAATTTAGAAAAAGGAAATTTTTCTGGTTCTTTCAGTGATGCTATTCAAAATAAAAAGAATGGGGAGAGCTCTATGCACCCTCTAAAATGTGTTGTTGCTTCTCCTATTATTTCTCTTGGTAAGGAGGTTTCAAAATGCATTGACATCTATTCCAAGAGTGCTCTGATTTGTAGGTTCTATTGTTTTTGGTCTTCACTTCCTAATTTGCATCAATGGATTTCAATAAATTGGTCTCCGGTTGTGGAAGGTATAATGGAAATTTATCCTTCCGCTAGAGTATTTTTTTGTTGTTGGTTTTAGCTCTTCTGATTATAGATAGGTTTCTTTAGATCATGGTTTGTGGGAATGGGATTATTACCCATTGCCCATGAGGCCTTGGGTTCATTCCTTCAACCCTCTAAAATAACCTATTGATGTAATGGTTCTTTGGGTAATATTTTCTTATCTTCCCTTATAGTTCTAGTGCTCCTCTAATTTTGAAGGGATTGGGAATGCTCTTGGAATGTTTTAAAAAGTTGATCATGCATCCAATAATTTTACTCATACCTCCTTTGCTAGGATTTTGGTGGAGATAGATGTATCTTAGGCTTTACCTGGAGAGGTGGTGGTTGATGTTAATGGATAGTCCTTGTTAGAAACCAAGATTAGACATGCAAACCAAAAAACCTTCCACAAAAGAGAAAATTAGAAAAAGCAAAGCTATTGCAAAAATATGTGCAAAATAATATATTCAAGAATTCATAATTACATGAGATGATTTGCTTTATAAAACCAAAGTATGCATAACCCTGATCTTATCTTGAGCAACAAGATAGCTCAACAAGATAAGGATGAGAATAATTAACCCAGGAATTAAAATATTTCCTAAGTAAATTTATGCAAGAGTAATTAAATATTAATTACACTAAGACCCCCCCATTAGTGCAACTTAGGGAGACTAAAAAAGCATGCACCTAAAACTAAGATGAATGCAAGAAAGCATGAATGGGTCCCGACAACAAATCCTAATCAGGTAACCATGTACAAATGCAATAATGAGGAAGGAAAACCTAGTGGGACAAAACCCCCCTACAATGAGATGACTATTGCAAAAAAGCACTAGAAGAACACTATGGAGTAACACTGGAACCGCAATCCAACAAGCAAGGAAAAATATTTTTTTCTACAAGAAACCAAATGAGAGTCACTAAAGGACTCAGGCGAAATCATAATAATGCGACAATGGACCTGATGCCATGGAACACTGGAAAAATCACAAACTGGAACAACCCTGTAATCTATGAAGCAATAGTAGATGAAATGATGACATAATCTAGGAACTGTGTATCTCGATGCCGATGCCAAACTATGACTAAAACTCTTCCATAGGAAAAAGTACCATAAAGACTATGGAACATTAACCATAAAAACATGGCCCTCAAACTAAGAAGGATTTGAACCAATGCGGATCAGTAACCATAAGCTCTCAATCTAAAGTGTGAACCGATGTGAATCTAATATGTGTCAAGCTAAGACAAGATGTGGCCAAAAGAAACTAAGAAACCAAATATAACCCATGCGAGTTGCCATCAAAACAAGATGAAGATCAAAGTGCAGGCACACTCTAATCAGATTATTATGCAAGAAACCCCCCTGATGGAACTTTATCTCAGTTCATTTATTACAATAACTCAATGATTTTAAAAGGAGAGAATGTCAAACATGCATAAACAAAAAATAAAAATAGACCTCATATCTATGTAGAGGACTGAACCAGCTTTCCACAGCCACAAGAATGACAAAAAAAGGATCATCGAGTCAAAAGATATGCCCTCCAGAATGAAAACAATAAAATCTGCATTCAAGGACCTACAAAATAAAACTGGAGAAAACTATGGTAAAACAACCTTCACCATCGGCGTCGAAATCAACTTTTCAATGGTATCTCGTTTGTGAAAAATAGACACTGTACACAAAAAATACACCCGGTTTAGTGAAAGTGCTCCAAAATGGCCAATAAGGCCTGTAGGCGGCCCTTGGGGCTAAAAAAATAAGCCCCTGGTCCTGTGCATGACTAGGGGCTAGTAGATTGTGGGCTGAGGCAAAGCCCTTAGTCATACATATGACCATACGTTTGGTGTTGTAGGTCGGTCAGGGGTTGGACGCATAGCGCTCAGTCCCCCATATGACCTGGGGCAGATGCTGAAGGGCCCGCGGGGGTTGGGCTAAGGGTCTAGTCCTCAATAGGGTCATTGGTGAAGCTTGAAGGATCCCACGGGAGCTGAAGGGTCTGTGGCCTTTGGGTGGCACCGCTGGCCTGAGCAGCTGGCAGGTGGCCGCCTAGTGGCTGCTGGGTAGTAGGTGGGCGATGCACTTGCTTATAACTGGAGGTGCCAATGCTAATCCAGAGAAACCCTTTCTTTGAATTTTTTTCCTTTTTTGTGCCTCAAAGTGCATGTTGGGGAGGCTGTATGGCCTCCCTGACAATTTTTTTTCCCTCTGAAACAACTTTCTCCAAAATTGAAAAAATGAAAGGCAATCTCAAGGTTTTTGGCCGCTACAAACACGATGGTGACCTTCGTTTGTGCCAAAAATGCTCTGAAAGATTGGCTACCCCTAGAGCTTCCAAAAAATCTTTGAGCTTGAAACCCTTAGAGATCTAACAAACAATGATGAAAATCTACAAAATAAAATCCAATCCTAACATTTTATAGTGCTCTGAATCCAATAGTGAAGCCCGATCTGCTCCAAAACGCTGCATAAATGAACTCAAGGCATGAAACCCTCGAGGAATCTCGAATGAACTCTACAATGATTTTCTCCAAAAATGTTGAGAAGGGGCTACAAATCAAGGCTCTGATACCATGTTAGAAACCAAGATCAAACATGCAAACCAAAAAACCTTCCACAAAAGAGAAAATTAGAAAAAGAAAAGCTATTGCAAAAAGATGTGCAAAATAATATATTCTAGAATTCATAATTACATGAGATGATTTTCTTTATAAAAGAAAAGTATGCATAACCCTAATCTTATATTGAGCAACAAGATAGCTCAACAAGATAAGGATGAGCATAATTAACCTAGGAATTAAAATATTACCTAAGTAAAGTTATGCAGGTCTAATTAAATATTAATTACACTAACAGTCCTTGTCTCAGCTTGTGGATTATGAAGGTATCCCCTTCTGTTGCAGATGTTGTTTTGCTACTGGACACTTGGCCTGTGATTTCCCTAATTTATCTCATCCTATTTCTTCTTCCACATGGTGGAAGAATGCTCATAGGGAACATGTGGTTGTCTACCCTAATGCAGATTATGATTCTAATAGTAAGGCTTCAGAACCCCAATCTCTAGTTCAAACAAATAAATCTACTACAAAGGTTGTTTTTTCTCCAATGGGTTCTACTGCTCTGGCTCAAAATATGGATGATCCATCTACTATGTCTTGCCTCCTTCGAGGCCCCTACCTCTTCTACTCCTGTTGCTGATGTTGTTGTCCTTCTGGTGGCTTCTACTATTCTGGTTCAACACTTGGTTGTTCCCTCTGTGGTGAGCGATGCCTCCCCTGAGGCTCCTTTTGATTCCGTTTCAAATTTAGTTTATGATTCTCCATGGACAGTTGTGCAAAGGAAAAGAAATGTACTCATTAAAAAACCTTTGAGGAGTTTCCTTTGAAGGTAGAGTTGTTGGTTTTAGTCTTTGGTGTTTAAACTACTTCTCTTGTTTGGTTGTTTGTTTGGTGGCTATGTTCTTGTTACTAGTCTATGTTTATCCTTTTGTTCTTGACTGGTTGTTGTGCTTGGCCAATCTATTTTATTTGAATGTTCTGCCCAGTTGTTCGCTTTGATTGTAATATCCTATGCTATTAAAGGGATTAGGGCCCTTTCAACCTCTGCTTAATACAAATAAAAAAAGTTAGGGGCACAAAACATGACGTGAAATTGTTAGGGGTAACAATTTTCTACACTACACTTCAAAAGGAAACTTATGTTATATTTTGATGTTTTGTTCACCTAAGATGAAGTTTTGACCACTTGGAAAGACAAATCATAGAATTTGAATGATTTTCTGAAAATTGCTTCAACTAGTAAGATTGATAGAAAAAAGCAAAAGAGGGAGTCCTCGTTTTGTTAAAACAAAAATGAAACATGTAAAAATACACAAAAATATATAATTATATTAAACTATTTTGTTAAAATGAGTTTAAAACTAAATAAAAATCAACATTAACCATGTTCAACTTTGCATGTACAAATTAAACTAATAATGTATAAAAAAAAATCTACCTATATAATACAAAGAACTCACATCCTCACTATATTAATAATTTAAACATTAAAAGTTTTTATATAAATAAATCTTAGAAGAAAATATTAACTTTTATATATAAGAGAGAGAATTTCCATCTTCATTATATTAAGAATTTTGATAACCTAATTTTTAAATCTATATATAAATTATCATCAGTTCATTGTTTACATATTTCAATGAAGTTGATATTGGTATAGTGTGATGGTTTAAGTGTGGTGTTGAAATTTTCATTCCACCAAGATTCCAACCTCATTGGAGTGTATTGGTTGATTTTTTATGTTGTGGATCATGAGATCCCTTATTTATAACCACAGTAGTTCATAGCTTTGAGTTTAAAGTGTTTACTCCTCTTTAAATAAAAAGGAAACACATTTCAATAAACATAATTTTCTTGAAGATGTTTATGATTCTTTCTATCATAAAAAGATAACATTATTCATCTATATGTTTAGGTATACTAAAATAGAGGTAGGAATTATTTTTATCTTGAAAAATCTTACATTTAATAATTAAATTGAACTTATATCATGAAATATAAGTACTATTGGTTATATCTCCTTATTTTTAGAAAAAAATGACATAATAAGATATTTATTTGTTATAATGAAATGATAATAGATATACAATCATATGAAAGTATCAAGGTCACCCTCAATTGAATGTCATGGGTTTTATTTGGCACCATAAAAATTAAACTAGTACAAATTTACAATTATTTGAATTTGGCTTATATATAATTCTATATGAATGCTCTATTAGAAAGTAAGCAAGATTATCTAGGACCCAAATCTGTTATCGATGTATCATTGATAGATGGGAAGGCCGAATGAGTGGCGGGTGGAGTAGATGAAGTTGTGCTTGTAGATTCTGATGTTGATGTCGATGCATGCTATTCGAGCATTATCTTGTGTAATGCTGAGATAAGCAGGCTTTGTGGGATCTGGCAAGTTGGTCATAGAAGTATTTGAAAGCATTGCACATACATTGACCATTGGTGGGCGAATTGATGGATTTTCTTGTGTACATAAAAGACCGACATGAATGCATCTTGAAACTTGTTCACTAGGAAAACTTTTCAATATAGTTTTGTCAATGATATCGATGATATTTCCTTCCCTATATGATCTCCATACCTGCATAAGAATTCTGCATTATTATCTTCATAAGATATCTAACTTCAAAAAAAAAACTATGTTAACATATCTTATTTTTATCTTACCCATTCTAAGAGGCTTTGAAATTCAGGAGACAATCTACTATCAGTATTCTTTCTTCCACATATAATTTCTAAAATGACAACACCAAAACTGTAAACATCAGCATTAGCAGATAGTTGACCACCTAAAGCATACTCTGGTGCCATATAGCCACTGCATAATTTGAAAGAATTATTAGATTAGAATACAACTTAAACAACAATTCTAAGAGAAAAACATACTTATAAAAGTGGAAGATAATTAGAAATTTATAGTAATTTTGAGAAGAAAAATAAATAAGTATAAAATTTTATTAAATTCTTAAAGTGTCCCTGCAACCATTGTATTGACATGAGCCTCTTCTAGATGAAACAACCTAGCTAAATTAAAATATGATATCTTTGGTTGCATTTTCTCATCAAGCAAAATATTGCTAGCTTTGATATCCCGATGAATGATAGGCAACTCAGAATCTTGATGTAAATAGAGAAGCCCACGGGCTACTCCAAGTATTATGTTCAAACGCTTTAACCAGTCAAGTTCTTCGCTCCGCTGTGGATCTATATCCATACCTCCAAATAAATAACTCTAGATAAATAACAAATTTTATACGAAACTCATTTAAAATTTAGATGAAATAAACTTACGAAATAGTATTTTGTCAAGGCTCTTATTAGCCAAGAATTCATAAACAAGTAAGCGTTCTATTCCCTCTGCGCAACATCCAAGTAGATTCACAATATTACGATGTTGAATTTTGGCCACCAACTTAACCTCGTTTAGAAACTGCTTTTTCCCTTGCGATGATTGTATGGAAAGCCTCTTTACTGCTATTTGTGTTCCATTTGACAGGGTGCCCTGACATAAAAGAAAAACACATAAATATTGACCTTATGTTACAGTATAAACATATAACAAGTCCACAACTTTTAATTGAGTAAAACACTGCTTCAAACTTGCTTATGAAAAATTAATAGAGGGAGAAGGGTCTCAGAGAATAATCATGACGACCAAGGTAGAGACTACTAGCACACAGAAAATCAAATGACCAAGGAATTAGAAATAGCCGGAACTTAAGAAAAGCTGCATTAAGAAGAAAGAGGACAAACAACCAGGTTTGATCAGAAGCAGACAGAGCTAGTAAAGCCAACGAGCTCAATATGGACCGCCAAACAGCCAGCATAATCAAAAGCAAAAGCACGAAGCATAACGGAAAAGCCGAAGCGCCCAAAGGAAACCATAACACTAAGCAAAGAAATGATCCTGAAGCCATTAATGCTGGAACATAGAGATGACAAAGGACAATTTTGACTGGTAAAAGCATAAAATAACTATAGAGAATCAAGATTGGACATCCTTATCTGAAACAGAAACAAGGTGTAGGCCACCGAGGAACCAGATTTGGAGTTACAAGCAAACTCAAAACCACCGAGAAAGCTCTGATAATTGGGTAGCAGAAACAAACAAAAGCAATCCCCACTTCTTAAACAGAGAAGGGAATAAACAATCCCAGTCATTAGACAACAGATCAATCAACCCTTCCCAAAGAAAAGGATTATCAAAGATTAGGTTCTTTCCATTAAGCAGAAAATTGGCTCTATAATTAGCATGAAGAGCAGGAGTGGTTTATATGTCTGTAGAAGTAACTAAAAGTAACATATTGGTGCAAACTGACTCCTCAAAATCAGGAGGTTGACCTCTAACGGATTCCTCACAAGTAGGAGGCATTTGTTTACTCGTTGGGCAAAGATTCCTCCTTGTTGGTCATTGAATGTGTCAGCATTTGTAACTGTTTTTGATATTTTTAGAAATAGATTTCAGTGGTTCTGATTATCAGAAACTGCTGCAATGTGGTTGCTAAAAATAAAGTTAGAATGCTGTTAGGAGTGGGTGTCTTTGTGAGAAACGAAAGTATATATGCAACCAAAGATTTGTAACGGGGGAGGTAGTTTAATTGGAGGGGCAGAGCTGAAGAGTTTGGTTGTGAGCATTTTTCTGTGTGTGTAATCTGTGGATTTTCTGAGATAAATGAATAAAAGAACTACTCTGTTCTGTTTTCACTGTCTAAAAACTTTCCTGGGTTTATCTCTGTTTTGACCTTCCTGTGTGTATTTCCTGCCTCTCGACATTTCTTTTTTGTGTTTCAGTTCTGTGTGTCTGCAAGAACGTGGTGATTTGCATCAGGTTTGGTATCAGAGCAAACCGATCCATGAGAGAGTACGTTGGCATGAAGGTTGTGTAAGACAATGCTGTAAGAGCTCTATTTTGGCTTTGTTGGAAAATGATGTGTGAGCCTCAGTAAAGATTCAATGCGACTGTTTTTAGTAAACAATTAATAAATGTTTGTATTTGCATGTTGCTGCATGTTGACTGTAACAGTCATGTGCATGCATGAGCTATATTTAGAGTTGGTATGCAAAACCTCTATAAAAAGAGGTCATATGTGATGAATTGATTAATCAGAGGAATACAGCTCTGTGTTTGTGTAAAAGAATTGCGCTTCCTCTGTATTTGTGTTTTCTGTATTTTATTGTTTGTTGGCTTGGGCTTTTGAAATCTACATTTGGTATCAGAGCAGAAAGGTTTGGGGAGATTGAAGACAGTTGAAGAAACGCAGGAATAAAGAAAATAGATTGTGGAAGTGTTGGCTGTTAGAAAGCTTATAGAGGCTGTTGTGTTTGTAGAATTTTTTGAAGGTTGTTGCTGCATAGAAGCCGCTCTTTGAGAAACGTTGATTGAGGTGTAAAGGAGGTCCGTCCAGCTACTGTCCAAGGAGAAAGATGAAGTCGCCATTCAAGTTATTGCAGTCCAAAGAAAATAAAGCTGTCCAGTAAGGGGAGTCGTTGGCCTTGTAGCTGCAATCTTTTGGAAAGAATTTCAGATCACAATAGACAGAAAGAGGATTAAGGTATTGCTGATGGTTGGAGAGCCTCTTTGAATCAAGAGGTCATTGTAAGAGAAAAGATTTACTACTTTGTTAAATCGCCACAGTTTGCAGTTTAGGTTGCTGCTAAAAGGTAAAAGAGAAAGTTGAAAGTGTTAGTAAAAGCAAAGCATAAGATTTATGAATTTTTGAGGCGAGATTACTAAAAAAAGAGATTGAAGGCTCGAAGACATACAAGGTTTTCATTAAAGAAAGGTGATAAAAATTGTAGTAGAACAAAAATCAATTGCATTTTTTGAGAAAGGTGAGTTTAATATTTTTTGTTTCAATGGGAAAGATTGGTAAAAAAGCAAAGAAAGAAACTTCAAATTTAAAGTATGAAAAAGATAGTTTGATGGAAGAATTAGTGAAGTTGAAAAAATGTAATTCAGAATTGATAGATAAGATAAAAGAGTTTTCAAAAGAAAGGTGTCATTATTTGTGTGAGACTGAGAATTTGGAAAAAGAATTAGAAAAAGTGAAAAAGAAAAATGAAGAGCTAGAAGGCAGATTGAAGTTGCTTGATGAGGTCAAGAAAAAGAATGAAGATCTGGAAGGAAAGCTAAAGTTGTTGGAGAAAGAAAATGAGTGTTTGAAATTGAAGTCATTAGTATGTGATGCTACATGTATGAGTGATGTAGCTAAAGTTTGTTCAGGTAAAAAGTATGAAAATGATGATAAAGATGTGTATGAAACTAATGTTTTTGCAACAGGTGAAGGTGAAAAAAAAAGGTTGGTTTGAAAAGAGAAAAGGTTTGGGAAAACATGGGAAAAAAATGAGAGAGCCCATTCACCCAGTTGTGAGGCCAAAGAATGAAGGCCTGGGATATGGTGAGAGAGATCGAAGTGATGTAACAAGTGTTACAAGTTTGTGCAAATCAACTAGAAGTATGGAGTTTATGGAATGTTCTCTTTGTCATAGGGGAGGACATAAAAAAGAAAAATGTTGGGATCTTCATCCCTGTACAATTTGTGGGTTGAAGAATCATGTTGGAATAAAGAGTGGAATGGACAATCTGAGAAAGATTGTATGAAAATTGATTATGGGTGGATCGATGGATCCAGTTGGAGAAAAGTTACAAGTATGTTTAAAAGGTTTTATAAATCTAAATGTTGGCATGTTAAAAGCAACAAGGTCTCATATGATTTGAGAGATAGTGAGTCTTCTCTATATTAGAGAAAGAATCAATGAAAGTCTGCACACTGAGTTGTTCAGGTTCAGTCTTCAGAATTTCAATACTATATTGTGAGTCTCAGCATCAAAGGGGAGTATGTTGGAAAATGATGCGTGAGCCTCAATGAAGATTCCATGCGACTGTTTTTAGTAAACAATTAATAAATGTTTGTATTTGCATGTTACTGCATGTTGACTGTAACAGTCATGTGCATGCATGAGCTATATTTAGAGTTGGTATGCAAAACCTCTATAAAAAGAGGTCATATGTAATGAATTGATTAATCAGAGGAATAAAGCTCTATGTGTTTGTGTAAAAGAATTGTGCTTCCTCTGTATTTGTGTTTTCTGTATTTTAGTGTTTGTTTGCTTGGGCTTTTGAAATCTACAGGCTTTCATAAGTTTTTGTAATGTTTTTGTGGTTAGAAGGGGAAAGCATGGGCACTCACAGGGATAGTTGCAAATGGTTAGGAGGGCCTAGACTATGGAAGCATTATTCAATTAGGAGGGACATTAGTTTGTTTGAGCTTTGGCTGTGAAGTGAAATATGGAGTTAGATTATAATGTAATAAAGAGAATAATAAAGTTAGAAGGAAAAATAAGACAAAGACAAAGACAAAAGAAAACTGAAGACCAACAAAAGAAGCTACAAAAATTAGAGTTTGCATTAGATGAGATATGACATATGGCAAATATGGAGTTGTGTCATAATGCAAGAAAGAGGATAATCAGGTTGGAAGACAAAATAAGGCAAAGATAGAAACAAATCAAAGACCAGCAAAAAGAGTTGCAAAAGTTAGAATTTGAGTTAGATGAGTTATGGTGCATGTTGGAGGAATATGAGGCATGCAATAAGAAGAAGACAAAGAAGAAGAAAGTTGAAGCAAAAGTGTTCAAGGATGGTGAGAAGGTGAAAAAGATGCATGGGAATAAAAATTCACGTTTTGAAGAAGAAGAATTTTCTAAGAGGAAATCCACCGAGTTTAGAATCAGCCAAGGAATAGAACTCTTGAAACAGGGAAAGTTTAAATCCATAGATGAGTTGGAAAAAAAATTATTGGATGGAAGGCTGAATGAATGGGGAGAAGATGAAGAGGATGAATTACCTGAAGATGTTGAGTTATGTTACCTTGAGGAAAGGGAAAACATTGAGGATTATAATGAGAGAGGTGAAGAGTTCAAAGACTATACTAAAGAGGAATGCAATTTATCACAAGAGGCAGCCCCAAATGTTGTAGCGGTGGAAGCAGTCCACCTTAGAGAGGAAGCTACAACACAGAGAGAGGTCATTGGGAGCCCCATATGTGATGAAGCCTTATTGGTGTTAGAGGAGTGTAGCCTATGGAAAGAGGTGACCCAAAATGTTGCAACAGTGGAAGTAGTCCACGTTGGAGAAGAAACTACAACAGAGATGGAGATCTTTGGGAGCCCCATATGTGATGACATTTTATTGGTTTTGAAAGACACAGCCAACAAGGACCAGCTAGAGGGATGTCTGAAGAATCCCGTGATTGATGAGAAGAGAGAAGAAAAAGATCATCTCTTTCTTGGAGGAGAAATCAGGATGATTGAGAGAGAGAGAGTAAAGACCTGAAGGAGGAAACACCTATGAGAATTTTTGATTCACTTAATTTGATTTTTGTCTTTAACAGTTTATGTGCAGGTGTGGCAGAAGGTTGGACATACCATGGAAAGAGCCATAGTGGATATTGGTGGAGGAAGACCACTCATTGGGGAAAGAGGAGGAGAACCAGAGGGCTGAAAAGGACAATTTATGATCCAACAAGTAGTTGGAAGCTTAGGAAGAAATTATGTGAAAATATGCAGAAGTACCTAACTTGGTGGAAAGGTAGGCCATGGAGTTAGCGCTTTGAACCAGGAGGTTCAAAATTTTAAAAGAAGGGGAGAATGGTGCAAACTAACTCCTGAGAATCAGGAGATTGACCTCTAACTGATTCCTCACAAGTAGGAGGCATTTGTTTACTCATTGGGCAAAGATTCCTCCTTGTTGGTCATTGAATGTGTCATCATTTGTAACTTTTTTTGATATTTTTAGAAATAGATTTTAGTGGTTCTGATTGTCAGAAACTGCTGCAACGTGGTTGCTAAAAGTAAAGTTAGAATGCTGTTAGGAGTGGGTGTCTTTGTGAGCAAAGAAAGTAAATATTGAACCAAAGATTTGTAACGGGGGAGGTAGTTTTAGTGGAAGGGCAGAGCTGAAGAGTTTGGTTGTGAGTATTTTTCTGTGTGTGTAATCTATGGGTTTTCTAAGATAAATGAATAAAAGAACTACTCTGTTTTGTTTTCACTGTCCAAAAACTTTCCTGAGTTTATCTCTATTTTGACCTTCCTATGTGTATTTCCTGCCTCTCAACATTTCCTATTTGTGTTTTAGTTCTATGTGTCTGCAGGAACGTGGTGATTTGCATCACATATTTGAGTAGATAATCAAGCAAACTAGCTGATGTTTAGTGAGTTTTCCAGTTTTACTAGATACCCATCCGAATAAATATTTGAACAAATCTATTTGAAACAATGAGAGGGTAGATAAGTATTTTTGTTTATTTGTGAAAATCCTGAACTGTAGACAGATATGTGGTCAAAATAAAAAGGAAACAAAATAAAATGTCCAATTTGTATGGCTTGGGACTTATTCCATTCTTTCATTCATTAATTATTGTGAGATAATATATAAATCTATTTCCTAAAAATTCAAAATAAAATAGTAAAACAAGCGTAAAGATCGGAGAAGTGACGCTATTCAATTTAATAGTATATTTAATATCCCTGTCCAAACCAAGAAAACATGGTCGATTAGGGTTATGTTACCTTGTATATAGAAACAAATCCTCCCTCTCCAAATTGAAGATCATCTCCCGCTCCTGACTGATCCCTAAGTCTACCTCTCTATCCAGATTCTCTGGATAAGTAATGCACCAGGAGAAAAATAATTACAATTTTGTATTTAACTAAAAGTTTTCTTTTATTTTTATTTTTTTTCTTTTTACGACAATTTCGATGATAATGAAGAGAAAAATTATTGACTCAGTTCTAATATCTTTACTAGCAAGGAATTTGGTTGATAAAACTTCTAGGAAAAATTCAATAAAATTTTGCCAGAAAAATACCTTTCCTTAACAGAGTGGGCTTCCATAATGCTGCAAATTTGAATTTTCTTTGGATTGGAAATAGGCATAGCTTTAAAATGTCTTAGGTGACGAATAGGTGACGCGTCATGATCACGCTTGACTTCTTAGGAGATTGATTTATGTTTGGATATGGATAGTTTGATTGTGTGTGGTTGTTGCTATTTTGTGATAGATTTTTTGGATTTTATTTATTTTATTAATAATGATTATTATTTGAAAGTTATTATGTTATAAATATATATAATTTTTCTTTTTTCAATATAATTTTTTTTTAAAAAAATATAAGTTGAAAAGTTCTTTTAACTGTCCACATTTAATGTCATTTGAAAATTTCAATTTTTTGAAAAAATGTGTATGAGAATTCTGATCTTCAAAGAGGTTAGAATAGGGGAGAGGGGTTGGTAATCATGCAGGCTAACTTTGTCAACATATAGCAATTGACTTGAATATGGTAGAACTTTCAGAAAATTTGACTTTTTAAAGATTTGACCAAAATTAATCATAGGACCCCAGTAGTTGAACCAAAAAATATCATTTGTTATTATTCTCTTTTGTCAACAATGAAAAATTAACTTGTTGGAAAGTTCTTCATTTAAAAGTATGCATGCTTAATCTATGAACGGAAAAAGTTAATGCCATTTCTAAAGAGGTCGTGATCAGAGAGGATGCATCTTTGATAAAGTAGGTATTCCAGTACTTTTAGATTGTAAAGTAGGTCTCTGTTGTTAGAATTTCAAAGAACTTTCCTCAGAATTATTTCGTCGACTTTCTGACGAACTTTGAAACGTCAAAATTCTAACTTCGACGTTTCAAAGTTTGTCAGAAAATCAACAAAATAATTCCAATGAAAGTTCGTTAAAATTCTAACGAACTTTTGTCAAATTTTGAGTCAAAATTTATTAGTGCCTATAGTATCTTTTTCATCCTATTCCATCAACATTTTTGCACTTGGACCCCTCTTGATATATATTTGTCTACTTTTGTGTGAGTTTGATGCAAGGTCATCCTCTCACTAAAGTGGGGGCTAAATGTAGTGTCAAAAAATGTACTCTTTTACATTTTCACACCTTGATTGGGTCCCATAAATTAAATTAGTCTTAATTAAGCCTCTAATTACCTAAATTTTGTATAATTAATTATAATTTTTGAAGAGATAAGTGTGATGTAATTAATGCATTATCATTATTAACACCCCAAAATTCAAAAATCTTGATAACTTAGGTCAGGACCCATTCACCCATGGGCTAATAGGTCCCATTTATGTTGCAAATTCAATTTTTAAATATTTTTTTGGTTGTATTTTCATGATTCCAAATTCACATTCAAATATCGGCTTGTAATGTTTAATTTTTAGTAAATTAGAAAGTCATCTATAAAAGAAAGGTTATTTTATCAATTCAAAACATCTAGCAAGATGTGAACTTTCATATGATAAAATATTATTTTCAAGAGAATTGAAGAGTAGATTTATCAAGCATTGACAACAATAATTAAAATCTCAAGCATCATGTCAAAGTCATGTTAGTGCATCATGCATACTTTTGGAGCTAACATTGTGATGTAGGTTTCAAGCTTTCAATCCAAATTTTAAGTATCAAGATCACATCATCAATTAAGCCATTCATGCAAGATCAAGACCTTAGAGATATCTACTAATTTTTAGTCCTTCAAGGGTTTGGTGAGTTTCAACATAGTAATTTTTCCTTCATTATTATTTTCATGTTTCATCATTTCAATTCAAGGTTTAATTACCAAAATGGGGTCTGACCAAGGAAAACCCCCTTTCACCAAAAACACAGAATTTTCTGCTCTTATCTTCGTGTTGCATATCTTAGGTTGAAGAAATATTGAAGATCTCTTGAAGAGAAAATTTGGAGAAGTTGTCAAAGTTGTTTTCAATTCATGGAAACTAACCTACATATATTATTTTTGACTTTCTAAAACTAAAACTTGGATCAAATAGAAGTTATAGATTGACATCAGAAGCTCCTAAAAGTTTTTTGAAAAATTCCACAAAGACGCATTCGCCCATGGGTGAAGGAGTCCAAGTTTTCCTCCTGAAACTGCCTTTTGGTGATAGGTACAAAGTGTTTTACCCTTCTCAGATCTGTTGGAACTTTCTTGTTTCTCATAGTTTTATGCTTCATCTACAAGATCCAAGTGTTAGCTTGCATAATTGTGGTGATTTTCTACTTTTATTTTTTCTCCCAAAAGTTCTATTCAAGTTGATACCCCAATCCTCAATAATAAGGAAACAAGTAGATTCCCCATTGAGATGACTCACCTAAGGATTGCAAGTCAATTTTTTGTGGGGATCTCTTTTCCTAATGAAAATAGGAAGATAGGTTCATCCAACCCATTTTCCCCATTTCCATATGTGTTACCTATTTTTCTATGTTTCATCCATAATAAAGACTTAACAGCCATTGGAAAAATTAGTCCTTGTAGGCACAAAAAAACTATTTTTTCTTGGGTAGGTACATACTCATTTACACCTTCCAAATCTACCAGAACTTGACTATTTTTGTTTATCAATTATTGGTATCTTGCATTTATTATATTAGGGCATATAGGATCATTAGGTTAATCATTCCAAAATATTTCCGATCCATTCCCATATTCAATAAGATGTAGATCTAGGTCTGATTGTCTCACTTTAGAGGTTGATAGTCAATCTGTGCACCTAGTTGATCTACATACTAATGAAACTTGAAAAAATGATTCTTGAATCTTAGATTCTTTGCACTTCGAACCTAGGAACCCTTTTTCTATGTTTCAATAGCATTAGGTATGGAGTCCAAGAAGGGTTCAGTATTGAGAAAATTTATGTGAAAGAGTTGGAAAACTTAATATCCACAACAGATGTACCAACAATATGGAATTCGATGAGTCTCAAACTATTTCTTCCTGAAGTATTAGTAGTATGACACTAGATTGTAAAACTCATGCAAGTTTTACAACACCAAAAGTGTACTCAAGATGAACACCAAACATTTAAATAAATACGAAAACAGTAAAAAATAGACAACAAATAACAACAACAAATAGGAAAGATGGTAACAGATATCTTAGAGAAATTTTGTTTGGCCAAGGCAAGCAAGATAGGGTCACCCATGGGCATCTGGGTCTAGGTCAAACATTTTGAAATTTCAAAGTTTGACTATGTACTACACTATTTTAGGATTTTGACTCTACCTGCAAATAATTTTAACAATAAATAAATTTCTATAATTCACTTAATGTATCCCAATTTAATGCAAAATGCAAGTGTGCAATGATGTTGAATATTTTTAAACAATTTTGAATGTAAATTTCAGATCTAAAATGTAATGATTGACTGATTGCAAGATGTAAAGAATTGAAAATTACGACTTTTGAATACAAATTTTGATAGTAAATAATGTAATTTCTTTCACTAAATAAACTAAATACAAAATGCTTTAGAAGATGCATATGTGAATTTTAAAGTTAGATCTAGAAGTAGACACAAACTGAGCAAATAGAGATAGAAAATTGTGAGAAAGATTGTTGATGTACCTGTACAAGGATAGGCATGCCTAAGTGCATTTGAGTCCTTGATTTGGTTTTTGCAAATTGAAAATCTGAATGTCTAAGTCTTTGTTGAGGTTATTGTTCCTATCTATAAATAGGTTTGATAGTGATTGTTTTCCAAAATTTTCCAATGTAAAGAAAATGAAAATGTATGACAATTTTGGAATAAATGACACTTTTTTAATGCAATTTTGAAATAAAAATTTGATCTAAATGACTGAAACGCACACTATTGTAAGCTATGATATAATAGGGATGCAATACTTTTGGACTTTTATGACTTTTTATGAATTAAATATGAAATGCTAAATGATATATGGAAGACAAAATGATGCAAAACCTAGATCTAGGGTTTGAAGATTACTAACTCAAAAATTTATGATGTCAAATGTTAGTCTCACCAAAATGAAACATAGGAAAATGGAGATGACGTTAACTTTTTTTATCTAAACGTAAAATCAATTCCACTTTTCCAAGGGTTTCATTAGGATGCAAATCAACAAGGTGTGTAGATTGACTATGAACCTCAAAGTTGAGCCAGTCATACCTAGATATAATTTTTTTGAGTCTTAGAAATGATTTGGAAATGATTTGGAACGATTAACCTAATTCAACTATAATACCTAATATATGAAAAATGTAATATTTTTAAAATACACAAACTAGAACTATAAGTTGTAAGAAGACCTAGGGAGTGTTGGATGATGTGTACCTATCACCAAAAGTTGGATTCAACATGGAAAGGACTTAGAAGCTTAAGGGAATATTGGTCTTTGATGAGTGGTCTTGAAACTGATTTTGTAGACATCTAGTGTTGGATCTGAGCTCTTAATTCTTCGCTACAAAATTTTTCAAATGTCATCGGTAAATTTTATAGGTGAGTTTTCATGGCTTGACAACTTTGATGACAAAAAATACAAAAATTAACGAATTTCCTTAAAAATTTCCTTGATATGCTTCAAACCTATAATCCACACATTTAAAGAGAGGGAAAATATTGCACCATATAGGGGCTTGCCTCATTCAAACCCTGGGTAAGTGTTTCCACTTCCACAATGATAAATGATAATGGAAAGGAAGGAATAATGAAATCATAATATGCTACAACTCACCACCCTTTAATAGCTATCTTGAAGGACTAAAGTCATGCACATCTCTTCAAGGATTTGGATCTTGCTTATTTGAATGCTTTGGAGACCTACGAAAAGATGTTTGTCTTCACAAAATAATGACAACATGAAAACACCTAAACTTTGACATGATATTGGATATTTAATTGTTGCAAGAAAGCTCTAGAAATGTTTCTCTTGACTTACTCTTGATAATAGTTTTTTTCTCATGAATGCTAAAGCGTGTGTGTTATTTCTAAATAGATTTCAAATGATAAAATAACTAAGTATTTACATACAATTGTGCTAATTTCCAAAAAAATAGATCCCAAGAGCCGACAATTGAAATTTGAATTCTAAATGTTAAAATGTCACGAACAACATATTAGAATTTGGTTCCTAGTTAAGAAGGAGGACCCATTCACGCAATGAATGGGTCCTGGGCCAAATTTGTAGGAGACACTTAGTCAAGAGAAAGATAGAAATTGGATGCATTTATTAAATGTTTTCAATCCTTCAAAAAGTTGTAAAAATTAGGCCTTGACATGCATAATTCAGAAAATTAGAAGATTAAATAAGTCAAAAAATGAGTAGCCATTATGGAGAGAATCTGCTGCCCTTCCTGCCCAACAAAAATTTTGAATTCCCATCTGCCCTTTTCCACCACTACCCTGTCTTATGCCTCTTCGTCTAGGTGCAATCTTGTAGTTGACCTCTCTATTGTAGATTCAAAGGGCTCTATGGAGGGGATTATGGATGGGCATAGGACTACGGGATCTCATGGTGGGTTTAATTTAGGAAAAGGAAATTTTTTTGGTTCTTTCGTTGATGCTATTCAAAATAAAAAGAATGGGGAGAGCTCTATGCACCCTCTGAAATGTGTTGTTGCTTCTCTATTATTTCTCTTGGTAAGGAGGTTTCAAAATGCATTGACATCTATTCCAAGACTGATCTTATTTGTAGGTTCTATCATTTTTGGTCTTCACTTCCTAATTTGCATCAATGGATTTCAAAAAATTGGTCTCTGGTTATGGACGGTATGATGGAAATTTATCCTTCCACTAGAGTATTTTTGTTTTTTGTTTTAGCTCTTCTAATTATAGACAAGTTGCTTTAGATCATGGTTTGTGGGAATGGGATTCTTACCCATTGTCCATGAGGCCTTGGGTCCATTCCTTCAACCCTCTAAAAGAACCTATTGATGTAATGGTTCTTTGTGTAATATTGTCTTATCTTCCCTTATAGTTCTACTGCTCTCTACTTTTGAAGGAATTGGTAATGCTCTTGGAATGTTTTTAAAAGTTGATCATGAATCCAAGAATTTTACTCATACCTCCTTTGCTAGGATTTTGGTGGAGATAGATGTATCTCAGGCTTTACCTGGAGAGGTGGTGGTTGATGTTAATGGCTGGTCCTTGTTAGAAACCAAGATCAGACATGCAAATGAAAAAACCTTCCACAAAAGAGAAAATTAGAAAAAGAAAAGCTATTGCAACAATATGTGCAAAATAATATATTCAGGAATTCATAATTACATGAGATAATTTTCTTTATAAAATCAAACTATGTATAACCCTGATCTTATCTTGAGCAACAAGATAAATCAACAAGATAAGGATGAGAATAATTAACCCAAGAATTAAAATATTACCTAAGTAAAGTTATGCAAATGTAATTAATATATTAATTACACTAACACCCCCCCCCCCCATAAGTGCAACTTAGGGAGACTAAAAATGTATGCACCTAAAACTAAGATGAATGCAAGAAATCATGAATGGGTCCTGGCAACAAATCCTGATTAGGTACCCATGTACAAATCCAATAATGAGGAAGGAGAACCCCCCTACAATGAGATGGCTGCTGCAAAGAAGCACTAGAAGAACACTATGGAGTAACATTGGAACCGCAATCTGACAAGAAAGGAAAGATACTTCTATCTACAAGAAACCAAATGAGAGTCACTGAAGGACTCAGGTAGACTCCTAATAATGCGACAACAGACTTGATGCCATGTAAACACTAGAAAACTCACAAACTAGAACAACCCTGGAATCTGTGAAGCAACAATAGATAAAATGATGACATAATCTGGAAACAGTGTATCTCGATGTCGATGCCAAACTGAGACTATAACTCTTACATAGGTAAAACTACCATAAAGACTTTGGAACATTAACCATAAGAACATGGCCCTCAAACTGAGAAGGATCTGAACCAATGCGGATCAATAACCATAAGCTCTCAATCTAAAGTGTGAATTGTTGTGAATCTGATATGTGTGAAGCTAAGACAAGATGTGGCCAAAATAAACTAAGAAACTAAATATAACCCATGGGATTTTCCATCAAAACAAGATGAATATCAAAGTGCATGCACACTCTAATCATATTATTATGCAACAAACCCCCCGATGGAACTTTATCTCAGTTCATTTATTACAATAACCCAACGATTGTAAAATGAGAGAATCCTAAACATGCATAAACAAAAAATAAAAATAGACCTCAGATCTATATAGAGGATTGAACTAGCTTTCCAAAGCCACAAGAATGACAATAAAAGGATCACCGAGTCAAAAGATATGCTCTCTAGAGTGAAAACAACATCTGAGTTCAAGGACCTGCAAAATAAAACTAGAGAAATCTCTAGTAAAACCACCTTCACCACTGGATTGTCGTCGGAATCAGCTTCTCAACAGTATCTTTTTTGTGAAAAATAGATACTATACACAAAAAATACACCTGATTTATCGAAAGTGCTCTAAAATGGCGAATAAGGCCCACAGGTAGCCATAGGAACTAAAAAAAATAAGCCCATGGTCTTGTGCGTGACTAGGGCCTAGTAGACTGGGGGTTGGGGTAGAGCCCTTTGTCATACATATGACCACAGGTTTGGTGTTGTAGGTCAGCGGGGGGTTGGGTGCATAGCGCTCGGTCCCCCATATGACCTGGGTCGAATGTTGAAGGGCTCGCAAGGGCTGGGTTGAGGGTCTAGTCCTCAATAGGGTTGTCAGTGAAGCTTGAAGGAGCCCACGGGGGCTAAAGGGCCAACGGCCTTTGGGTGGCGCCACTGGCCTGAGTAGCTGGCGGGTGGCAGTCGGGCAGCGGGCGAGCGACATGCCTTCTTATAAGTGGAGGCACCGACGCTAATCCTGAGAAACCCCCTTTTTTGTGCCTCGGAGTGCATGCTGGGGAGGCCGTATAGCCTCCCTTAAAAAAAAATCCATCAGAAAGAACTTTCCCCAAAATCGATGAAATGAAAGGAAATCTTAGGGATTTTGGCCACTACGAATTCGATGGTGACCTCCGTTTGTGCCAAAAATGCTCCAAAAAATTGGCTACCCCCAGAGTTTCCAAAAAAAGCTCTGAGCTTGAAACCCTCATAGATCTAGCAAACGATGACCAAAATCTACAAAATAAAAGCCAATCCTGACTTTTTCTAGGACTCTGAATCCAATGGTGAAGCCCGATCTGCTCCAAAATGCTGCATAGATGAACTCAAGGCATGAAACCCTCGAGGAATCCTGAACAAACTCTGCAATGATTTTCTCCAAAAAAGTTGAGAAGGGGCTGCAAATGAAGGTTCTAATACCATGTTAGAAACCAAGATTAGACATGCAAACACAGAAACTTTCCACAAAAGAGAAAATTAGAAAAAGAAAAGCTATTACAAAAATATGTGCAAAATAATATATTCAGGAATTCATAATTACATGAGATGATTTGCTTTATAAAAGCAAAGTATGCATAACCCTAATCTCATCTTGAGCAACAAGATAGCTCAACAAGATAAGGATGAGCATAATTAACCTAGGAATTAAAATATTACCTAAGTTAAGTTAAGCAAGTGTAACTAAATATTAATTACACTAATAGTCCTAGTCTCAGCTTCTAGATTATGAAGGTATCCCCTTCTATTGCAGATGTTGTTTTTCTAATGGACACTTGGCCTGTGATTTCCCTAATTTCTCTCATCCTATTTCTTCTTCCACATGGTGGAAGAATGCTCATAGGGAGCATGTGGATTTTTACCCTAATGCAGACTATGATTCTAATAGTAAGGCTTCAGAAACCGAATCTCTGGTTCAAACAAGTAAATCTGCTACTAAGGTTGTTTCTCCAATGGGTTCTACTACTTTGGCTCAAAATATGGATGTTCCATCTACTATGTTTTTCCTCCTTTGAGGCCCCTACCTCTTCTACTCCTGTTGTTGATGTTGTTGTCCCTCTGGTGGCTTCTACTATTCTAGTTCAACACTTGGTTGTTCCCTCTATGGTGAGCGATGCCTCCCCTGAGGCTCCTTTTGATTCCGTTTCAAATTTAGATTATGATTCTCCATGGACAGTTGTGCTAAGGAAAAGAAATGTACTCATTAAAAAACCTTTGAGGAGTTTCCTTTGAAGGAAAAGTTGTTGATTTCAGTCTTTGGTGTTTAAACTGCTTCTCTTGTTTGATTGTTTGTTTGGTGGCCAAGTTCTTGTTACTAATCTATGTTTATCCTGTTGTTCTTGACTAGTTGTTGTGCTTGGCCAATCTGTTTTATCTATTTTTTTTGCATAGTTGTTCGCTTTGATTGTAATATCCTATGCTATTAAAGGGATTAGGGCCCTTTCAACCTCTGCTTAATACAAATAATAAAATTTAGGGGCACAAAACATGATGTGAAATTGTTAAGGGTAACAATTTTCTACACTACACTGCAAAAGGAAACTTATGTTATATTTTGATGTTTTGTTCACCTAAGATGAAGTTTTGACCACTTGGAAAAAAAAATTATAGAATTCGAATGATTTTCTGAAAATTGCTTCAACTACAGAGATTGATAGAAAAAAGAAGAAGAGGGAGACCTTTTTTTGTTAAAACAAAAATGAAACTTGTAAAAATACACAAAAATATATAATTATATTAAACTATTTTGTTAAAATGAGTTTAAAACTAAATAAAAATCAACATTAGCCAAGTTCAACTTTACATGTACAAATTAAACTAATAATGTATAAAAAAAAAATCTACCTATATAATACCAAGAACTCACATCCTCACTATATTAATAATTTAAACATTAAGAGTTTTTATATAAATAAATATTAGAAGAAAATATTAACTTTTATATATAAAAGAGAGAATTTCCATCTTCATTATATTAAGAATTTTGGTAACACAATTTTTAAATATATATATATATAAATAGAATTCTTGACATTTTATTTTATTGTATAACTTTCTCAACGGAAAATATAAGCTATCCTTAGTTCATTGTTCACATATTTCAATGAAGTTGATATTGGTATAGTGTGATGGTTTAAGTGTGGTGTTGAAATTTTCATTCCACCAAGATTCCAACCTCATTGGAGTGTATTGGTTGATTTTTTATGTTGTGGATCATGATATCCCTTTTTTATAACCACACTTGTTCATAGCTTTGAGTTTAAAGTGTTTACTCCTCTTTAAATAAAAAAGAAACACATTTCAATAAACATAATTTTCTTGAAGATGTTTATGATTCTTTCTATCATAAAAAGATAACATTATTCATCTCTATATTAAGGTATACTAAAATAGAGGTAGGAATTATCTTTATCTTGAAAAAGCTTACATTTAATAATTAAATTGAACTTATATCATGAAATATAAGTACTATTGGTTATGTCTCCTTATTTTTAGAAAAATTGACATAATAAGATATTTATTTGTTATAATGAAATGATAATAGATATACAATCATATGAAAGTATCAAGGTCACCCTCAATTGACTGTCATGGGTTTTATTTGGCACAATAAAAATTAAACTAGTACAAATTTACAATTATTTGAATTTGGCTTATATATAATTCTATATGCATGCTCTATTAGTAATTAAGCAAGATTGTCTAGGACCCAAATCTGTTATCGATGTATCATTGATAGATGGGAAGGCCGAATGAGTGGTGGGTGGAGTAGATGAAGTTGTGCTTGTAGATGCTGATGTTGATGTTGATGCATGTTGTCGAACATTATCTTGTGTAATGCTGAGATAAGCAGGCTTTGTGGGATTTGGCAAGTTGGTCACAGAAGTATTTGAAAGCATTGCACATACACTGACCATTGGTGGGCGAAGTGATGGAGTTTCTTGTGTACATAAAAGACCGACATGAATGCATCTTGAAACTTGTTCATTAGGAAAACTTTTCAATATAGTTTTGTCAACGATATCAATGATATTTCCTTCCCTATATGATCTCCATACCTGCATAAGAATTCTGCATTATTATCTTCATAAGATATCTAACTTCAAAAAATAAACTATGTTAACATATCTTATTTTTATCTTACCCATTCTAAGAGGCTTTGAAATTCAGGAGACAATCTACTATCAGTATTCTTTCTTCCACATATAATTTCTAAAATGACAACACCAAAACTGTAAACATCAGCTTTAGCAGATAGTTGACCACCTAAAGCATACTCTGGTGCCATATAGCCACTGCATAAGTTGAAAGAATTATTAGATTAGAATACAACTTAAACAACAATTCTAAGAGAAAAACATACTTATAAAAGTGGAAGATAATTAGAAATTTATAGTAATTTTGAGAGGAAAAATAAATATGTATAAAAGTTTATTAAATTCTTACAGTGTCCCTGCAACCATTGTATTGACATGAGTCTCTTCTAGATCAAACAACCTAGCTAAACCAAAATCTGATATCTTTGGTTGCATTTTCTCATCAAGCAAAATATTGCTAGCTTTGATATCCCGATGAATGATAGGCAACTGAGAATCTTGATGTAAATAGAGCAGCCCACGGGCTACTCCAAGTATGATGTTCAAACGCTTTAACCAGTCAAGTTCTTCGCTCCGCTGTGGATCTATATTCATACCTCCAAATAAATAACTCTAAATAAATAACAAATTTTATACGACACTCATTTAAAATTTAGATGAAATAAACTTACGAAATAGTATTTTGTCAAGGCTCTTGTTAGCCAAGAATTCATAAACAAGTAAGCGTTCTATTCCCTCTGCGCAACATCCAAGTAGATTCACAAGATTACGATGTTGAATTTTGGCCACCAACTTAACCTCGTTTAGAAACTGCTTTTTCCCTTGCGATGATTGTATGGAAAGCCTCTTTACTGCTATTTGTGTTCCATTTGACAGGGTGCCCTGACATAAAAGAAAAACACATAAATATTGACCTTATGTTACAGTATAAACATATAACAAGTCCACAACTTTTAATTGAGTAAAACACTGCTTTAAACTTGCTTATGAAAAATTAATAGAGGGAGAAGGGTCTCAGAGGATAATCATGACGACCAAGGTAGAGACTGCTAGCACACAGAAAATCAAATGACCGAGAAATTAGAAATAGCCGGAACTTAAGAAAAGCTGCATTAAGAAGAAATAGGACAAACAGTCAGGTTTGATCAGAAGCAGACAGAGCTAGTAAAGCCAACGAGCTCAATATGGACCGCCAAACAGCCAGCATAATCAAAAGCAAAAGCACGAAGCATAACAGGAACGGCGAAGCGCCCAAAGGAAACCATAACACTAAGCAAAGAAATGATCCTGAAGCCATTAATGGTGGAAGATAGAGATGACAAAGGACAATTTTGACGGGGAAAAGCATAAAATAACTATAGAGAATCAAGATTGGACATCCTTATCTGAAACAGAAACAGGGTGTAGGCCACCAAGGAACGAGATTTCGAGTTACAAGCAAACTCGAAAGCACAGAGAAAGCCCTGATAATTGAGTAGCAGAAACAAACAAAAGCAATCCCCACTTGTTAAACAGAGAAGGGAATAAACAATCCCAGTCATTAGACAACAGATCAGTCAACCCTTCCCACAGAAAAGGATTATCAGAGATTAGGTTCTTTCGATTAAGCAGAAAATTGGCTCTGTAATTGGTATGAATAGCAGGAGTGGTTTATATGTCTGTAGAATTAACTAAAAGTAACATATCCGAGTAGATAATCAAGCAAACTAGCTGATGTTTAGTGAGTTTTCCAGTTTTACTAGATACCGCATCCGAATAAATATTTGAACAAATTCATTTGAAACAATGATAGGGTAGATAAGTATTTATGTTTATTTGCGAAAATCTTGAACTGTGGACAGATCTGTGGTCAAAATCAAAAGGAAACAAAATAAAATGTCCAATTTTTATGGCTTGGGAGTTGGGACTTATTCGACTCTTTCATTCATTAATTATTGTGAGATAAAATATAAATCTATTTGCTAAAACTTCAAAATAAAATAGTAAAACAGGCGTAAAGAACAGAGAAGTGACGATGTTCAATTTAATAGTATATTTAATATCCCTGTCCAAACCAAGAAAACATGGTCGGTTAGGGTTATGTTACCTTGTATACAGAACCAAATCCTCCCTCTCCAAGCTTGTTATCCTCATGGAAATTTCTGGTTGCGGCCTTGATATTCTCCAAATTGAAGATCATCTCCCGCTCTTGGCCGATCGCTAAGTCTACCTCTCTATCCAGTTTCTCTGGATAAGTAATGCACCAGGAGAAAAATAATTACAATTTTGTATCTAACTAAAAGTTTTATTTTATTTTTATTTTTTTCTTTTTACGACAATTTTGATGATAATGAAGAGAATTTTTTTTACTATGTTCTAATATCTCTACTAGCAAGGAATTTGGTTGATAAAACTTCTAGGAAAAATTCAATGAAATTTCGCCAGAAAAATACCTTTCCTTAAGAGAGTGGGCTTCCATAATGCTGCAAACTTGACTTTTCTTCGGAATGCAAATAGGCATAGCAGTAATATCACCAATGAGCCGCCGACAGTACCCAAAACTACACCTACTTTGTTTGTCGACTTTTCTGCAAAGGAGATTAATTTGAGAGGTTACTGCTTGGACATCTAGAATAGTAGGAATTTTAATTTCACGAAGCGAAATAAACCCCTGACTTTGCTTATTTAGAATATCAAGGAACAATTAAAATGAACTAGAAACAACAACTGTAATACTAATGGTTGATTTGGGTTTCTTTGTCCTTGTTCATACGGATAAATCCTTTTTTAAATATTGTTATCACCGTTTCTATTCTATGGAATTCGTCAGAATACGAGAATAATTGAAATTAGCTTGTAAGGTAATTGATATAAATATTACTCGCTGTTGGAGGTGATGACGTTGGCTGCTCAATTGGTGGTGGAGATGGAGGCGGTGGAGGGCTAGGATTAAAGAAATCATAAATTTCGTAACGGACTGCACAACTCCCGCCGTCGGTCCTTCCTCCCTGAAAAGTTTCGTTGCCCCGAAAGGTCGTATCCAACAGACCACGAATTGCATTTGTTAAGCATTTGCTGCAGTTAGCAGAAGTTAAATCCCTCCAACACTGCACTAGACTGTTTATCTGAAAAAATGTAGAGATAATTGTTGATCCGGAAGAATACAGCAATGGGGATTGAACGGCTAGCTGTGACAGATTTGTGAAAAGGCCCCTAACAGCAGTACGGAAAACCTCAGGCTCATTCGTAATCTGCCCTGTACTGAAAGCAGTGAGCCTAACGTTATCTAGTGTTCCGAAGAAAGAAGAATTCTCGTAGCGTAAGAAGCAGTCGTTCTCCAAATTTCTACCGCCTGTGGCATTTTTACAACTCTCACGAGTTTTGTTAACTATTCCTTGCGAACAGGTTAAGCATTCCTCTTCAGTTCTGTCTCCCCTACATTGGAGGAGACCATAAACTGTGTATGGACTTTGGCCGGAGACAGAAGTATTGAAACCATTTGATGATGATGTATTGGTTACAAGATTCTTCAGAACTATGTTCAGATTACTCTCAAACTCAGCGCTTGTAAAATTATTACTGCCGCATGTTTGCGCTGAGCTGCAAACAATACATAATAAGAGCACAACACAGAACAACTGGGAATACTTTGCACCGTAGGCGATCTGCATATTTTTTTCCTCTTAAGAATTCTTTCACAAATCAGGCATTTAAAGATAATGTGAAGGTAATATTTCTTCGATTTCTTCAATTCTTAAGGATGGAGGAGATGTCACTGTTCGACCACGCGGAGTTTAATCTGACCGCACAATTTAGTTTAGAAAACGTATTGAAATTATGACCTTAAACAATATATTAGTTTAGCTTTAAAATGTCTTAGGTGACGCATAGGTGACGCGTCATGATCACGCTTGACTTTTTAGGAGTTCGATTTATGTTTGGATATGGATAGTTTGATTGTGTGTGGTTGTTGCTATTCTGTGATAGATTTTTTTGGATTTTATTTATTTTATTAATAATGATTATTGTTTGAAAGTTATTATGTTATAAATAGATATAATTTGTCTTTTTTCAATATAATTTTTTTCGAAAAAAATATAAGTTGAAAAGTTCTTTCAACTGTCCACATTTAATGTCATTTGAAAATTTCAATTTTTTGAAAAAATGTGTATGAGAATTCTGATCTTCAAAGAGGTTAGAATAGGGGAGAGTGGTTGGTAGTCATGCAGGCTAACTTTGTCAACATATAGCAATTGACTTCAATATCGTAGAACTTTCGGAAAATTTCACTTTTTAAAGATTTGACCAAAATTAATCATAGGACCCTAGTAGTTGAACCAAAAAATATCATTTGTTATTATTCTCTTTTGTCAACAATGAAAAATTAACTTGTTGGAGAGTTCTTCATTTATAAGTATGCATGCTTAATCTATGAACGGAAAAAGTTAATGCCATTTCTAAAGAGGTTGTGTTCAAAGAGGATGCATCTTTGGTAAAGTAGGTATTCCAGTACTTTTAGATTGTAAAGTAGGTCTCTATTGTCTTAGAGGAATTGTGGCTCCGATTTAATTGTGGAACATGGATGGTCAAACCGACCTTATTGAATGGAAATATAGTTCGTGGATGTAAACAAAATAGCAATTAGAGAGGAAGGCCATTGATTTTTAGCCTTTCATTCTATGTTAGCATGATGGTATTTAGGTATTTAGTATAAAATAAACTCTTTATTTTTATTTTATTTTTAGGGTTGTGTGTTTGAGGTGACATTGAATTGATTACTAAATATTATAATGAGAAATTAGTTATTAATTATTAAATAATTTAGTTATGTAAGTTTATATTCAATTTATATTAACTCATATAATGAATATATTTAGGAGAATTTTATATAAAAATATAAATGATTGATTTAATATTTATTATTACAAAGGGAAGTAAGCATTGTTAAGATGTAGTTTAGGTTTAACATTCAATAATATGTATATGACTATGATTAATATAAATTATGGTCTATGTTATAATTTATAAGTGATTGGTATTTTATAAATGATAATCATTAAAATACATAAGTAAACATAATGAATAATGGTATTTAAATTTAAATAAAATTTTAAAAATAGGTGACAACTTGAGATTAGAAACATAATATGTTAGTATATTATTTTCTTTAAGACTACAATATTATTCTTTCTATGTATAAGGTTGTATTGATAATTGTGAAAATGTCATGTACCTTCATTTTTAATTTGGCTATCTATCAAATCCTACTATTTGCTTCACCTAATTTATACGTAGTTAATTTATCTTTCTTTTGGGCATCTAAAGGCTGGAGGTATTTAAGACTAACTTGGTAGGGCTACAACTATGCTGCTATAGAACATGTTGCTTGAGGGAAATAATAGAAATATGTGTACAAGATTTCAATGCAACATTGTTGAAACATGTATATGCTTCTAGAATACTTTTGTAAATTAAAAAATCATTTTAGAAAATTAATTATGGTCTTGCAATACCTTAGGATGGGAGAAGACTTGTGGATTGGATACGATGTGTGGATGTAAAATTAACACAATTGAATAACTATAAATATTAGAACATTTAATAGATTGTGCAAAATGTATACTTATTCAAATCATTATAGGAAAAAGTGAGGTAGTTAACCAAAATTTGAATATGAATTTTAGAAATAAAAGGGTCAATTTTTTACCACATGGATTATCTTAATGTCTAGGAAAATGGTCATCTAATTATATAATGACTATACTTGGATAGGTGTAACTATTTATTGAATAACATGAATGTGTTGGATTAAGAACACATATAGATAAGTTGGAAACTAAATATGTGTGGGTGTATACAGGGATAGGTCAAATCTAGAGGATTGAGCCCAAAATTCCACAAGATCATGTCATTTTTAATATATAAATGTATCAATGCATTTCCTTAAACTAGACATGAAGCTCAATTGAGATGATATAAGTGTTAGAGTGAATAATTTATCTATTCACTATACTTAAGTGTACATAGGTTGATGAGGTTAGCCAAAATATTATTTAATTGAATGTGCAACCTTTAGGCCTCTAAAGGCTACCAATTTGTTTGGTAAACCTTATGTGCATACCTTTTGAAGTTGGAAGAATTTCCATCTCACCTCAAAGGTCACTCAACACTTGGCATCAAGGATGATGACTTGGTCGAATAGGTTGTTGGTTTGCACATTCCTAGTGATTGAAAGGTTGACACCTATAGGACACTTGTCTACTCATTTGTGCCACATCATGGGACACTTGTCAATCCACTTGATAGGTGGATTGCCTCTTCCTTTCCTATATATGCAATGCTTCCTCATTTTTACATTTGGGTCAACTAAATACAATATTTTTCATTGTTCATTGTGCATCTTTTTAATCTATATGATTTCCTAATTCTTATATGGTATCAGTTTAAGTTTTTGTCATTTTTTTGAGTTTTGAATGGTATACTTAATCTATGTGTTCTTAATCCACCTCATGAAATAAACTTGTAATAACTGAAAATAATATATAAGTTTGTAAATTCACTCACATAAAGTGCCACAAAAATTGAATTTGTTCCTTAGGGAGGGAATTGGGGAGTTTTATACTTACACTAAATTATAAAGTGTAATGTGGGTTGTGTAAAGCCTTGATTATCCATCACAATTATGGATCCTTGTGATTCTTTCCACATTGTGTGTGTTTACTTGAATTTCCATCACAACAATGGATTCTCATGATTCTCACCTCATGTGTGTGTTCCTTGATGTACACCCTTTTTTAGTTTCTTGTACATATTTTGGACCTATTTCTTGGTCTACATTCCTTGCACTCCCTTTTTCTTGATTTTTGTTAGTCTGCATGTCTCTCTTAGCACTAAGGGGGATTATGAGAGTGTTATGCTAATGCTTCTTTCAATGATGAACTGGATGAACCTTCTTTTTGGGGGGTCACATAGACCTTCTATCTATATTTCTCATATGGGGGATTATTTTAGTGGATCATATTTTGTGAGATTTTAGTACTTATGTAGAGTAAAATGATGCAAATTTTAGTAGTGTGCACATGTCACTCATTTGTTACTCTACAATCATAGTACTATCTATATTTTCAAATTCATAGGCATCTATGTATTCATGGCTGAGTAGTGTTCATATGTTCACTCATGTAGTATTTTGTATCTTTTATCTTGATCTACATTTCTTAGAGGTTTGTTGATTCCAACAAACACCAATTCATCTTTGGCATACTTTACAAATTTGACATGCTTCAGGATAATGAAATTTGAAGAACTTGTAATGGTAATAACATTTTAAATGCACTCAAATAAAGTGCCACAAATACTAAATATTTGTTCCTTAGGGAGGGAATTCAAAAATTATTGTACTTACACTAAATTATAAAGTGTAATGGGGGGTTATGCTATCACAACAGGGATCCTTGTGATTCTCACCTCATGTGAGTGTGCCTTAGAGCACACCCTTTCTCAATTTGTACATCTCTACATTCCTTGCACACTCTTGATCTCAATTTGTCTGCTTATATTCTCTTAGATTTAAGGTGGGACTATAATGTGTTATGCTTTTGATTTCAATGAATCAATGGAAGAATCTTCTTTTTGGAAGGCCTCATGAACATTATATCTTGATCTCTCAAATGGGGGATTATTTTAGTAGATCATATTTTGAGATTCTAGTACTCCTCATCATAGTACTATCTGTATTATCGACTTCACAGAGTTTCATGAACTTTGTGTACATTGGTTGAGTAGTGTCCATATGTTCACTCATGTAGTTTTTATATCTCACATCTTGATCTATATTTCTTTGAGATTCATTGATTCTAATAGACATTCATACTTCATCAACAGAGTTTACAACTTCCATATGCTTTATAAGTTCTTCATGAACATGTTTCTATCACCAATGGACACATTTTTATAAGGTCTTAAATCTTTCTATTTCTTGTTTGGAGAGGAGTTTTGTTCCCATTGGTTTTTCTATTCGAGACCCATTTCTATCTATTTTCACTTTTTTGATCTCCCCAAGTATTACTTAAAGGGTTTTGTTAGTGTGAATAATTAATATATTCACTATACATAAGTGTATTTAGGTTAATGATATTAAACATCTTTTCTAACTAAAGGTGAACCTTTTAGACCTCTAGAGGTTACTAAGTTATTTGGTTAACCTCATGCACACACCTTTTGAGCTTGGAAGACTATTTATCTCACCTCAAAGGTTACTCAACACTTGGCACACAAGGTTGATGACTTGTTCATAGAGGTTGTCATTTGCACAAGTTCCAAGTGCTCCTAAGGTTGACACTTGTAGGACACTTTTCTACTTATTTTTTCCACTTTATGGGGCACTTGTCAATTCATATCATAGGTGGATTACATCATCCTTTCCTATATATTTAAGGATTTGTACTTAATGTAATTTGGTTAATCTAAATACAATTGTTTCATTGTTTATTTCTTCTTGTCTATTATCCCCTGGATTCTCCTAATTCTAATAATCATGGGAAATATTTTTAGAAGGTCCAAAATCCTTCTCTTTATCTTTTTTGGAGAGGAGTTTTATTCCCACTAGGCTTTCTCCTTTTTCTCTATTTATAAGATAATTCTATTGAACACACTTAGAGTCTAAGAGGGGAGGCAAATGAATCTTTACAAAAACTTAAGCCCAAAGAAAACTCAAAATTTTACTATGAATCATAAACCCCCAAATAGATCAGTGAAAAAGAAATTTAGTTCCTTAAAAGGGTTAGCAACCCTTAGCAATGAAAGATATAACAATTCAACTCTTAACTTGATCAACAGTAATGAAAGATAATATAAATAACATACATATACAAGAGAACACCAAATTTACGTGGAAAACCCAATGATGGAAAAACCATGGTGAGAGTTAACTCACAATATATAGAAGTTCATTGCTTATAAAGTTAAAATTAGGCTCATTTCCAAATATTTGTAGGCTAAGGTGTACAAAATTAGGGCAAGATACAAGGACCTAATGATATTCACTATCTCAAATCAAGATAACATGAACATTATAGAAATTACAATATTTTTCAACACAACACTCCGTTGAATGGGTTGTTAAAGAACATCTTATGTTTATTCCACACACCTCCACACTTATTTTGTGAGATACTCAATACATTCCACTCTTTTGCAGTTCTTCTATGAGATATTCAATACAATCCACACTCTTACCTTGCAATTGATTTGATCTTTCATTTATATCCACCAAAATATCATAAAATATCAATTATGTCAAGAAAAAGGAAGATAAACAATACTATCAACTAGTCAGCCACATAACATCAATGTGGTCATATGTAGGGGATAGAGAGGACCAAACACAACCTTATTACATCTTCCAATGTGATCACAAATAACTCAGATGCTGGCGCACATCAACTCAAGCAGAAAACTAGGAAACATGTAGATGAGGCATGTAGCACATAAGCAGTCAGCCCAAAATCATAACTTCAATTGAACTTACTTAATGTTGTTATAACCAAGATAGGTCAAGACCTAATTCCATCATAGAACAACTTCATATGTTGGCAAAAACCCTGAAGAACATAGCACAAGCAAGAGAACAATCCCTATCAGCCAAATATCCATAAATCATCCAAAAGACCAATTCAAACCTAATGTAGTTCACCAAAAGAGATTAATGAATGATGTATGGATCAAAAAGAGATATTCCTTGAACATCCATAAACACTTCTAGACACTTATTTCATAGTGTTTGCAATATAGGAAAATGTATCCCTCTACATTTTCACACTTGTTTGGGCCCTCTTGGCTAAAATCTAGCTTCTTTATGCCTTATTTGGTCCTATTTTCCATCCACAAGCCTTATTTAGTGCATTTTTATATAGATAATCCTGACACTTAACCAATAAAAAATGATAATTCAATGTTTGAGGGTGTGTTCTAGATCTAGCGATCTTAGACTCATATGCCATCTTGGGTGTATGGGTCCCACCTAGGTCTTGGGGACTAATTTCAAATATTGCATTGAACTTAACATTTCTCAGAGTGTGTGTCTTGTGTTTAAGACACTGGGACTCCTACGCCCCAACTAGTGTATGAGTCCCACTTTACCTTGGACCTATTTTGAATTCAATTCTTGGTGGGATTTTATTATCCTAGATCTAGTGTCAACTTGTAGTGTTGTATTTTTTAGAAATTTGGCATAAACAAGTATAAATACAAGGTTATTTCACATAATTTCACCTAATATTTTCAAGAGAGCATTCCTAAGGTAATTTTATGAGATCAAGAGCATTCAAGAGAAAATTATTAAATATTTGGAGCAACATTCAAGATTCATGAATCATGTCAAAGTCTTCATGCATCATGTGTGTTTATGAGCTAACATTTGTGATGGAGGTTTTCATGATTCAAGCAAGTATTCAAAGACATTATCTCATATCAAAATCAAGAATCAATATCCACATCCATTGGAGCCATTTCACACAAGTTTGTAGCCTTTATTTCAAGGGTTTGGTGAGTTGTGATATTGCATATTGTTCATTCATTATTTCTTTATTATATTTCGTTTTCTTTTAAGGTTTGATTACCAAACTGGGGTTTAAACAAGGAAAAATCCTATTCCCTAACACAATAACATTTTCCCTCTTCATGTGTGATTATAGATCTAGGTGATTTGGAGCTTGAAGATCCTTTGAAGATGGAGTTGCAAGATTGAAGAAAGTTGTCAATGTTATCAAGAAGTTGTCATCTTCATAGAAAATCACCTACCGGCAAGAATTCAAATCTTTTGAACTAGGAGATCAGAAAAGAAAAAAGCTATAGAAGGTCACTCAAGGCTATAGAAGTTTCAATAAAACTCTAGTACTGGGACTAAATTGCCCCTCTAGGTGTATGAGTCCCAGTATACCTCTTTTCACCAGTTTTTTGTTGATCTTGATTTACTAGCAGAAGATTCTAGATTCTACCTAGATTCTTGTAGTAGGACTAAATTTCCTTACCTAGCGTATGAGTCCCAGTGCACTTCAAAAATAAGAAATTCTGAGTTGTAGACCTTGCTCAGAATCCATCAGTTTACTGGGTTCCTTTATGTTTGATTTATGTTTCTTAATTTGATTCAATGGTCTTAAGTTTATAGGGTTTAGTGCATTAGTGTTTCCATTTCTCCTTTGAAACTTTATTTTAATGGTGAACACCCCTTTTAGTCACACCTAAGGAAAATACCTAATAGTAATATTACTTCCCTCAATTGAGTCACTTGGTTGAGGGATCTTGGTTTCCTAATGAACTAAGAGTGAAATAGGTCCCTTAGTTCTATCTCCCAAAATATGGAACCCCATTTCATTTGGTTCATTTTGGTGAACCTGACCTTTGGAACCTTTATTTATGATTTGGAGAACATTGTAGTCCTAGATATAGGTTAACTTTGCATTAAATTTGCATTAGTTAAATTGCATCTAGGGCTCCTAAATATTGCATTAGTGAAAAGTGCATATACCTTGCTTTTTTGCATTTTGCATCATTCAATTTCACTAAAAATTTGTAATTATAAATAGTAAACATACAATTTAGAAACATTAAAATCAACTCAAAATTTTCTACTTCAAGGTTAAAAACCCTAATCAAGACTCATTTTCCCATCTCGGTGATTTAGTCTTGGTACATGGCTTTTCTCCCAATTTTTGGGTATTCTGTGTTGTCTGTTTTTCACTATATGAACCTGTCAAAAACCATAAGTGGGACTCATATTCCCATATAGGTGAATGAGTCCTTGGAGGCCTACAATAGCCAAATTTTCTAGGCTTTCTAGAGATTTTTTCTACTTCCTAGGCTTGCTGGTAACCAATAGTATCATTTTAGAAAGTTTCAAGAACTTCTATTTTATGCATCTAGGTCAAAAACATCCATTTGGTGTAGTCAATTTTGAATCATTCCAACATCATTTTAGTAGCAAAAATCATTAGATCTAAAAATGTTTACATTTCTCAAATTTTGCATTTTTGCATACACAATGTTTATACTCAGGAAACTTTGCATAAGTTGGATAAAAGTACTTTTCACTTTTGCATACACAATGTTTACATTCATAAAGCTTTGCATAAGTTTGATGAAATTTCTTTTAATTTTTTGATACACATTAAATTCCTTCTTAAAGTTTTGCATAAATTGGATAAAAGTAATTTTCATCTTGGGATATACATTGTTTACATTCTTGAAGCATTGTATAAGATGGTTAGAAGTACTTTTCATTTTTGGTCAACAATGTTAGTATCTTACCTTTCTAAGCATGCTAAGAAAAGGTTCATATCCCCCCCTATGAGAATTCTTTAGTAAAATAGGTTGCAAGTGTAGACAATCATAACAATCATAATTGTTTTTCTCCCAATACCTCTCCTATCGGTGATGAAGGTATCTTGGTGAAATAAGATACAATCATTGAGAATCATGAAAGCCTTGTTTCTCTCTCCCCCCCCCCTTTGGAAAGAAATTATCAAACAAGAAGGTTAGATCATTGAAACATTCCTTAACATTACTTTACCTAGTCTTCATTCATCTCCCAAAACCTCCCCTACTTGTGAGAATGATTTAGTGAAAGATGATACAATCAATCATGAAAATCACATTTTTGAGGAGGATATGTTGGTGTGAAGAGATCTAATGATTGAGATCTATGATAATCCTACCTCTCCTACATGGGAAGGCATTATATGACATAGGATGTAATTGTAGACAACCATGGCAATCAAATTTGTTCTTCCCCTAATATCTCTCCTAGATGCAAAGAAGGTAGTTTGGTGTTAGAAGTTACACTTGTTGAGAGTCATGACAATCTCATTCCTCCATTTCCTAATGCTCCTATCATTTGGAAATATCTATTTGAACAAAAATGTTCAATCATTGGTAAGAATGACAATGATAGTCATTCCTCTCTTAATGCCTCCACTATTGGTGATGAGGTTAATTTACAAAATCTAACCATGGAATGTGATGAACATCATGTTTTCTCCTCTCCTAAAAGCCATCCTACTAGGATATATATTATGGCACAAGAGAATGAGACCTTAGAGAAAAAGGATGAGATCATGGACAATTATAACAATCAACTTTTGCATTCTCCTAATATCTCTCCTATTTGTGATGAAGAATTTTTTGTGTTAGAGTATCTAATCGACGAAAGTCAGGAGAATCCTATTCGTCTCTCTTCCCCTAAGGAAAACCATGTTGAACAAGAGAATTCCATCATTGATAAGCAATAAAATCAAACCATTGATACCTCCCTTACTTGTGATGAAGTCATTTTAGAAGAACAAACCTTTTAATGTCATGAACATCTAGAGTGTAATTGTCCTAAGAACTCTCCTACGAGGGTCAAATCCTTCTAGGTCGATGGTTCGGACCAAAGGAAACTTCATTACCTCTCTCCCTCTCATCTGCATCATGTAGTAGTTCTGTGGCATGGGGATTTTCCTATTCTCATCCACATTATCTAGCATCGCATCAATGTCGCCTAGCCATGCATGCACGAAGACCATTTGGGTCAATTTTTTTCTTATCTCTTTCAAGACTCCCATATGCAAAAGGACTGCTAAGAACATTACTGGAATCTTTGTATTTGCTTTGGCTCTATGAGAAGCCTTTAGAAATTTCAGCCCAACCACCTGCTTGGTTGCCTAGAGAATGAGTGGATGGGTCAAATTCATCAGCCTCTACAATCACTTATTGGTTATTTCTCCTCTAAAGGCCTACTCTTACTTCTCCATGTTCAATGCAAGCAATGTTTCCATTTTACTCCTCGCCCACAACTCACCTTTCTGGAATTTTCTACCACTACTTTGAATTTTGCAAATTCAATGTGATAAATGGCTACTTACATGACCTTTGCATGCATTTATTTCATAAATATATAATACTAAATTTCTCAAAGGAAAAAAAATTGATGAAAACTTTCTTTTTTCATTTTAATTTCTTTATGTTTTTCTTTTAAATCTACATGCAATTATATCATAGATAGATAATAGATTATGAGCCACTAGTGCCGCTACTAGCCTGATTTGTGCAAACCTAAAAACCAACTTAGTCAATTCATGTATCTGAAGCCTTAAATGTACAATTAAAAATTAAAATGTTTAATTTGATTGACATCTAGCTACATGCAAATAGTACCCCAACCTAACAAGCTGTCAAAATCCATAGACTCCAGTCAGCACTACTAGTGCCACTCAAACGATATGAAATCATTACAAATCTTGTTTCATTAAAGCTATGAGCTATCCAGTCAATCACTTCGGATGTTCAAAACTAGAAGATTGATAGTTTTAGTTAAATGAAATGTAATATGTCAAGGCATTGAAAAGAGAGAAATGAGCCTTGATTTCACCACGTGTCTGGATCTAACGATTCTAGTTTTATTCTGGAGGTTTCAATTCACAAGTCTACTACTTCAGAGATTTACTTCTAGAATGCAACTAAAACCATCCAAAAATTCATCGAATGGTCATGGTTATATTGATTTTCCTTTACATCCTTTGGATTAAACGTTCTTAAGTTCTTAAGCCTTGGTCCTACGTTCTTCCTAGTTGGTCCCTCTTTTAAAACCAACTTTTTGCATGTGTATATTTCTACCACTTAAGTTCTATCTCTCATCGCCAAAATCCAACCCATTGGCTTCATTACCATGATGATGAGCCTTGATCTCCCCACATGCTTGCATCGAATAGTTCTAGTGTAATTTTGAAGGTTTCAATTTGCAAATCTACTACTTGAGAGATATATTTTCAGAATGCAACTATAGTCATCCATCAAAAATTCATTAAATGGTAGTGGTCTATAATGTTGCATGGTCGCTAAAAATTGAAACGTTAGAACCAAAGTTTGAAGTTTCGAAGTTGTCAGAACTTCTGACCCATCAACTACATAGATGACCAAGAAAGACTTGCAACCAAGGTTAGGAAAAGCATCAAAACCTTGACTTTGGTGAATTAAGATAGGAAAGGTGGCAAGGATGGTGCATTTATGAAGTGAAGATCGCAGGAACATTTTAGCAAGTGGACATGGCTGGAGGATCGATGGGTAATTAAGATCGGTACGTGTGGAGTTTGGAAAATTATTACCTCTCAACCAAGCTTGGAGTTTGGAACATTATTACCTCTCAGCCAGGCCTGTAATTTGCATGCCACTTTACATTTTATAAAAAAATTTAACTGTCACAAAAATATTTAATTTATATTTTTAATATTAAATCTTTTATATTAAAATATTATTGATTTTATTAATCATACATATTAAATAAATGCTATAAAATAAATGTTGTTGATTTTTTTTTATAGTTTAATCCTTAAAATCTATCTAAAACATAAATTATTTGTAAAAGGAAAATAAAATTTCAACATGCTCACCAATAAAATCAAATGTTGTATTATCTTGAAAAAACTCAAAGCTGAAAATCACTGTAAACAAAATGCTATGAAATAAATGTTGTTGAAGGGTATGTGCAGTATCATCATGGAAAAAACAGGGCCTTAAGTGGCAAAAAAACTAGAAAAATCAGTGTTAGGCAACTTGACGTAAAAATTTGAATAAGTTATCTATATTATTTCGAAAATATATAAGAATAGAATATGTAGAAAATTGAATGTAGTTTCTAAACTACTAGGTTTATTTAAAAATAAATAAAATCTATTTGATGAAAATTTGAAATTTCAATGTAGTAGTACTTAAATTTCAGGGAAAAAATAAGAAGTAGGTGTCTGTCTGACCACCCTAACCATAATAAAATGATAATATTATTTTATAAGATTTTATATATAAGTAGAGGACTCATGTCCAGATGTGATGCATATTTTTTTGTAATATTTTTCCAAGTAAATAATTAATTATGAATTTTTTATTACAACTTAAAAATAAATAAAAACTCGTATGTCTGACAACCTTAACTTGGTCAAAACTTTATGAAATTTAATTTTTCTTTTTTTAATCCTATATTATGTGAAGCATAGAATGTTACGCATGTTTCAGATTTAAAAAATGTGATACCGTTTGAAAGTTATATATGTTGTTCAATCAGCCTATTGATCAGGACTTTAGTCATAATTTAATTTATATTGGTGGAAAAGTGAGAATCTCCACTACATACCCTACAAATACCCATAATATTGCCACTTTTTGGCCCATCATGATCCTGCACATACCCTTGTTGTGCCCTTAGCACACACGCCCCGTTCGGAACGGGGACCCTCTTTTCTTTCACCTCATTCGGTCTTTCAGGGCCACCTCATTTTGCGTGCCCCTCTTTTTTGATATTCCGCATGGTTGATGTTGCTCCAAGGTTTCATCATAAATCGACCATGCCTCCGCTTTTGGTCTTTTGCTGCCCTCCGGGGCCTCGCGGGTTCCCTTTGGCTTTTTGGCTCTAGAACTGCCCTGCGCCCTTCTGGGCTCGGGCGTCCAGAGTTCCCTTTTCGGGCTTCCCTGTCACCTTTACCATCCTCTGTGGCTTTATCCTGGCATCTTTCTGCCCCTCGGGGCCCGCCCTGCCGTCTTCCCTTTAAAATCCGGCAAAAATCTCCCGGGCGGTGCCTGCCCCTTTGGGGCCCAGGCCTCAGAAGTCTGCTTCTGGACTTCCATCCCAGGCTTGCCGCCTGCGATGGCTACCCTCTGCCCACCGCCCACCCCTCAGGCCCCAGGATGCTCCTCGCCATCGTCGTTGGGCGATGCGAGGTTCCTTTGATGGCGAATTCCTTCCTGCCGCCCCGCCTTCCTGGCTCGACCGTTCGGAGTTCCATCCTCGGAACTCCGTGACGGTTCCGCCGTCATCGACGGTGGACCTCCGCCTGCTATCTGTCCTCTGGGCCCCGAGGCTCTCTCTGTCGTGGCCGTTCAAAAGCTCGCGAAACTCAGATGACGGCCATCACTCCACGTCTATTCGCCCTCCGGTTCCCGGAGTCTCCACCGCCACCGACTCAATTCAAATTTCAACAACTTCTTGGTGCGACCGTACCAGCCATTAATGCGGGCATTAATGGCGGTTGGGGTATATAATTCCCAACTCGCCAGTCATTTTCACAAACTGAATTCTAGCGAATTGCACAAGACAACATCAGGAGCCCACCGCCTTCAACTGCAGCATCTCGATCATCACCATCAAGCTCACTCTGACTATCCCTGGTGGATTCCGCGCCTCCCCGCTTCACGTTTTCGAGGTAGGCTATCCCCGTTTTCCCTCCTATCTTTTTCATCATTTCAGGGGATTTGAATGAATTAAATAATTGGCTAGGATAAGTCAAATAGAAGAACACTGAATTACGCCCCCAACCCATGTGTTAAAAAATGACAAACCTGGCGGATTTACCCTTCCCACCAATTCAGAGCTTTCCCGTGGCACAACCATTCTTCGCGCAGGGCGACCGGCCCCCTTGGGCCCGGTCCCCCCTTTTGCCGTCCCATTTCGAATTGTGGTTGCATGCTGGCGGCAGTCCTCCTAGCCTGGTCCGGCTCGTCGGGTTTCTGTCCCCAGAATGTCGGTCGCATTACACCACACCAAACTGCCCAGGCCACTCTACCTCCTCGTCACTGGACCCTGATCTCGGCTCCGTCGTGAGAAATTGAAACTTAAAGCGCATGACCTATGGTTGCCCCAGGCCCCGAACCCCGGAGTCCTGTCTCCGACATTCGCTCCGGGGTCCGCCTTCTCCGACGGTGAGACCCTTCCGGCTTCCCGCCGTCTGGGCCCCGACGGTCACTCCGCCGTTGCCTTGATCCTTTTGGGGACCGCTGCATTTTCATTCCCGTATCTTGGCTACCAGACTTCCATCCTTGGAAGTCTGTGGATCCCCTGCTGATGGAGTTTGTGCCCCGTCCTCTCGGTCGCCGGGCCTCGAGCTTCCGTTTGCCCTGTGTTCCCGCCAAATCCTCTTTGCTCTCGTGGGACTCTCCAGGCCCAGCCATCCGGAGTTCTGTTTTCGGAACTCCATGACGGTTCTGCCGTCCTCGACGGCGGACCCCCGCCTTCCGGGTCCCGGGATGTTCTTCGCCACCGCCATGACAATCAATGCGAAACCCTTCGGCGACCATCACCTCGCGTCACCCCGGCATTACCTCTACCACCGTCGAGCCTAAACGATAAGTGCGCCCCGTCCGTCCTTCGGATCCCCAGACCCCGGCCCTCAGACTTTTGCCAAAAGATTTCCGCTGGTTGTTTGCCATTGCCAGTGGCCGTCTCTTAACTGCTTCCCGGCCTAAGATCTCCGATGCCCTTTAAATCAACCCAAGCAAGCCTAAATCCAGAATCTGACTCCGACCCATGTCCTAAAATTCGCCGTTCTCCATCATGGGCCTCCTAAAACATGAAAATCTGACCAAGGAGGGCCTTCGGGAGCTTTTAGGTACGTTTTCCCTTCTAGACAACATTTCTACTAGGGAAGTCTGGCCCTCTGGGCCCAGATTGTCCAAATGCCCTGAAATGAAGACCAATACCATCTAAGGATAAAATTTATGATATATTTGAATGATTATTTAGGTGTTATTGTTGAAAAATGGACTAACATGAACGCTTTTGATGTTTGTTGCACTAACTTTGCCCTTACTTGTAGAATATATGGAATCGACTGTAGGAACTTCAGGGGTCTCCGCTGGAAAGGATAAGGGCAAGAAATCAGGGAGGACCGCTCGAGGAAAAGAAGATAAAGATTAGATGAAGTTTCAGTTCCAGGGTGAGCCGCTCCAGTCGAAGGTCTCGACCAACTGGAAAGAAATCTCAAATACTAACATTGGCCAGGTGGACATAGATGAGTTCACCCAGAGGGTCAAGGTTAACCCTACCAAAAAGAATGCAAGACTAATATGTCAAAGTGGAATCGCCAAGGTTGCCAGTTTTCCTCCCTCTCTCATAGCACCCAAACTAGTGATGGCCTACCGAGAGGCCTATCAAACTGACACCAGGACAATCGTGGACAAGGAGGGGAACATCCTCGCCGACATGTCACTAGAAGGGATCACGAAAACATTTCACATTCCCACGTTCCCACATATGGAGGTCCCTTCATTGGAACAATGCCAAGCGGCGTGGGATGCTAGTCCGTTAGGATGCAAGAAGTCCATCAACCTCTACTGGCCTAAGGAGAAATGGGGCAGCGCTGCGAAGGTTCCCTAAGAGCTGTTCCACAGCGACTTCCACGAGGACTATCACGACCTGGTGACTATGCTGAGCAGGGTCATGGGCCTCCCAGTGGCCGCCTACTTCCAGGAGTGGATGGCCTACTACATTGAGCAGATCCTGTGAGGAAATGAGGACGTTAACACCAAGGTCTCATTCGACTGGGGAGGCATCATCAGCAACTGCTTCCATGAGCAGTTTGTCAACATCAAAAAGAGCTCTAAGTTCTATATGACCTCCTACCTGGTATACTCCCTGGTGGGCCAAAGATAGTACAGCGGGTTATTTGTGGCACCCAATCAGGGGCACAGGCAAGGGCTCAAGCCGTTTGACAAGTACCCTCAACTCCAGTACCGCAACTTCAAGAAGGAGTACTATCGGGTCAATGATGCCTTTACTAGCCACATCATCAGATTGATCGTCAGAGACTTTGAAAGGAGGGTTTCCCACAGTGCTAGGGCTCTCTTGAAAGAATATGCTTTCCTATATATCTAGTTCCCCAAATTTACCTACATCCGAGCCCAGGGTTTTATGGAGCGGCCAAACAAGTTGCCGCGGTATCCAAATGATAGGATCATCCTCCTGGAGCTTTCTCGACAGCTCCAACACATCCAAGCCGTCTTCAACAATAAGCACGTGGCAGGGATCCTCTATCCCATGACCCTCAGCTAGGGCCTGTATTGACTACAGACATCTCAATGTGCTAGCAATTCCAAGAAGGAGCTCAAAGAATATAATTTTGACTGGTACACGACTCACCTGCGAATGGACCCACATGGCCATGTCAGGAAGGCACTATGGCCGACATACGCCCACCAGTACCATATTGAAAATTTTTGGGCAGATTGCCAAGATGACAAGGAGGTCTGCGCAAGGCACTACATGCACATGACCGTATAGTTCCTAAGAAGAGTTTAACTATTCTAGGTACCAGACTAGCTCGAGGAGGACGAGTCCATGATAATGCACCCAAGGTACCCTGCGGTTGCCAACCTGCCCGTACCATCGATAGACTGGGACGAACAAGAGGTCAATGACCTAGATACCATCACCCAGATGATCATAACTCGTACTAAGGAGTGGGTCGATGGGCGGGTGGCACAACTGAAGCAACAAGGGGTGGTCCTAACATATAAGGCACTCAAGAGCGAGCCAAGTGCCACGGAGGACGTTGCCGCCACCACATCAGCTGGTGAGACTTCCAAGTCTCCCCCCATCAGCAGGTCTCAAAAGAGAAAAGGAACAGAGAGCGCAATTCTGCATTATTATCTTCATAAGATATCTATCTTCAAAAAATAAACTATGTTAACATATCTTATTTTTATCTTACCCATTCTAAGAGGCTTTGAAATTCAGGAGACAATCTACTATCAGTATTCCACATATAATTTCTAAAATGACAACACCAAAACTGTAAACATCAGCTTTAGCAGATAGTTGACCACCTAAAGCATACTTTGGTGCCATATAGCCACTACATAATTTGAAAGAATTATTAGATTAGAATACAACTTAAACAACAATTCTAAGAGAAAAACATACTTATAAAAGTGGAAGATAATTAGAAATTTATAGTAATTTTGAGAAGAAAAATAAATAAGTGTAAAAGTTTATTAAATTCTTAAAGTGTCCCTGCAACCATTGTATTGACATGAGTCTCTTCTAGATGAAACAACCTAGCTAAATTAAAATCTAATATCTTTGGTTGCATTTTCTCATCAAGCAAAATATTGCTAGCTTTGATATCCCGATGAATGATAGGCAACTCAGAATCTTGATGTAAATAGAGAAGCCCACGGGCTACTCCAAGTATTATGTTCAAACGCTTTAACAAGTCAAGTTCTTCGCTCCGTTGTGGATCTATATCCATAGGTCTCCAAATAAATAACTCTAAACAAATAACAAATTTTATACGAAACTCATTTAAAATTTAGATGAAATAAACTTACGAAATAGTATTTTGTCAATGCTCTTGTTAGCCAAGAATTCATAAACAAGTAAGCGTTCTATTCCCTCTGCGCAACATCTAAGTAGATTCACAAGATTACAATGTTGAATTTTGGCCACCAACTTAACCTTGTTTAGAAACTGCTTTTTCCATTGCGATGATTGCATGGAAACTCTCTTTACTGCTATTTGTGTTCCATTTGACAGGGTGCTCTGACATAAAAGAAAAACACATAAATATTGACCTTATGTTACAGTATAAACATATAACAAGTCCACAACTTTTAATTGAGTAAAACACTGCTTCAAACTTGCTTATGAAAAATTAATAGAGGGAGAAGGGTCTCAGAGGATAATCACTACGACCAAGGTAGAGACTACTAGCACATAGAAAATCAAATGACCAAGAAATTAGAAATAGTCAGAACTTAAGAAAAGGTGCATTAAGAAGAAAGAGGACAAACAACTAGGTTTGATCAGAAGCAGATAGAGCTAGTAAAGCCAACGAGCTCAATATGGACTGCCAAACATCCAGCATAATCGAAATCAAAAGCACAAAGCATAACGGAAAAGCCGAAGCGCACAAAGGAAACCATAACACTAAGCAAAGAAATGATCCTAAAGCCATTAATGCTGGAACATAGAGATGACAAAGGACAATTTTGATGGGTAAAAGCATAAAATAACTATGGAGAATCAAGATTGGACATCCTTATCTGAAACAGAAATAGGGTGTAGGCCACCGAGGAACCAGATTTTGAGTTACAAGAAAACTCAAAACCACCGAGAAAGCCCTGATAATTGGGTAGCAGAAACAAACAAAAGCAATCCCAACTTGTTAAACAGAGAAGGGAATAAACAATCCCAGTCATTAGACAACAGATCAATCAACCCTTCCCAAAGAAAAGGATTATCAAAGATTAGGTTCTTTCCATTAAGCAGAAAATTGGCTCTATAATTAGCATGAAGAGCAGGAGTGGTTTATATGTCTGTAGAAGTAGCTAAAAGTAACATATTGTTGCAAACTGACTGCTGAGAATTAGGAGGTTGACTTCTAATGGATTCCTCAAAAGTAGGAGGCATTTGTTTACTCGTTGGGCAAAGATTCCTCCTTGTTGGTCACTGAATGTGTCAACATTTGTAACTGTTTTTGATATTTTTAGAAATAGATTTTAGTGGTTCTGATTATTAGAAACTGCTGCAATGTGGTTGCTAAAAATAAAGTTATAATGCTGTTAGGAGTGGGTGTCTTTGTGAGCAAAGAAAGTATATATGCAACCAAAGATTTGTAACGGGGGAGGTAGTTTAATTGGAGGGGCAGAGCTGAAGAGTTTGGTTGTGAGCATTTTTCTGTGTGTGTAATCTGTGGGTTTTCTGAGATAAATGAATAAAAGAACTACTCTGTTATGTTTTCACTGTTTAAAAACTTTCCTGGGTTTATCTCTGTTTTGACCTTCCTATGTGTATTTCCTGCCTCTCGACATTTCCTTTTTGTGTTTCAGTTCTGTGTGTCTGCAGGAACATGGTGATTTGCATCACATATTTGAGTAGATAATCAAGAAAACTAGCTGATGTTTAGTGAGTTTTCAAGTTTTACTAGATACCCATCTGAATAAATATTTGAACAAATCTATTTGAAACAATGAGAGGGTAGATAAGTATTTTTGTTTATTTGCGAGAATCCTGAACTACGGACAGATCTATGGTCAGAATACAAAGGAAACAAAATAAAATGTCCAACTTGTATGGCTTAAGACTTATTCCATTCTTTCATTCATTAATTATTGTGAGATAATATATAAATCTATTTCCTAAAAATTAAAAATAAAATAGTAAAACAGGTATAAAGAACGGAGAAGTGATGCTATTCAATTTAATAGTATATTTAATATCCGTGTCCAAACCAAGAAAACATGGTCGATTAGGGTTATGTTACCTTGTATATAGAGCCAAATCCTCCCTCTCCAAATTGAAGATCATCTCCCACTCCTAGCCGATCGCTAAGTCTACCTCTCTATCCAGATTCTCTGGATAAGTAATGCACTAGGAGAAAAATAATTACAATTTTGTATCTAACTAAAAGTTCTATTTTATTTTTATTTTTTTCTTTTTCTGACAATTTTGATGATAATGAAGAGAAAAATTCTTGACTCTGTTCTAATATCTTTACTAGCAAGGAATTTGGTTGATAAAACTTCTAGGAAAAATTCAATAAATTTTTTCCAGAAAAATACCTTTCCTTAAGAGAGTGGGCTTCCATAATGCTGCAAACTTGACTTTTCTTCGGATTGCAAATAGGCATAGCTTAAAAATGTCTTAGGTGACGAATAGGTGACATGTCATGATCACGCTTGACTTCTTAGGAGTTTGATTTATGTTTGGATATGGATAGTTTGATTGTGTGTGGTTGTTGCTATTTTGTGATAGATTTTTTGGATTTTATTTATTTTATTAATAATGATTATTATTTGAAAGTTATTATGTTATAAATATATATATAATTTGTCTTTTTTCAATATAATTTTTTTCAAAAAAAATATAAGTTGAAAAGTTCTTTTAACTGTCCACATTTAATGTCATTTGAAAATTTCAATTTTTTGAAAAAATGTGTATGAGAATTCTGATCTTCAAAGAGGTTAGAATAGGGGAGAGTGGTTGGTAATCATGCAGGCTAACTTTGTCAACATATAGCAATTGACTTGAATATCGTAGAACTTTCGGAAAATTTCACTTTTTAAAGATTTGACCAAAATTAATCATAGGACCCCAGTAGTTGAACCAAAAAATAACATTTGTTATTATTCTCTTTTGTCAACAATGAAAAATTAACTTGTTGGAAAGCTCTTCATTTAAAAGTATGCATGCTTAATCAATGAATAGAAAAAGTTAATGCAATTTCTAAAGAGGCCGTGATCAGAGAGGATGCATCTTTGATAAAGTAGGTATTCCAGTAATTTTAGATTGTAAAGTAGGTCTTTGTTGTCATAATTTCAAACAAATTTCCTAAGAATTATTTCGTCGACTTTTCAACGAACTTTGAAATGTCAAAATTCTGACTTCGATGTTTCAAAGTTCGTCGGAAAATCAACAAAATAATTCCAACGAAAGTTTGTTAAAATTCTGACGAACTTTTGTTGGATTTTGAGTCAAACTTTATTAGTGCCTATAGTATCTTTTTCATCCTATCCCATCAACATTTTTGCACTTGGACCCCTCTTGATATATATTTGTCTACTTTTGTGTGAGTTTGATGCAAGGTCATCCTCTCACTAAAGTGGGGGCTAAATGTAGTGTCAAAAAATGTACTCCTTTACATTTTCACACCTTGATTGGGTCCCATCAATTAAATTAGTCTTAATTAAGCCTCTAATTAATGCATTATCATTGTTAACACCCCAAAATTCAAAAATATTGATAACTTAGGTCAGGACCCATTCGTCCATGGGCTAATAGGTCCCATTTATGTTGCAAATTCAATTTTTAAATATTTTTTTGGTGGTATTTTCATGATTCCAAATTCACATTCAAATCTCGGCTTGTAATGTTTAATTTTTAGGAAATTAGAAAATCATCTATAAAAGCAAGGTTATTTTATCAATTCAAAACATCTAGCAAGAGGTGAACTTTCATATGATAAAATATTATTTTCAAGAGAATTGAAGAGTAGATTTATCAAGCATCGACAACAATAATTAAAATCACAAGCATCATGTCAAAGTCATGTTAGTGCATCATGCATGCTTTTGGAGCTAACATTGTGATGTAGGTTTCAAGCATTCAATCCAAATTTTAAGTATCAAGATCACATCATCAATTAAGCCATTCATGCAAGATCAAGACCTTAGAGATATCTACTAAGTTTTAGTCATTCAAGGGTTTGGTGAGTTTCAACATAGTAATTGTTCCTGCATTATTCCTTTCATGTTTCATCATTTCAATTCAAGGTTTAATTACCAAAATGGGGTTTGACATAGGAAAACCCCCTTTCACCAAAAACAAAGAATTTTCTGCTCTTATCTTTGTGTTGCAAATCTTAGGTTGAAGAAATATTGAAGATCTCTTGAAGAGAAAATTTGGAAAAGTTGTCAAAGTTGTTTTCAATTCATGGAAACTCACCTACATATATTATTTTTGACTTTCTAAAACTAAATCTTGGATCAAATAGACGCTATAGATTGACATCAGAATCTCTTGAAAGTTGTTTGAAAACTTTGCACAAAGATGCATTTGCCCATGCGTGAAGGAGTCCAAGTTTTCCTCTTGAAACTGCCTTTTGGTGATAGGTACAAAGTGTTTTACCCTTCTCAAATCTGTTGGAACTTTCTTGTTTCTCATAGTTTTATGCTTCATCTACAAGATCCAACTATTAGCTTGCATAATTGTGGTGATTTTCTACTTTTATTTTTTCTCCCAAAAGTTCTATTCACGTTGATACCCCAATCCTCAATAATAAGGAAAAAAGTAGATTCCCCATTGAGTTGACTCACCTAAGGATGGCAAGTCAATTTTTTGTGGGGATCTCTTTTCCTAATTAAAATAGAAAGATAGGTTCATCCAACCCATTTTCCCCATTTCTATATGTGTTGCCTATTTTTCTATGTTTCATCCATAATAAAGACTTAATAGCCATTGGAAAAATTAGTCCTTGTAGGCACAAAAAAACTATTTTTTCTTGGGTAGGTACATAGTCATTTACACCTTCCAAATCTACCAAAACTTGACTATTTTTGTTTATCAATTATTGGTATCCTGCATTTATTATATTAGGGCATATAGGATCATTAGGTTAATCATTCCAAAATATTTCCAATCCATTCCCATATTCAATAAGATGTAGATCTAGGTCTGATTGTCTCACTTTCAAGGTTAATAGTCAATCTGTGCACCTAGTTGATCTACATACTAATGAAACTTGAAAAAATGCCTCTTGAATCTTAGATTCTTTGCAATTCAAACCTAGGAACCCTTTTTATATGTTTCAATAGCATTAGGTATGGAGTCTAAAAAGGGTTCAGTATTGAAAAAATTTATGTGAAAGAGTTGGAAAACTTAATATCCACAACAGATGTACCAACACTATGGAATTCGATGAGTCTCAAACTATGTCTTCTTGAAGTATTAGTAGTATGACACTAGATTGTGAAACTCATGCAAGTTTCACAACACCAAAAGTGTACCCAAGATGAACACCAAACATTTAAATAAATATGAAAACAATAAAAAATAGACAACAAATAACAACAACAAATAGGAAAGATGGTAATAGAGATCTTAGAGAAATTTTGTTTGGCCAAGGTAAGCAAGACAGGGTCACCCATGGGCATCTGGGTCTAGGGCAAACATTTTGAAATTTCAAAGTTTGACTGTGTACTACACTATTTTAGGATTTTGACTCTACCTGCAAATAATTTTAACAATAAATAAATTTCTATAATTCACTTAATGTATCCCAATTTAATGCAAAATGCAAGTGTGCAATGATGTTGAAGATTTTTAAACAATTTTGAATGTAAATTTAAGATCTAAAATGTAATGATTGACTGATTGCAAGATGTAAATAATTGAAAATTATGACTTTTGAATACAAAATTTGATAGTAAATAATGTAATTTCTTTCACTAAATAAACTAAATACAAAATGCTTAAGAAGATGCATATATGAATTTTAAACTTAGATCTAGAAGTACACACAAACTGAGCAAATAGAGATGGAAATTTGTGAGAAAGACTATTGATGTACCTATACAAGGATAGGGTTACCTAAGGGTATTTGAGTCCTTAATTTGGTTTTTGAAAATTGAAAATCTGAATGTCTAAGTTTTTCTTAAGGTTATTGTTCCTATCTACAAATAGGTTTGATAGTGACTGTTTTCCAAAATTTTCCAATGTAAAGAAAGTGAAAATGTATGACAATTTTGGAATAAATGACAACCTTTTAATGCAATTTTGAAATAAAAATTTGATCTAAATGACTGAAACGCACACTATTGTAAGCTGTGATATAATAGGGATGCAATACTTTTTGACTTTTATGACTTTTTATGAATTAAATATGAAACGCTAAATGATATATGGAAGACAAAATGATGCAAAACCTAGATCTAGGGTTTGAAGATTACTAACTCAAAAATTTATGATGTCAAATGTTAGTCTCACCAAAATGAAACATAGGAAAATGGAGATGACGTTAACTTTTTTTATCTAAACGTAAAATCAATTCCACTTTTGCAAGGGTTTCATTAGGATGCAAATCAACAAGGTGTGTAGATTGACTATCAACCTCAAAGTTGAGCCAGTCATAGCTAGATATAATTTTTTTGAGTCTTAGAAATGATTTGGAAATGATTTGGAAGGATTAACCTAATTCAACTATAATACCTAATATATGAAAAATGTAATATTTTTAAAATACACAAACTAGAACTATAAGTTGTAAGAAGACCTAGGGAGTGTTGGATGATGTGTACCTATCACCAAAAGTTGGATTAAACATGCCAAGGACTTAGATGCTTAAGGGAATATAGGTCTTTGATGAGTGGTCTTGAAACTAATTTTGCAGACATCTAGTGTTGGATCTGAGCTCTTAATTCTTCGCTACAAAATTTTTCAAATGTCATTGGTAAATTTTATAGGTGAGTTTTCATGGCTTGACAACTTTGATGACAAAAAATACAAAAATTAATGAATTTCCTTCAAAATTTCCTTGATATGCTTCAAACCTATAATCCACACATTTAAAGAGAGGAAAAATATTGCACCATATAGGGGCTTGCCTCATTCAAACCCTAGGTAAGTGTTTCCACTTCCAAAATGATAAATGATAATGGAAAGGAAGGAACAATGAAATCATAATATGCTACAACTCACCACCATTTAATAGCTATCTTGAAGGACTAAAGTCATGCACACCTCTTGAAGGATTTGAATCTTGCTTATTTGAATGCTTTGGAGACCCACAAAAAGATGTTTGTCTTCACAAAATAACGACAACATGAACACACCTAAACTTTGACATGATATTGGATATTTAATTGTTGCAAGAAATCTCTAGAAATGTTTCTCTTGACTTACTCTTGATAATAGTTTTTTCTCATGAATGCTAAAGTGTGTGTGTTATTTCTAAATAGATTTCAAATGATAAAATAACTAAGTATTTACATACAATTGTGCTAATTTCTAAAAAAATAGATCCCAAGAGCCCACAATTGAAATTTGAATTCTAAATGTTAAAATGTCACCACCAACATATTAGAATTTGGGTCCTAGTTAAGAAGGAGGACCCATTCGCGCAATGAATGGGTCCTAGGCCAAATTTGTAGGAGACACTTAGTCAAGAGAAAGATTAAAATTGGATGCATTTATTTAATGTTTTCAATCCTTCAAAAAGTTGTAAAAATTAGGCCTTGACATGCATAATTTAGAGAATTAGAAGATTAATTAAGTCAAAAAATGAGTAGCCATTATCGAGAGCATCTACTGCTCTTCCTACCCAACAAAAATTTTGAATTCCCATCTGCCCTTTTCCACCACTGCCCTATCTTATGCCTCTTTGTCTAGGTGCAATCTTGTAGTTGACCTCTCTGTTGTAGATTCAAAGGGCTCTGTGGAGGGGATTATGGATGGGCATAGGATTACGGGCTCTCATGGTGGGTTTAATTTAGAAAAAGGAAATGTTTTTGGTTCTTTCATTGATGCTATTCAAAATGAAAAGAATGGGGAGAGCTCTATGCACCCTCTGAAATGTGTTGTTGCTTCTTTATTATTTCTCTTGGTAAGGAGGTTTCAAAATGCATTGACATCTATTCCAAGACTAATCTGATTTGTAGGTGCTATCATTTTTGGTCTTCACTTCCTAATTTGCATCAATGGATTTCAAAAAATTGGTCTCTGGTTGTGGACGGTATGATGGAAATTTATCCTTTTGCTCGATTATTTTTTGTTGTTTGTTTTAGCTCTTCTAATTATAGACAAGTTGCTTTAGATCATGGTTTGTGGGAATGGGATTCTTACGCATTGTCCATGAGGCCTTGGGTCCATTCCTTCAACCTTCTAAAAGAACCTATTGATGTAATGGTTCTTTGTGTAATATTGTCTTATCTTCCCTTATAGTTCTGGTGCTCCTCTACTTTTGAAGGAATTGGTAATGCTCTTGGAATGTTTTCAAAATTTTATCATGCATCCAAGAATTTTACTCATACCTCCTTTGATAGGATTTTGGTGGAGATAGATGTATCTCAGGCTTTACTTGGAGAGGTGGTGGTTGATGTTAATGGCTGGTCCTTGTTAGAAACCAAGATCAGACATGCAAACCAAAAAACCTTCCACAAAAGAGAAAACTAGAAAAAGCAAAGGTATTGCAACAATATGTGCAAAATAATATATTCAGGAATTCATAATTACATGAGATGATTTTCTTTATAAAATCAAACTATGCATAACCCTGATCTTATCTTGAGAAACAAGATAACTCAACAAGATAAGGATGAGAATAATTAACCCAAGAATTAAAATATCACCTAAGTAAAGTTATGCAAGTGTAATTAATATATTAATTACACTAACACCCCCCCATAAGTGCAACTTAGGGAGACTAAAAATGTATGCACCTAAAACTAAGATGAATGCAAGAAATCATGAATGGGGTCCTGGCAACAAATCCTAATCAGGTACCCATGTACAAATGCAATAATGAGGAGGGAGAACCCCCTACAATGAGATGACTGCTACAAAGAAGCACTGGAAGAACACTGTGGAGTAACAATGGAACCGTAATTTTACAAGAAAGGAAAGATACTTCTGTCTACAAGAAACCAAATGAGAGTCACTGGAGGACTCAAGCAGAATCCTAATAATGCAACAACAGACCCGATACCATGTAACACTAGAAAACTCACAAACTAGAACAACCCTAGAATCTGTGAAGCAACTGTAAGGAAACTATGCAGCCATGTAATGACAATTTCCACATAACCCAAATCTGAAACATGTAAGTAAAATACTCAACATCAACATGCAAGAGAATAGACAACATACCCATCAAAGATGACACAAGATATACCCTGGGAAAACCCTCAAGAGGGAAAAACCCAGCCTCCAAAAGCATCCACACTCCATGTATTATTCAACAATGAAAACCCATTACAATACATCTCCAGAGACTCCATGAACACTTCTGAAGCACAAGCTATCCATGCATTCCATGTGACCAAGCATGAATCCACACATCCCATGCCATGCTTCAAACCCTCACACATGCACAAGCTCAACCTTGACCAACTTTTGATCCAACCTTTTATCCAACCCTAAAAAACTACCCTTGTGGTTGCTTTTATAGAAACAAGCTCCCACAAAACCACCAAGTGGTATTACATAAACCATGTGCCCAAAATACTACAACATGTGACCCCACATTTAATATTGGGTACTTTTATTATTTTATTATTATTCCCCAATATTAAATAATTACATTTTACAATTATGTCCCAATGATACATGCAACAAAGTGGCCCCAACACTATAACTCCTTGTGATGCACGTTCACCTAGAAAACCCCTAGGTGCACTACACACATAATAAATAAATAAATATTACAAACATTATGCAAGGTGTACAACACCTAATTCTAACAATCTCCCACTTGTTGTATACATTGTATAAGGGGTAACAAAAAATCCGTAGGCAACATGTACCATCCTGTAATCCAAGTGCTCCATGTGCTCCATCAAGATACCTGTAACAAGAACCAAGGTGACCACCATCTCATCCATGAATGCTCACATCCTCCACCATGCCAACTGCACTAAGATAAGAACACATCCAAAGAGACGTCACACTAACTGTCACAAAGAAGCATAAACCTGCCTCAACTGATATCTCAAAACACAAACACTGAATCCAATATGCACCAGTAGCTGTCAAGAATAAATCACCATAGCTGAAATGACACCCACAACAAGTGCCAACACATCCAACTATCCATACCTCCAAGGTATACATATATAACATAGTAAACTCATGCTAACAACATATCCACCCATAAACCACAATGACAAACTCCATGTGCAAACCTGTCAAAAGAATGACATACACATCCAAGAGCTCCCACTGCATGGGCAATGTCAAGATGAATGCAAACCTGGAATGAGCGCATTCAACGCGTCGCTTCGTTAACATCCCAAAAAAAAGCACCATCACAAAGGCATACCAAGTCTACTACCAACATCTCATAGAAGTAAACATGTAGTACCAAGGAACATCCACAATGATAAGCGAAACCTGCAAACCAAACCCTATAGCATGTCCTCCTACACACACCTCTAAATGCCAACTGTGCCAAGTATGATCTCCATCATACCCCATAACAAAATCCATAACCACATCCATCCATCCAATCACCAAGATCAAACATAACATATGGAACTAACATGGATGTAAGCATCTCAAAACAAGAAGATCAAACTCAAAGTAATCATTCCTAAACCAAGGAAATCAGCCCAATAAACCATCTCCTAAACCCAACATGTACAAGGAGATAAGAATGCCAACACTCCTCAAATGAACCCTCCAAAAACCAAATATCCATGGCTCAAGATCCATATCCATGAGAAGATAAAGCATAAACATAATGCACCTGAAAGAATAATGGGCAATACCTCTCAAGTGAACTGCCGAGTAGACCAAGAGTGGGGAATGAGAATGCTCCTGCAGGATATCCAAGTCATCATGACTCAACCAAGAACACTCTCCTCATTGGTCCATGTTGAACTCACATCCAACCAAGGTGTAGGCTCCCTCAGAGTTCCTGCTAAAACCTCATCAAAAGTAACCATATCAACAACATGTCTCTAATCACAAGAGAACACCAAGCCTCACCTATGTCTCCAAGTATCCATGAGCACCTGTAACTGATCAATCCATGCTAAACACCAAGCAAATCATCAATGTACTCAATACAAAGAGAACCAACCAAGATCAAAGTCATAGTTCCAACTGTAGAATCAGGAACATAAACATGACTCCATGATCTCACATCCTCTCAAAAGAAGATCACATGAATAAATCATCATAACATGTACCATGCCACTACTCTAAACCAGTAATCAAGAGTATACCATGACATGTATAATAACAAAACCATCCTACAACCAAGGATCACCTGTCAAAACCAACAAGTCATATACAATACCTCAACATCTCCAACACCTGATATCAAAGAACTCTCACTGTAGCACACAGAATCAAAGAGCTCCTCCATGACACCAAAGATCACCTATTGAAGACAACCATCCATAATAACCAATGGATCCACATCATTGCCAAATGCTCCCACTGAACCGTGATATCGAGCAATCCCATGGCACCATGATGCACAAAACCAACACTACATCACTGTCATAAGCTCACACAAAAACCTATGAATCCAAGCTCTCAATGACAACATGATAACCATCCTCTAAAGCAAGAAGATACACCGCCAAACCATGATATATGTCACCGCCAATCCATCACTGTCACAAGCTCCCACTGAACCATGTAACCAAGCTATCCATGACATCGTGATACCAATCTCCTCAAACCAGGAAGATACACCGCCACAACCATAATCAGGAACCAATCCAATACCACCAATCAATGCACCTGCATAAAACCATCAGAACATGCCAAAGTCTCTAATACACAAGAAACATCCATGACATCATGATCACCACCAAATATACCAACAAATCAACCCAACCATGTCCACATATCTGCATAATCATAGTCAACTGCATATATCTCATATCATGACTATATCTGGTAATATCATCTCACCTCCTCAACATGACAACCAAATCAACAAACCAAGTGACTAAACTAAGCCACTAATACTGAACATGCATCAACACTGAAATTATCAATGGGCAAAGACAACCCATATCCAAGTCATAGGTGCAACAAGTAAGTATAGACCGCCTACAACATTGCACAACTTGTAGATACAACAATGCAACATACATGCTGATAACCATGTCAAAAAATAGAACAAACTGAGATGTACAACCAAGCATACAATGAATCCATCATCAAATATCCCAAATCCAACAATCCATAAGCTCATAATATCACCATAGTCAAAGAGACCCATAACCAGCTCAAATAAAGAAAATAGCAAATAAACTATGCCAAAATGCCTTCAAACCTGATCCACTGCGTAGTGATCTAAACAAGCTTTTCGTTGACTATTTGAAGTCCAAAATCCGACTCCGTATGCACCCGATATGCCCTCTCAAAGCTCAAAATAAACATCTGATTTCAACCAAGAAAAACACTATCAAAACTATAAAATCATAGAACAAAACCTATACCACTGCGTAGTGCTTGGAACCAGCTTTCCAACGACTCTAAGAAGTCAAAAATTCGACATGCTGGGTGAAAGTTATGCCTGTTTGAAAAAAATAGCTGTAAAATGACCAATTACACCCCCTGGTGGCTCTAAGGTGGCGCCCAGGTGGCGCTCCGGTGGTGGGTGGGTGGCGGAATCCAAAACATATTTAAATTTAATTTAATTTTTCCAAAAATAAAATTTTCACCCTCTATACGGACCCGACCTGAAAATTCCATTTCATTTTGATCTCTTTTGAATCCGTCGGCCTTTTTCATTTGGCAGAATTTTATAATTTTTCAAAATTTATATATTTTGTTTAAAGCCCGTAGGGCTGAGGTGGTCGGCCGCCGGCATAAAGCCGATGCCTGTACCGGCTGCCGGCGGGCTGACAGTCGGTACAGCCGACTATCAGTACCGCCGACAGTCAGTACTGCCGACTGTAAGTGCGGCTGACAGGGGCAGGGGGTTTGCGGACCCCCCAAACTTTTTTTTTTTTTTCTGTTTTTAAATTTTTTATTTTCTAATATTTTTTTATTTTGTAGGTAAAAAGTTTCGACAGGAATTTATATTTTTTCAATTTTTTTTTTTTAATATTTTCTGCAACGACTGTACCGTCAACCCATACGGCCGAAAGGGGGGGTAGCATTTTTTTTTTCTGTAACCAAAATAGGGCATGTTATATGTCAAAATTTCTCTCTCGGCCAACCTGAATCCAACCATGAGGTCCTTTTTGTCCTAGGAAGTCATCTATGAAAATTCATCCCCAAAAACCCTCATATAAATGCATCACCAAGAAACCCTAATTTTGCCAAAATTTTCTCACCCCAAATCTGCAAATAACCCATCATAACAGCAAACCCAAAACCCTCAGATCTGCAATAAAACACCTACAAAACCCTATATCTTGCCATTGTCTTTCATTCTCTCATGCAACCTAGGGTTATCCAAATCAATAACCAAAGCTCTGATACCACTTGTAAGGAAACTATGCAGCCATGTAATGACAATTTCCACATAACCCAAATCTAAAACATGTAAGTAAAATACTCAACATCAACATGCAAGAGAATATACAACATACCCATCAAAGATGACACAAGATATACCCTAGGAAAAACCTCAAGAGGGAAAAACCCAGCCTCCAAAAGCATCCACACTCCATGTATTATTCAGCGATGAAAACCCATTACAATACATCTGCAGAGACTCCATGAACACTTCTGAAGCACAAGCTATCCATGCATTCCATGTGACCAAGCATGAATCCACACATCCCATGCCATGCTTCAAACCCTCATACATGCACAAGCTCAACCTTGACCAACTTTTGATCCAACCTTTTATCCAACCCTAAACAACTACCCTTGTGGTTGTTTTTATAGAAACAAGTTCCCACAAAACCACCAAGTGGTATTACATAAACCATGTGCCCAAAATACTACAACATGTGACCCCACATTTAATATTGGGTACTTTTATTATTTTATTATTATTCCCCAATATTAAATAATTACATTCTACAATTATGTCCCAATGATACATACAACAAAGTGGCCCCAACATTATAACTCCTTGTGATGCACGTTCACCTAGAAAACCCCTAGGTGCACCACACACATAATAAATAAATAAATATTACAAACATTATGCAAGGTGTACAACACCTAATTCTAACAGCAACAATAGATAAAATGATGACATAATTTGGGAACAGTGTATCTCGATGTTGATGCCAAACTTAGACTATAACTCTTCCATAGGTAAAAGTACCATAAAGACTTTGGAACATTAACCATAAAAACATGGCCGTCAAACTGAGAAGGATCTGAACCAATGCGGATCAATAACCATAAGCTCTCAATCTAAAGTGTGAATTGTTGTGAATCTGATATGTGTGAAGCTAAGACAAGATGTGGACAAAAGAAACTAAGAAACCAAATATAACCCATGCGATTTTCCATCAAAACAAGATGAAGATCAAAGTGCATGCACACTCTAATCAGAGTATTATGCAACAAACCCCCCAATGGAACATTATCTCAATTCATTTATTACAATAGCCCAACGATTGTAAAAGGAGATAATGCTAAACATGCATAAACAAAAAAGAAAAATAGACCTCAGATCTATGTAGAGGATTGAACTAGATTTCCAAAGCCACAAGAATGAAAAAAAAAGGATCACCGAGTCAAAAGATATGCCCTCCAGAGTGAAAACAACAACATCTGAGTTCAAGGACCTGCAAAATAAAACTAGAGAAATCTCTGGTAAAACCACCTTCACCATTGGATCGGCATTGGAATCAACTTTTCAACAGTATCTTGTTTGCAAAAATGAGAGACTGTACACAAAAAATACACCTGATTTATTGAAAGTGCTCTAAAATGGCCAATAAGGCCCACAGGCAGCCCTAGGAGCTAAAAAAATAAGCCCATGGTCTTGTGTGTGACTAGGGCCTAGCAGACTGGGGGCTGGGCCAGAGCCCTTTGTCATACATATGACCACAGGTTTAGTGTTGTAGGTCAGTCAGGGGTTGGGCGCATAGCGCTCAGTCCCCCATATGACCTGGGTCGAATGCTGAAGGGCCCGTGAGAGATGGGCTAAGGGTCTAGTCCTCAATAGGGTTGTCAGTGAAGCTTGAAGGAGCCCACAGGTGCTGAAGGGCCAACAACCTTTGGGTGTTGTCGCTAGCTTGAGTAGCTGGTGGGTGACGGTCGGGCGGTGGGCGGGCGACACGCTTGCTTATAACTAGAGGCGTCGACGCTAATCCTGAGAAACCCCCTTTTTGTGCCTCGGAGTGCATGCTGGGGAGGCCGTACAACCTCCCTTACAAAAAAATTTCCATCAGAAAGAATTTTCACCAAAATCGATGAAATGAAAGGAAATATTAGGGATTTTGGCCGCTGCGAATTTGATTGTGACCTCCATTTGTGCCAAAAATGCTCCGAAAAATTGGCTACCCCCAGAGCTTCCAAAAAATCTCTTAGCTTGAAACCCTCATAGATCTAGCAAACGATGACCAAAATCTACAAAATAAAAGCCAATCTTAACTTTTTCTAGGACTCTGAATCCAATGGTGAAGCCCGATCTACTCCAAAATACAGCATAGATGAACTCAAGGCATGAAACCCTCGAGGAATCCTAAACAAACTCTGCAATGATTTTCTCCAAAAAAGTTGAGAAGGTGCTACAATTCAAGGTTCTAATACCGTGTTAGAAACCAAGATTAGACATGCAAACCAAAAAACCTTCCACAAAAGAGAAAATTAGAAAAAGAAAAGATATTACAAAAAGATGTGCAAAATAATATATTTAGGAATTCATAATTACTTGAGATGATTTGCTTTATAAAAGCAAAGTATGCATAACCCTAATCTCATCTTGAGCAACAAGATAGCTCAACAAGATAAGGATGAGCATAATTAACCTAGGAATTAAAATATTACCTAAGTAAAGTTATGCAAGTGTAGTTATATATTAATTACACTAATAGTCCTAGTCTCAGCCTGTGGATTATGAAGGTATCCCCTTCTGTTGCAGATGTTGTTTTGCTACTGGACACTTGGCCTGTGATTTCCCTAATTTCTCTCATCCTGTTTCTTCTTCCACATGGTGGAAGAATGCTCATAAGGAACATGTGGACTTTTACCCTAATGCAGACTATGATTCTAATAGTAAGGCTTTAGAAACCTAATCTCTGGTTCAAACAAATAAATCTACTACTAAGGTTGTTGTTTCTCCAATGGGTTCTACTGCTCTAGCTCAAAATATGGATGTTCCATCTACTATGTCTTTCCTCCTTTGAGGCCCCTACCTCTTCTACTCCTGTTGTTGATGTTGTTGTCCCTCTGGTGGGTTCTACTATTCTAGTTCAACACTTCGTTGTTCCCTCTATGGTGAGCGACGCCTCCCCTGAGGCTCCTTTTGATTATGTTTCAAATTTAGTTTATGATTCTCCATGGATAGTTGTGCTAAGGAAAAGAAATGTACTCATTAAAAAACCTTTGAGGAGTTTCCTTTGAAGGCAGAGTTGTTGATTTCAGTCTTTGGTGTTTAACCTGCTTCTCTTGTTTGATTGTTTATTTGGTGGCTATGTTCTTGTTACTAGTCTATGTTTATCCTGTTGTTCTTGACTGGTTGTTGTGCTTGGCCAATCTATTTTATCTGGTTGTTCTGCCCAGTTGTTTGCTTTGATTGTAATATCCTATGCTATTAAAGGGATTAGGGCCCTTTCAACCTCTGCTTAATACAAATAATGAAATTTAGGGGCACAAAACATGATGTGAAATTGTTAAGGGTAACAATTTTCTACACTACACTGCAAAAGGCAACTGATGTTATATTTTGATGTTTTGTTCACCTAAGATGAAGTTTTGACCACTTGGAAAGACAAATCATAGAATTCGAATAATTTTCTGAAAATTGCTTCAACTACTAAGATTGATAGAAAAAAGAAGAAGAGGGAGTCCTTTTTTTGTTAAAACAAAAATGAAACTTGTAAAAAAACACAAAAATATATAATTATATTAAACTATTTTGTTAAAATGAGTTTAAAACTAAATAAAAATCAACATTAGCCAAGTTCAACTTTACATGTACAAATTAAACTAATAATGTATAAAAAAAAATCTACCTATATAATACCAAGAACTCACATCCTCACTATATTAATAATTTAAACATTAAAAGTTTTTATATAAATAAATATTAGAAGAAAATATTAACTTTTATATATAAAAGAGAGAATTTCCATCTTCATTATATTAAGAATTTTGGTAACATAATTTTTAAATATATATATAAATATAATTCTTGACATTTTATTTTATTGTATAACTTTCTCAACGGAAAATATAAACTATCCTTAGTTCATTGTTCACATATTTCAATGAAGCTGATATTGGTATAGTGTGATGGTTTAAGTGTGGTGTTGAAATTTTCATTCCACCAAGATTCCAACCTCATTGGAGTGTATTGGTTGATTTTTTATGTTGTGGATCATGATATCCCTTATTTATAACCACACTAGTTCATAGCTTTGAGTTTAAAGTGTTTACTCCTCTTTAAATAAAAAAGAAACACATTTCAATAAACATAATTTTCTTGAAGATGTTTATGATTCTTTCTATCATAAAAAGATAACATTATTCATCTCTATATTAAGGTATACTAAAATACAGGTAGGAATTATCTTTATCTTGAAAAAGCTTACATTTAATAATTAAATTGAACTTATATCATGAAATATAAGTACTATTGGTTATGTCTCCTTATTTTTAGAAAAATTGACATAATAAGATATTTATTTGTTATAATGAAATGATAATAGATATACAATCATATGAAAGTATCAAGGTCACCCTCAATTGACTGTCATGGGTTTTATTTGGCACAATAAAAATTAAACTAGTACAAATTTACAATTATTTGAATTTGGCTTATATATAATTCTATATGCATGCTCTATTAGAAATTAAGCAAGATTGTCTAGGACCCAAATCTGTTATCGATGTATCATTGATAGATGGGAAGGCCGAATGAGTGGTGGGTGGAGTAGATGAAGTTGTGCTTGTAGATGCTGATGTTGATGTTGATGCATGTTGTCGAACATTATCTTGTGTAATGCTGAGATAAGCAGGCTTTGTGGGATTTGGCAAGTTGGTCACAGAAGTATTTGAAAGCATTGCACATACACTGACCATTGGTGGGCGAAGTGATGGAGTTTCTTGTGTACATAAAAGACCGACATGAATGCATCTTGAAACTTGTTCATTAGGAAAACTTTTCAATATAGTTTTGTCAACGATATCAATGATATTTCCTTCCCTATATGATCTCCATACCTGCATAAGAATTCTGCATTATTATCTTCATAAGATATCTAACTTCAAAAAATAAACTATGTTAACATATCTTATTTTTATCTTACCCATTCTAAGAGGCTTTGAAATTCAGGAGACAATCTACTATCAGTATTCTTTCTTCCACATATAATTTCTAAAATGACAACACCAAAACTGTAAACATCAGCTTTAGCAGATAGTTGACCACCTAAAGCATACTCTGGTGCCATATAGCCACTGCATAAGTTGAAAGAATTATTAGATTAGAATACAACTTAAACAACAATTCTAAGAGAAAAACATACTTATAAAAGTGGAAGATAATTAGAAATTTATAGTAATTTTGAGAGGAAAAATAAATATGTATAAAAGTTTATTAAATTCTTACAGTGTCCCTGCAACCATTGTATTGACATGAGTCTCTTCTAGATCAAACAACCTAGCTAAACCAAAATCTGATATCTTTGGTTGCATTTTCTCATCAAGCAAAATATTGCTAGCTTTGATATCCCGATGAATGATAGGCAACTGAGAATCTTGATGTAAATAGAGCAGCTCACGGTCTACTCCAAGTATTATGTTCAAACGCTTTAACCAGTCAAGTTCTTCGCTCCGCTGTGGATCTATATCCATACCTCCAAATAAATAACTATAAATAAATAACAAATTTTATACTACACTCATTTAAAATTTAGATGAAATAAACTTACGAAATAGTATTTTGTCAAGGCTCTTGTTAGCCAAGAATTCATAAACAAGTAAGCGTTCTATTCCCTCTGCGCAACATCCAAGTAGATTCACAAGATTACGATGTTGAATTTTGGCCACCAACATAACCTCGTTTAGAAACTGCTTTTTCCCTTGCGATGATTGTATGGAAAGCCTCTTTACTGCTATTTGTGTTCCATTTGACAGGGGGCCCTGACATAAAAGAAAAACACATAAATATTGACCTTATGTTACAGTATAAACATATAACAAGTCCACAACTTTTAATTGAGTAAAACACTGCTTCAAACTTGCTTATTAAAAATTAATAGAGGGAGAAGGATCTCAGAGGATAATCATGACGACCAAGGTAGAGACTGCTAGCACACAGAAAATCAAATGACCGAGAAACTAGAAATAGCCGGAACTTAAGAAAAGCTGCATTAAGAAGAAAGAGGACAAACAGCCAGGTTTGATCAGAAGCAGACAGAGCTAGTAAAGCCAACGAGCTCAATATGGACCGCCAAACAGCCAGCATAATCAAAAGCAAAAGCACGAAGCATAACGGAAAAGCCGAAGCGCCCAAAGGAAACCATAACACTAAGCAAAGAAATGATCCTGAAGCCATTAATGCTGGAACATAGAGATGACAAAGGACAATTTTGACGGGTAAAAGCATAAAATTACTATAGAGAATCAAGATTGGACATCCTTATCTGAAACAGAAACAGGGTGTAGGCCACCAAGGAACCAGATTTCGAGTTACAAGCAAACTCGAAACCACCGAGAAAGCCCTGATAATTGGGTAGCAGAAACAAACAAAAGCAATCCCCACTTGTTAAACAGAGAAGGGAATAAACAATCCCAGTCATTAAAAGACAGATCAATCAACCCTTCCCAAAGAAAAGGATTATCAAAGATTAGGTTCTTTCCATTAAGCAGAAAATTGGCTCTATAATTAGCATGAAGTGCAGGAGTGGTTTATATGTCTGTAGAAGTAACTAAAAGTAACATATTTGAGTAGATAATCAAGCAAACTAGCTGATGTTTAGTGAGTTTTCCAGTTTTACTAGATACCGCATCCGAATAAATATTTGAACAAATCTATTTGAAACAATGAGAGGGTAGATAAGTATTTTTGTTTATTTGCGAAAATCCCGAATTATGGACAGATCTGTGGTCAAAATAAAAAGGAAACAAAATAAAATGTCCAATTTGTATGGCTTGGGACTTATTCCATTCTTTCATTCATTAATTATTGTGAGATAATATATAAATCTATTTCCTAAAAATTCAAAATAAAATAGTAAAACAGGCGTAAAGAACGGAGAAGTGACGCTGTTCAATTTAATAATATATTTAATATCCCTGTCCAAACCAAGAAAACATGGTCGATTAGGGTTATGTTGCGGCCTTGATATTCTCCAAATTGAAGATCATCTCCCGCTCCTGGCCGATCGCTAAGTCTACCTCTCTATCCAGATTCTCTGGATAAGTAATGCACCAGGAGAAAAATAATTACAATTTTGTATGTAACTAAAAGTTTTCTTTTATTTTTATTTTTTTCTTTTTACGACAATTTTGATGATAATGAAGAGAAAAATTCTTGACTCAGTTCTAATATCTTTACTAGCAAGGAATTTGGTTGATAAAACTTCTAGGAAAAATTCAATAAAATTTTGCCAGAAAAATACCTTTCCTTAAGAGAGTGGGCTTCCATAATGCTGCAAACTTGACTTTTCTTCGGATTGCAAATAGGCATAGCAGTAATATCACCAATGAGCCACCGACAGTACCCAAAACTATATCTACTTTGTTTGTCGACTTTCCTGCACAGGAGATTAATTTGAGTGCTTACTGCTTGGACATCTATTATAGTAGGAATGTTAATTTCACAAAGCCAAATAAACCCTCGACTTTGCTTATTTAGAATATCAAGGAACAATTAAAATGAACTAGAAAGTACAACTGTAATACTAATGGTTGATTTGGGTTTCTTTGTCCTTGTTCATACGGATAAATCCTTTTTTAATTATTGTTATCACCGTTTCTATTCTATGGAATTCGTCAGAATACGAGAATAATTCAAATTAGCTTGTAAGGTAATTGATATAAATATTACTCACTGTTGTAGGTGATGCCATTGGCTGTTCAATTGGTGGTGGAGATGGAGGCAGTGGAGGGCTAGGATTAAAGAAATTAGCTTGTAAGGTAATTGATATAAATATTACTCGCTGTTGGAGGTGATGACGTTGGCTGCTCAATTGGTGGTGGAGATGGTGGCGGTGGAGGGCTAGGATTAAAGAAATCATAAATTTCGTAACGGACATCACAACTCCCGCCGTCGGTCCTTCCTCCCTGAAAAGTTTCGTTGCCCCGAAAGGTCGTATCCAACAGACCACGAATTGCATTTGTTAAGCATTTGCTGCAATTAGCAGAATTTAAATCCCTCCAACACTGCACTGGACTGTATATCTGAAAAAATGTAGAGGTAGTTGTTGATCCAGAAGAATACAGCATTGGGTATTGAACGGCTAGCTGTGACGGATTTGTGAAAAGGCCCCTAACAGCAGTACGCAAAACCTCAGGCTCATTCGTAATCTGCCCTGTACTGAAAGCAGTGAGCCTAACGTTATCTAGTATTCCGAAGAAAGAAGAATTGTCGTAGCGTAAGAAGCAGTCGTTCTCCAAATTTCTACCGCCTGTGGCATTTTTACAACTGTCAAGTGTTTTGTTAAAGTTATTCCTTGCGAACAAGTTAAGCATTCCTCTTCAGTTCTTTCTCCCCTACATTGGAGGAGACCATAAAATGTGTATGGACTTTCACCGGAGACAGAAGTATTGAAACCATTTGATGATGATGTATTGGTTACAAGATTCTTCAGAACTATGTTCAGATTACTCTGAAACTCAGCGCTTGTAAAATTGTTACTGCCGCATGTGTGCGCTGAGCTGTAAACAATACAAAATAAGAGCACAACACAGAACAACTGGGAATACTTTGCACCGTAGGCGATCTGCATATTGTTTTCCTCTTAAGAATTCTTTCACAAATCAGGCATTTAAAGATAATGTGAAGGTAATATTTCTTCGATTTCTTCAATTCGTAAGGATGGAGGAGATGTCACTGTTCGACCACGCGGAGTTTAATCTGTCCGTACAATTTAGTTTAGAAAACGTATTGAAATTATGACCTTAAACAATATATTAGTTTAGCTTTAAAATGTCTTAGGTGACGCATAGGTGACGCGTCATGATCACGCTTGACTTCTTAGGAGTTTGATTTATGTTTGGATATGGATAGTTCGATTGTGTGTGGTTGTTGCTATTCTGTGATAGATTTTTTTGGATTTTATTTATTTTATTAATCACGATTATTATTTGAAAGTTATTATGTTATAAATAGATATAATTTTGTCTTTTTTCAATATATTTTTTTTCAAAAAAAATATAAGTTGAAAAGTTCTTTTAACTGTCCACATTTAATGTCATTTGAAAATTTCAATTTTTTGAAAAAATGTGTATGAGAATTCTGATCTTCAAAGAGGTTAGAATAGGGGAGAGTGGTTGGTAGTCATGCAGGCTAACTTTGTCAACATATAGCAATTGACTTCAATATCATAGAACTTTCGGAAAATTTCACTTTTTAAAGATTTGACCAAAATTAATCATAGGACCCTAGTAGTTGAACCAAAAAATATCATTTGTTATTATTCTCTTTTGTCAACAATGAAAAATTAACTTGTTGGAGAGTTCTTCATTTATAAGTATGCATGCTTAATCTATGACCGGAAAAAGTTAATGCCATTTCTAAAGAGGTCGTGATCAGAGAGGATACATCTTTGATAAAGTAGGTATTCCAGTACTTTTAGATTGTAAAGTAGGTCTCTGTTGTCAGAATTTCAAAGAACTTTCCTCAGAATTATTTCGTCGACTTTCTGGCGAACTTTGAAACGTCAAAATTCTGACTTCGACGTTTCAAAGTTCGTTGGAAAATTGACAAAATAATTCTAACGAAAATTTGTCAAAATTCTAACGAGCTTTTGTTGGATTTTGAGTCAAAATTTATCAGTGCCTATAGTATATTTTTCATCCTATCCCATCAACATTTTTGCACTTGGACCCCTCTTGATACATATTTGTCTACTTTTGTGTGAGTTTGATGCAAGGTCATCCTCTCACTAAAGTGGGGGCTAAATGTAGTGTCACAAATTGTACTCCTTTACATTTTCACACCTTGATTGGGTCCCATCAATTAAATTAGCCTTAATTAAGCCTCTAATTACCTAAATTTTGTATAATTAATTATAATTTTTGAAGAGATAAGTGTGATGTAATTAATGCATTATCATTATTAACACCCCAAAATTCAAAAATCTTGATAACTTAGGTTAGGACCCATTCGCCCATGCGCTAATAGGTCCCATTTATGTTGCAAATTCAATATTTAAATATTTTTTTGGTGGTATTTTCATGATTCCAAATTCACATTCAAATGTTGGCTTGTAATGTTTAATTTTTAGGAAATTAGAAAATCATCTATAAAAGCAAGGTTATTTTATCAATTCAAAACATCTAGCAAATATTATTTTCAAGAGAATTGAAGAGTAGATTTATCAAGCATCGACAACAATAATTAAAATATCAAGCATCATGTCAATGTCATGTTAGTCAATCATGCATGTTTTTGGATCTAACATTGTGATGTAGGTTCGAAGTATTCAAGCCAAATTTTAAGTATCAAGATCACATCATCAATTAAGCCATTCATGCAAGATCAATACCTTAGAGATATCTACTAAGTTTTAGTCCTTCAAAGGTTTGGTGAGTTTCAACATAGTAATTGTTTATTCATTATTCCTTTCATGTTTCATCATTTCAATTCAAGGATTAATTACCAAAATGGGGTTTGACCAAGGAAAACCCCCTTTCACCAAAAACAAAGAATTTTCTGCTCTTATCTTTGTGTTGCAAATCTTAGGTTGAAGAAATATTGAAGATCTCTTGAAGAGAAAATTTGGAAAAGTTGTCAAAGTTGTTTTCAATTCATGGAAACTCACCTACATATATTATTTTTGACTTTCTAAAACTAAAACTTGGATCAAATAGAAGCTATAGATTAACATCAGAAGCTCCTAAAAGTTGTTTGAAAACTTTGCACGAAGACGCATTCACCCATGGGTGGAGTCCAAGTTTTCCTCCTGAAACTGCCTTTTGGTGATAGGTATAAAGTGTTTTACCCTTCTCAGATCTGTTGGAACTTTCTTGTTTCTCATAGTTTTATGCTTCATCTACAAGATCCAACTGTTAGCTTGCATAATTGTGGTGATTTTCTACTTTTATTTTTTCTCCCAAAAGTTCTATTCAAGTTGATACCCCAATCCTCAATAATAAGGAAACAAGTAGATTCCACATGAGTTGACTCACCTAAGGATTGCAAGTCAATTTTTTGTGGGGATCTCTTTTCCTAATGAAAATAGGAAGATAGGTTCATCCAACCCATTTTCCCCATTTCCATATGTGTTACCTATTTTTCTATGTTTCATCCATAATAAAGACTTAATAGCCATTGGAAAAATTAGTCCTTGTAGGCACAAAAAAACTATTTTTTCTTGGGTAGGTACATAGTCATTTACACCTTCCAAATCTACCAGAACTTGACTATTTTTGTTTATCAATTATTGGTATCCTGCATTTATTATATTAGGGCATATAGGATCATTAGGTTAATCATTCCAAAATATTTCCAATCCATTCCCATATTCAATAAGATGTAGATCTAGGTCTGATTGTCTCACTTTCAAGGTTGATAGTCAATCTGTGCACCTAGTTGATCTACATACTAATGAAACTTGAAAAAATGCCTCTTGAATCTTAGATTCTTTGCAATTCAAACCTAGGAACACTTTTTATATGTTTCAATAGCATTAGGTATGGAGTCTAAAAAGGGTTCAGTATTGAAAAAATTTATGTGAAAGAGTTGGAAAACTTAATATCCACAACAGACGTACCAACACTATGGAATTCGATGAGTCTCAAACTATGTCTTCCTGAAGTATTAGTAGTATGACACTAGATTGTGAAACTCATGCAAGTTTCACAACACCAAAAGTGTACCCAAGATGAACACCAAACATTTAAATAAATATGAAAACAATAAAAAATAGACAACAAATAACAACAACAAATAGGAAAGATGGTAATAGAGATCTTAGAGAAATTTTGTTTGGCCAAGGTAAGCAAGACAGGGTCACCCATGGGCATCTGGGTCTAGGGCAAACATTTTGAAATTTCAAAGTTTGACTGTGTACTACACTGTTTAAGGATTTTGACTCTACCTGCAAATAATTTTAACAATAAAGAAATTTCTATAATTCATTTAATGTATCCCAATTTATTGCAAAATGCAAGTGTGCAATGATGTTGAAGATTTTTAAACAATTTTAAATGTAAATTTCATATCTAAAATGTAATGATTGATTGATTTCAAGATGTAAAGAATTGAAAATTATGACTTTTGAATACAAATTTTGACAGTAAATAATGTAATTTCTTTCACTAAATAAACTAAATACAAAATGCTTTAGAAGATGCAACTATGAATTTTAAACTTAGATCTCGAAGTACACATAAACTGAGCAAATAGAGATAGAGAAGTGTGAGAAAGACTTTTGTTGTACCTGTACAAGGATAGGGTTTCCTAAGGGTATTTAAGTCCTTGATTTGGGTTTTGAAAATTGAAAATCTGAATGTCTAATTTTTTGTTAAGGGTATTGTTCCTATCTACAAATAGGTTTGATAGTGACTGTTTCCAAAAGTTTCCAATGTAAAGAAAATGCAAATGTATGACAATTTTGGAATAAATGACACTTTTTTAATGCAATATTACCTAAGTAAAGTTATGCAAGTGTAATTAAATATTAATTACACTAACAGTACTAGTCTCAGCTTGTGGATTATGAAGGTATCCCCTTCTATTGTAGATGTTGTTTTTCTACTGGACACTTGGTCTGTGATTGCCCTAATTGCTCTCGTTCTCTTTATTCTTCCACATGGTGGAAGAATGCTCATAGGGAACATGTGACTATTTACCCTAATGTAGACTATGATTCTAATAGTAAGGCTTCAGAACCCTAATCTCCAGTTAAAACAAATAAATCTGCTACTAAGGTTGTTGTTTCTCCAATGGGTTCTACTGCTCTGGCTCAAAATATGGATGTTCCATCTACTATGTTTTGCCTCCTTTGAGGTCCCTGCCTCTTCGACTCCTGTTGCTAATGGTGTTGTCCCTCTAGTGGATTTTACTATTCTGGTTCAACACTTGGTTGTTCCCTCAGTGGTGAGTGATGCCTCCCCTGAAGCTCCTTCTGATTTGGTTTCAAATTGAGTTTATGATTCTCCATGGACAGTTGTGCAAAGGAAAAAGAAATGTACTCATTAAAAAACTTTTGAGGAGTTTCCTTTGAAGGCACAGTTGGTGGTTTCAGTCTTTGGTGCTTAAACTGCTTCTCTTTTTTGGTTGTTTGTTTGGTGGCTCTTTTCTTGTTACTAGTCTATGTTTATCCTGTTGTTCTTGACTGGTTGTTGTGCTTGGCCAATCTATTTTATTTGGTCATTTTTCCCAGTTGTTCACTTTGATTGTAATGTCCTATGTTGTTAAAGGGAGCAACGCCCTTTCCACCCCTGCTTAATAAAAATAAAAAAACTTAGGGGCACAAAACATAATGTGAACTTGTTAAGGGTAACAATTTTCTACACTACACTTCAAAAGGAAACTTATGTTATATTTTGATGATTTTTTGACCTAAGATGAAGTTTTGACCACTTGGAAAGACAAATCATAGAATTAGAAAGATTTTCTGAAAATTGCTTCAACTACTAAGATTGATAGAAAAAAGAAGAGGAAGTCCTCATTTTGTTAAAACAAAAATGAAACTTGTAAAAATACACAAAAATATATAATTATATTAAAATATTTTGTTAAAATAAGTTTAAAACTAAATAAAAATCAACATTAACAAAGTTCAACTTTGCATGTACAAATTAAACTAATAATGTATAAAAAAAATCTACCTATATAATACGAAGAACTCACATCCTCACTATATGAATAATTTAAACATTTAAAGTTTTTATATAAATAAATATTCGAAGAAAATATAAACTTTTATATATAAGAGAGAATTTCCATCTTCATTATATTAAGAATTTCGATAACATAATTTTTAAATCTATATATAAATAGAATTCTTGACATTTTATTTTATTGTATAACTTTCTCAACGGAAAATATAAATTATCATCAGTTCATTGTTCACATAAGTTAAAAATAGGTGACAACTTGAGATTAGAAACATAATATGTTAGTATATTATTTTCTTTAAGACTACAATATTATTCTTTCTATGCATAAGGTTGTATTGATAATTGTGAAAATGTCATGTACCTTCATTTTTAATTTGGCTATCTATCAAATCCTACTATTTGCTTCACCTAATTTATACGTAGTTAATTTATCTTTCTTTTGGGCATCTAAATGCTGGAGGTATTTAAGACTAACTTGGTAGGGCTACAACTATGCTGCTATAGAACATGTTGCTTGAGGGAAATAATAGAAATATGTGTACAAGATTTCAAAGCAACATTGTTGAAACATGTATATGCATCTAGAATACTTTTGTAAATTAAAAAATCATTTTAGAAAATTAATTATGGTCTCGCAATACCTTAGGATGGGAGAAGACTTGTGAATTGCATACGATATGTGTGGATGTAAAATTAACACGATTGAATAACTCTAAATATTAGAACATTTAATAGATTGTGCAAAATGTATACTTATTCAAATCATTATAGGAAAAAGTGAGGTAGTTAACCAAAATTTGAATATGAATTTTAGAAATAAAAGGGTCAATTTTTTACCACATGGATTATCTTAATGTCTAGGAAAATGGTCATCTAATTATATAATGACTATACTTGGATAGGTGTAACTATTTATTGAATAACATGAATGTGTTGGATTAAGCACACATATAGATAAGTTGGAAACTAAATATGTGTGGGTGTATACAGGGATGGGTCAAATCTAGAGGATTGAGCCCAAAATTCCACAAGATCATGTCATTGTTAATATATAAATGTATCAATGCATTTCCTTAAACTAGACATGAAGCTCAATTGAGATGATATAAGTGTTAGAGTGAATAATTTATCTATTCACTATACTTAAGTGTACATAGGTTGATGAGGTTAGCCAAAATATTATTTAATTGAATGTGCAACCTTTAGGCCTCTAAAGGCTACCAATTTGTTTGGTAAACCTTATGCGCATACCTTTTGAAGTCGGAAGACTTTACATCTCACCTCAAAGGTCACTCAACACTTGGCATCAAGGATGATGACTTGGTCGAATAGGTTGTTGGTTTGCACATTCCTAGTGATTGAAAAGTTGACACCTATAGGACACTTGTCTACTCATTTGCCACATCATGGGACACTTGTCAATCCACATGATAGGCGGATTGCCTCTTCCTTTCCTATATATGCAATGCTTCCTCATTTTTAAATTTGGGTCAACTAAATACAATATTTTTCATTGTTCATCGTGCATCTTTTTAATCTATATGATTTCCTATTTCTTATATGGTATCAGTTTAAGTTTTTGTCATTTTTTTGAGTTTTGAATGGTATACTTAATCTATGTGTTCTTAATCCACCTCATGAAATAAACTTGTAATAACTGAAAATAATATATAAGTTTGTAAATTCACTCACATAAAGTGCCACAAAAATTGAATTTGTTCCTTAGGGAGGGAATTGGGGAGTTTTATACTTACACTAAATTATAAAGTGTAATGTGGGTTGTGTAAAGCCTTGATTATCCATCACAATTATGGATCCTTGTGATTCTTTCCACATTGTGTGTGTTTACTTGAATTTCCATCACAACAATGGATTCTCATGATTCTCACCTCATGTGTGTGTTCCTTGATGTACACCCTTTTTTAGTTTCTTGTACATATTTTGGACCTATTTCTTGGTCTACATTCCTTGCACTCCCTTTTTCTTGATTTTTGTTAGTCTGCATGTCTCTCTTAGCACTAAGGGGGATTATGAGAGTGTTATGCTAATGCTTCTTTCAATGATGAACTGGATGAACCTTCTTTTTGGGGGGTCACATAGACCTTCTATCTATATTTCTCATATGGGGGATTATTTTAGTGGATCATATTTTGTGAGATTTTAGTACTTATGTAGAGTAAAATGATGCAAATTTTAGTAGTGTGCACATGTCACTCATTTGTTACTCTACAATCATAGTACTATCTATATTTTCAAATTCATAGGCATCTATGTATTCATGGCTGAGTAGTGTTCATATGTTCACTCATGTAGTATTTTGTATCTTTTATCTTGATCTACATTTCTTAGAGGTTTGTTGATTCCAACAAACACCAATTCATCTTTGGCATACTTTACAAATTTGACATGCTTCAGGATAATGAAATTTGAAGAACTTGTAATGGTAATAACATTTTAAATGCACTCAAATAAAGTGCCACAAATACTAAATATTTGTTCCTTAGGGAGGGAATTCAAAAATTATTGTACTTACACTAAATTATAAAGTGTAATGGGGGGTTATGCTATCACAACAGGGATCCTTGTGATTCTCACCTCATGTGAGTGTGCCTTAGAGCACACCCTTTCTCAATTTGTACATCTCTACATTCCTTGCACACTCTTGATCTCAATTTGTCTGCTTATATTCTCTTAGATTTAAGGTGGGACTATAATGTGTTATGCTTTTGATTTCAATGAATCAATGGAAGAATCTTCTTTTTGGAAGGCCTCATGAACATTATATCTTGATCTCTCAAATGGGGGATTATTTTAGTAGATCATATTTTGAGATTCTAGTACTCCTCATCATAGTACTATCTGTATTATCGACTTCACAGAGTTTCATGAACTTTGTGTACATTGGTTGAGTAGTGTCCATATGTTCACTCATGTAGTTTTTATATCTCACATCTTGATCTATATTTCTTTGAGATTCATTGATTCTAATAGACATTCATACTTCATCAACAGAGTTTACAACTTCCATATGCTTTATAAGTTCTTCATGAACATGTTTCTATCACCAATGGACACATTTTTATAAGGTCTTAAATCTTTCTATTTCTTGTTTGGAGAGGAGTTTTGTTCCCATTGGTTTTTCTATTCGAGACCCATTTCTATCTATTTTCACTTTTTTGATCTCCCCAAGTATTACTTAAAGGGTTTTGTTAGTGTGAATAATTAATATATTCACTATACATAAGTGTATTTAGGTTAATGATATTAAACATCTTTTCTAACTAAAGGTGAACCTTTTAGACCTCTAGAGGTTACTAAGTTATTTGGTTAACCTCATGCACACACCTTTTGAGCTTGGAAGACTATTTATCTCACCTCAAAGGTTACTCAACACTTGGCACACAAGGTTGATGACTTGTTCATAGAGGTTGTCATTTGCACAAGTTCCAAGTGCTCCTAAGGTTGACACTTGTAGGACACTTTTCTACTTATTTTTTCCACTTTATGGGGCACTTGTCAATTCATATCATAGGTGGATTACATCATCCTTTCCTATATATTTAAGGATTTGTACTTAATGTAATTTGGTTAATCTAAATACAATTGTTTCATTGTTTATTTCTTCTTGTCTATTATCCCCTGGATTCTCCTAATTCTAATAATCATGGGAAATATTTTTAGAAGGTCCAAAATCCTTCTCTTTATCTTTTTTGGAGAGGAGTTTTATTCCCACTAGGCTTTCTCCTTTTTCTCTATTTATAAGATAATTCTATTGAACACACTTAGAGTCTAAGAGGGGAGGCAAATGAATCTTTACAAAAACTTAAGCCCAAAGAAAACTCAAAATTTTACTATGAATCATAAACCCCCAAATAGATCAGTGAAAAAGAAATTTAGTTCCTTAAAAGGGTTAGCAACCCTTAGCAATGAAAGATATAACAATTCAACTCTTAACTTGATCAACAGTAATGAAAGATAATATAAATAACATACATATACAAGAGAACACCAAATTTACGTGGAAAACCCAATGATGGAAAAACCATGGTGAGAGTTAACTCACAATATATAGAAGTTCATTGCTTATAAAGTTAAAATTAGGCTCATTTCCAAATATTTGTAGGCTAAGGTGTACAAAATTAGGGCAAGATACAAGGACCTAATGATATTCACTATCTCAAATCAAGATAACATGAACATTATAGAAATTACAATATTTTTCAACACAGCACTCTGTTGAATGGGTTGTTAAAGAACATCTTATGTTTATTCCACACACCTCCTCACTTATTTTGTGAGATATTCAATACATTCCACTCTTTTGCAGTTCTTCTATTAAAATCCACTCTCTTACCTTGCAATTGATTTGATCTTTCATTTATATCCACCAAAATATCATAAAATATCAATTATGTCAAGAAAAAGGAAGATAAACAATACTATACACTAGTCAGCCACATAACATCAATGTGGTCATATGTAGAGGATAGAGAGGACCAAACACAGCCTTATTACATCTTCCAATGTGATCACAAATAACTCAAATGCTGGCGCACATCAACTCAAGCAGACAACTAGGAAACATGTAGATGAGGCATGTAGCACATAACCAGTCAGCCTAAAATCATAACTTAAATTGAACTTACTTAATGCAGTTATAACCAAGATAGGTCAAGACCTAATTCCATCATAGAAAAACTTCATATGTTGGCAAAAACCCTAAAGAACATAGCACAAGCAAGAGAACAATCCCTATCAGCCAAATATCCATAAATTATCCAAAAGACCAATTCAAACCTAATGTAGTTCACCAAAAGAGATCAATGAATGATACATATGGATCAAAAAGAGATATTCCTTGAACATCCATAAACACTTCTAGACACTTATTTCATAGTGTTTGTAGTATAGGAAAATGCATCCCTCTACATTTTCACACTTGTTTGGGCCCTCTTGGCTAAAATCTAGCTTCTTTATGCCTTATTTGGTCCTATTTTCCATCCACAAGCCTTATTTAGTGCATTTTTATAGAGATAATCCTGACACTTAACCAATAAAAAATGATAATTCAATGTTTGAGGGTGTGTTCTAGATCTAGTGATCTTAGACTCATATGCCATCTTGGGTGTATGGGTCCCACCTAGGTCTTGGGGACTAATTTCAAATATTGCATTGAACTTAACATTTCTCAGAGTTTGTGTCTTGTGTTTAAGAAACTAGGACTCCTATGCCCCAACTACTGTATGAGTCCCACTTTACCTTGGACCTATTTTGAATTCAGTTCTTGGTGGGATTTTATTATCCTAGATCTAATGTCAACTTGTAGTGTTGTATTTTTTAGAAATTTGGCATAAAAAAGTATAAATACAAGGTTATTTCACATAATTTCACCTAATATTTTCAAGAGAGCATTCCTAAGGTAATTTTATGCGATCAAGAGCATTCAAGAGAAAATTATTAAATATTTGGAGCAACATTCAAGATTCAAGAATTATGTCAAAGTCTTCATGCATCATGTGTGTTTATGAGCTAACAGTTGTGATGGAGGTTTTCATGATTCAAGCAAGTATTCAAAGACATTATCTCATATCAAAATCAAGAATCAATATCCACATCCATTGGAGCCATTTCCCACAAGTTTGTAGCCTTTATTTCAAGGGTTTGGTGAGTTGTGATATTGCATATTGTTCATTCACTATTTCTTTATTATATTTCGTTTCCTTTTAAGGTTTGATTACCAAACTGGGGTTTAAACAAGGAAAAATCCTATGCCCTAACACAATAACATTTTCCCTCTTCATGTGTGATTATAGATCTAGGTGATTTGTAGCTTGAAGATCCTTTGAAGATGGAGTTGCAAGATTGAAGAAAGTTGTCAATGTTATCAAGAAGTTGTCATCTTCATAGAAAATCACCTACCAACCAGAATTCAAATCTTTTGAACTAGGAGATCAAACAAGAAAAAAGCTATAGAAGGTCACTCAAGGCTATAGAAGTTTCAATAAAACTCTAGTACTGGGACTAAATTTCCCCTCTAGGTGTATGAGTCCCAGTATACCTCTTTTCACCAGTTTTTTGTTGATCTTGATTTACTAGCAAAAGATTCTAGATTATACCTAGATTCTTGTAGCAAGACTAAATTTCCTTACCTAGCGTATGAGTCCCAGTGCACTTCAAAAAGAAGAATTTATGAGTTGTAGACCTTGCTCAGAATCCATTAGTTTACTGGGTTCCTTTATGTTTGATTTATGTTTCTTAATTTGATTCAATGGTCTTAAGTTTATAGGGTTTAGTGCATTAGTGTTTCCATTTCTCCTTTGAAACTTTATTTTAATGGTGAACACCCCTTTTAGTCACACCTAAGGAAACTACCTAATATTAATATTACTTCCCTCAATTGAGTCACTTGGTTGAGGGATCTTGGTTTCCTAATGAACTAAGAGTGAAATAGGTCCCTTAGTTCTATCTCCCAAAATATGGAACCCCATTTCATTTGGTTCATTTTGGTGAACCTGACCTTTGGAACCTTTATTTATGATTTGGAGAACATTGTAGTCCTAGATATAGGTTAACTTGCATTAAATTTGCATTAGTTAAATTGCATCTAGGGCTCCTAAATATTGCATTAGTGAAAAGTGCATATACCTTGCTTTTTTGCATTTTGCATCATTCAATTTCACTAAAAATTTGTAATTATAAATAGTAAACATACAATTTAGAAACATTAAAATCAACTCAAAATTTTCTACTTCAAGGTTAAAAACCTTAATCAAGACTCATTTTCCCATCTCGGTGATTTAGTCTTGGGACATGGCTTTTCTCCCAATTTTTGGGTATTCTGTGTTGTCTGTTTTTCACTATATGAACCTGTCAAAAACCATAAGTGGGACTCATATTCCCATATAGGTGAATGAGTCCTTGGAGGCCTAAAATAGCCAAATTTTCTAGGCTTTCTAGATATTTTTTCTACTTCCTAGGCTTGTTGGTAACCAATAGTATCAGTCTAGAAAGTTTCAAGAACTTCTATTTTATGCATCTAGGTCAAAAACATCCATTTGGTGTAGTCAATTTTGAATCATTCCAAAATCATTTTAGTAGCAAAAATCATTAGATCTAAAAATGTTTACATTTCTCAAATTTTTCATTTTTGCATACACAATGTTTATACTCAGGAAACTTTGCATAAGTTGGATAAAAGTACTTTTCACTTTTGCGTACACAATGTTTACATTCATGAAGCTTTGCATAAGTTTGATGAAAGTTCTTTTAATTTTTTGATACACATTAATTTCCTTCTTAAAGTTTTGCATAAATTGGATAAAAGTAATTTTCATCTTGGGATATAAATTGTTTACATTCTTGAAGCATTGTATAAGATGGTTAGAAGTACTTTTCATTTTTGGTCAACAATGTTAGTATCTTACCTTTCTAAGCATGCTAAGAAAAGGTTCATATCCCCCCCTATGAGAATTATTTAGTAAAATAGGTTGCAAGTGTAGACAATCATAACAATCATAATTTTTTTTCTCCCAATACCTCTCCTATCGGTGATAAAGGTATCTTGGTGAAATAAGATACAATCATTGAGAATCATGAAAGCCTTGTTTGTCTCTCTCCTCCCCCCCCTTTGGAAAGAAATTATCAAACAAGAAGGTTAGATCATTGAAACATTCCTTAACATTACTTTACCTAGTCTTCATTCATCTCCCAAAACCTCCCCTACTTGTGAGAATGATTTAGTGAAAGATGATAAAATCAATCATGAAAATCACATTTTTGAGGAGGATATGTTGGTGTGAAGAGATCTAATGATTGAGATATATGATAATCCTACCTCTCCTACATGGGAAGGCATTATATGACATAGGATGTAATTGTAGACAACCATGGCAATCAAATTTGTTCTTCCCCTAATATCTCTCCTAGATGCAAAGAAGGTAGTTTGGTGTTAGAAGTTACACTTGTTGAGAGTCATGACAATATCATTCCTCCATTTCCTAATGCTCCTATCATTTGGAAATATCTATTTGAACGAAAATGTTCAATCATTGGTAAGAATGACAATGACAGTCATTCCTCTCTTAATGCCTCCACTATTGGTGATGAGGTTAATTTACAAAATCTAACCATGGAATGTGATGAACATCATGTTTTCTCCTCTCCTAAAAGCCATCCTACTAGGATAGATATTATGGCACAAGAGAACGAGACCTTAGAGAAAAAGGATGAGATCATGGACAATCATAACAATCAACTTTTGCATTCTCCTAATATCTCTCCTATTTGTGATGAAGAAATTTTTGTGTTAGAGTATATAATCGATGAAAGTCAGGAGAATCCTATTCGTCTCTCTTCCCCTAAGGAAAACCATGTTGAACAAGAGAATTCCATCATTGATAAGCAATAAAATCAAACCATTGATACCTCCCTTACTTGTGATGAAGTCATTTTAGAAGAACAAACCTTTTACTGTCATGAACATCTAGAGTGTAATTGTCCTAAGAACTCTCCTACGAGGTTCAAATCCTTCTAGGTCTATGGTTCAGACCAAAGGAAACTTCATTACCTCTCTCCCTCTCATCTGCATCATGTAGTAGTTCTGTGGCATGGGGATTTTCCTATTCTCATCCACATTATCTAGCATCGCATCAATGTTTCCTAGCCATGCATGCACAAAGACCATTTGGGTAAATTTTTTGCTTATCTCTTTCAAGACTCCCATATGCAAAAGGACTGCTAAGAACATTACTGGAATCTTTATATTTGCTCTGGCTCTATGATAAGCCTTTAGAAATTTCAGCCCAACCACCTGCTTGGTTGCCTAGAGAATGAGTTGATGGGTCAAATTTATCAGCCCCTACAATCACTTATTGGTTATTTCTCCTCTAAAGGCCTACTCTTACTTCTCCATGTCCAATGCAAGCGACGTTTCCATTTTACTCCTCGCCCACAACTCACCTTTCTGGAATTTTCTACCACTACTTTGAATTTTGCAAATTCAATGTGATAAATGGCTACTTACACCACCTTTGCATGCATTTATTTCATAAATATATAATACTAAATTTCTCAAAGGAAAAAAAATTGATGACAACTTTCTTTTTTCATTTTAATTTCTTTATGTTTTGCTTTTAAATCTACATGCAATTATATCATAAATAGATAATAGATTATGAGCCACTAGTGCCACTACCAGCCTGATTTGCGCAAACCTAAAAACCAACTTAGTCAATTCATGTATCTGAAGCCTTAAATGTACAATTAAAAATTAAAATGTTTAATTTGATTGACATCTAGCTACATGCAAATAGTACCCCAACCTAACAAGCTATCAAAATCCGTAGACTCTAGTCAGCACTACCAGTGCCACTCAAAAGATATGAAATCATTACAAATCTTGTTTCATTAAAGCTATGAGCTATCCAGTTAATCGCTTCGGATGTTCAAAACTAGAAGATTGATAATTTTAGTTAAATGAAATGTAATATGTCAAGGCATTGAAAAGAGAGAAATGAGCCTTGATTTCACCACGTGTCTGGATCTAACGATTCTAGTTTTATTCTGGAGGTTTCAATTCACAAGTCTACTACTTCAGAGATTTACTTCTAGAATGCAACTAAAACCATCCAAAAATTCATCGAATGGTCATGGTTATATTGATTTTCCTTTACATCCTTTGGATTAAACGTTCTTAAGTTCTTAAGCCTTGGTCCTACGTTCTTCCTAGGCTGTCCCTCTTTTAAAACCAACTTTTTGCACGTCTATATTTCTGCCACTTAAGTTCTATCTCTCATCCCCAAAATCCAACCCATTGGCTTCATTACCATGATGATGAGCCTTGATCTCCCCACATGCTCGCATCGAATAGTTCTAGTGTAATTTTGAAGGTTTCAATTTGCAAATGTACTACTTCAGAGATATATTTTCATAATGCAACTATAGTCATCCATAAAAAATTCATTAAATGGTAGTGGTCTATAATGTTGCACGGTCGCTAAAACATGAAATTTTAGAACCAATGTCTGAAGTTTTGAAGTTGTCAGAACTTCTGACCCATCAACTACATAGATGACCAAGAAAGACTTGCAACCAAGGTTAGGAAAAGCATCAAAACCTTGACTTTGGTGAATTAAGATAGGAAAGGCAGCAAGGATGGTGTATTTATGAAGTGAAGATCACAGGAACATTTTAGCAAGTGGACATGACTGGAGGATCGATGGGTAATTAAGATCGGTACGTGTGGAGTTTGGAAAATTATTACCTCTCAACCAAGCTTGGAGTTTGGAACATTATTACCTCTCAACCAGGCCTGTAATTTGCATGCCACTTTACATTTTATAAAAAAATTTAACTGTCACAAAAATATTTAATTTATATTTTTAATATTAAATCTTTTATATTAAAATATTATTGATTTTATTAATCATACATATTAAATAAATGCTATAAAATAAATGTTGTTGATTTTTTTTTATAGTTTAATCCTTAAAATCTATCTAAAACATAAATTATTTGTAAAAGGAAAATAAAATTTCAACATGCTCACCAATAAAATCAAATGTTGTATTATCTTGAAAAAACTCAAAGCTGAAAATCACTGTAAACAAAATGCTATGAAATAAATGTTGTTGAAGGGTATGTGCAGTATCATCATGGAAAAAACAGGGCCTTAAGTGGCAAAAAAACTAGAAAAATCAGTGTTAGGCAACTTGACGTAAAAATTTGAATAAGTTATCTATATTATTTCGAAAATATATAAGAATAGAATATGTAGAAAATTGAATGTAGTTTCTAAACTACTAGGTTTATTTAAAAATAAATAAAATCTATTTGGTGAAAATTTGAAATTTCAATGCGTGGTACTTAAATTTCGGGGAAAATATAAGAAGTAGGTGTCTGAGACCACCCTAACCATAATAAAATGATAATTTTTTTATAAGATTTTATATATAAGTAGAGGACTCATGTCCAGATGTGATGCATATTTTTTGTAATATTTTTCCAAGTAAATAATTAATTATGAATTTTTTATTACAACTTTAAAAAAAAAAAACTCGTATGTCGACCATCTTAACTTGGTCAAAACTTCATGAAATTTAATTTTTCTTTTTTTAATTCTATATTATGTGAAGCATAGAATGTTACGCATGTTTCAGATTAAAAAAATGTGATACCGTTTGAAAGTTATATATGTTTTTCAATCAGCCTATTGATCAGGACTTTAGTCATAATTTAATTTATATTGGTGGAAAACTGAGAATCTCCACTACATACCCTACAAATACCCATAATATTGCCACTTTTTGGCCCATCATGATCCTGCACATACCCTTGTTGTGCCATTAGCACACATGCCCCGTTCGGAACGGGGACCCTCTTTTCTTTCACCTCGTTGGGTCTTTCTGGGCCACCTCGTTTTGTGTGCCCCTCTTTTTTGATGTTTCGCATGGTTGATGTTGCTCCAAAGTTTCATCATAAATTGACCATGCCTCCGCTTTTGGTCTTTTGCTGCCCTCTGGGGCCTCGCGGGTTCCCTCTGGCTTTTTGGCTCTGGAACGGCCCTGCGCCCTTCCGGTCTCGGGCGTCCCGAGTTCCCTTTTTGGGCTTCCTTGTCGCCTTCGCCATCCTTTGCGGCATTATCCGGGCGTCTTTCTGCCCCTCGGGGCCCGCCCTGTCATCTTCCCTTTAAAATCCGGCAAAAATCTCCTGGGCAGCGCCTACCCCTTTGGGCCCCGGGCCCCGAAAGTCCGCTTCCGGACATCCGTCCTGGGCTCGCCTCCTGGGACGGCTACCCTCCACCCGCCGCCTGCCCCTCGGCCCCCGGGATGCTCCTCGCCATCGTTTCTGGGCGATGCGAGGTTCCTTTGATGGCGAATTCCTTTCTGTTGCCCCGCCTTCTGGGCTCGACCGTCTGGAGTTCCATCCTCGGAACTCTGTGACGGTTCTGCCGTCGTTGACGGCAGACCTCCGCCTGTTGTCCGCCCTCCGGGCCCCGAGGCTCTCTCCGCCGTGGCCGTTCAAAAGCTCACGAAACTCAAAAGACGGCCATCACTCCACGTCTGTCCTCCCTCCGAGTCCCGGAGTCTCCGCCACCACTAACTCAATTCAAATTTCACCAACTTCTTGGCGCGGCCGTACCATCCATTAATGTGGGCATTAATGCCGGTTGGGGTATATAATGCCCAACTCGCCAATCATTTTCACAAACTAGATTCTGGCTAATTGCACAAGATAGCATCAGGAGCCCACCGCCTTCAACTGCAGCATCTCGATTGTCACAATCAAGCTCACTCTGACTATCCCCAGTGGATTTTGCGCCTCCCCGCTTCGCGTTTTCGAGGTAGGCTATCCTCGTTTGGCCTCCTGTCTTTTTCGTCATTTCGGGGGATTTGAATGAATTAAATAATTGGCTAGGATGAATCAAATAGAAGAACACTGAATTGTTCCCCTAACCCATGTGTTAAAAAATGACAAACCTGGCGGATTTACCCTTCCCGCCGATTCAGATCTTTCCCGTGGCACGACCATTCTTCGCGCAGGGCGACCGGCCCCCTCGGGCCCGGTCCCCCCTTTTGCCATCCCATTTTGAATTGTGGTTGCATGTTGGTGGTGGTCCTCCTAGCCTGGTCCGGCTCGTTGGGCTTCCGTCCCCGGAATGTCGGTCGCATTTCGCCTTGCCAAACTGCCCAGGCCACTCTACCTCCTTGTCGCTAGACCCTGATCTCGACTCCACCGTGAGAAATTGAAACTTAAAGCGCACAACCTATGGTCGCCCCTGGCCTCGAACCCCGAAGTCTCGCCTCTGACATTCGCTCCAGGGTTTGCCTTCTCTGACATCGAGACCCTTTCGGCTTCCCGTCGTCTGGGCCTTGACGGCAACTCTGCCGTTGCCTTGATCCTTTTGGGGACCGCTGCATTTTCATTCCCATATCCTGGCTATCGGACTTCCATCCTTGGAAGTCTGTGGATCCCCTGCTGACGGAGTTTGCGCCCCACCCTCTCGGTTGCCAGGCCCCGAGCTTCCGTTTGCCCTGTGTTCCTGCCAAATCCTCCTCGCTGTCGTGGGACTCTCTGGGCACGGCCATCCGGAGTTCTGTTTTCGAAACTCCGTGACGGTTCTGCCGTCCTCGATGGCGGACCCCCACCAGCTTCCCGCCTTCCAGGTCCCAGGACATTCTTCACCGCTGCCATGACAATCAACGCGAAACCCTTCAGCGGCCATCACCTCGCGTCGCCCTGGCATTACCTCTGCCGCCGTCGAGCCTAAATGATAAGTGCACCCCGTCTGTCCTTCGGATTCACGGACCCTGGCCCTCGGACTTCTGCCACCAGATTTCCGCCGGTTGTCCACCATTGCCAACGGCTGTCTCTTAACTGCTTCCCAGCCTAAGATCTACAATGCCCTTTAAATCAACCCAAGCAAGCCTAAATCCAGAATCTGACTCCGACCCATGTCCTAAAATTCGTCGTTCTCCATCATGGGCGTCCTAAAACATGCAAATCTGACCAAGGAGGGCCTCTAGGAGCTTTCAGCTGTGTTTTCCCTTCTAGATAGCATTCCTGCCAGGGAAGTCCAGCCCTCCGGGCCCGGATTGTCCAAATGCCCTGAAACGAAGACCGATACCATCTAAGGATAAAATTTATGATATATTTGAATGATTATTTAGGAGTTATTGTTGAAATATGGACTAACATGAACGCTTTTAATGTTTGTTGCACTAACTTCGCCCTTGCTTGCAGAATATATGGAATCGGCTACAGGAACTTCAGGGGCCTCCGCCGAAAAGGATAAGGGCAAGAAATCAGGGAGGACCGCTCGGGGAAAAGAAGATAAAGATTAGATGAAGTTTCAGTTCCAGGGTGAGCCGCTCCAGTCGAATGTCTCGACCGACTGGAAAGAAATCTCAGATACTAACATTGGCCAGGTGGACATAGATGAGTTCACCCAGAGGGTCAAGGTTAACCCTACCACAAAGAATGCCAGACTAATATGTCAAAGTGGAATCGCGAAGGCTGTCAGTTTTCCTCCCTCTCTCATAGCACCCAAACTAGTGATGGCCTGCTGAGAGGCCTATCAAACTGACACCAGGACAATCATGGAAAAGGAGGGGAACATCCTCACCGCCATATCACTAGAAGGGATCACGAAAACATTTCACATTCCCACGTTCCCACATATGGAGGTCCCTTCTTTGGAACAATGCCAAGCAGCGTGGGATGCTAGTCCGTTAGGATGCAAGAAGTCCATCAACCTCTATTGGCTTAAGGAGAAACGAGGCAGTGCTGTGAAGGTTCCCCAAGAGCTATTCCGCAACGACTTCCACGAGGACTATCACAACCTGGTGACTATGCTGAGCAGGGTCATGGGCCTCCCAGTGGCCGCCTACTTCCACGAGTGGATGGCCTACTACATTGAGTAGATCCTGTGAGGGAATGAGGATGTTAACACCAAGGTCTCATTCGACTGGGGAGGCATCATCAGCAACTGCTTCCATGAGCAGTTTGTCAACGTCAAAAAGAGCTCCAAGTTCTATATGACCTCCTACCTGGTATACTCCCTGGTAGGCCAAAGACAATACAACGGGTTATTTGTGGCACCTGATCAAGGGCACAAGCAATGGCTCAAGCTATTTGACAAGTACCCTCAACTCCAATACCGCAACTTCAAGAAGGAGTACTATCGGGTCAATGACGCCTTTACTAGCCACATCATCAGATTGATCACCGGAGACTTCGAAAGGAGGGTTTCCCACAGCGCCAGGGCTCTCTTGAAAGAATATGCTTTCCTATATATCCAGTTCCCCAAATTTACCTACATCTGAGCCCAAGGTTTCACGAAGCGGCCAAATAAGTTGCCGCAGTATCCAAATGATAGGATCATCCTCCTAGAGCTTTCTCGATAGCTCCAACACATCTAGGCCATCTTCAGCAATAAGCACGTGGCAGGGATCCCCTATCTCATGACCCTCGGCCAAGGCTTGTACCGACTGCAGACATCTCAATGTGCCAGCAATTCCGAGAAGGAGCTCAAAGAATATAATTTTGACTGGTACACGGCTCGCCCACGAATGGACCCACATGGCCATGTTAGGAAGGCACTAGGGCCGACATACGCCCACCAGTACCATATTGAAGATTTTTGGGCAGATTGCCAAGATGACAAGGAGGTTTGTGCAAGGCACTACATGTGCATGACCGTACAGTTCCTAAGAAGAGTGCAACTGTTCCAGGTACCGGACTAGCTCGAGGAGGACGAGTCCACGATAATGCACTCGAGGTACCCTGTGGTTGCCAACCTGCCCGTACCATCTATAGACTGGGACGAACAAGAGATCAATGACCTAGATACCATCACCCAGTCGATCATAACTCGTACTAAGGAGTGGGTCGATGGGCGGGTGGCACAACTGAAGCAACAAGGGGTGGTCCTAACATATGAGGCACTCAAGAGTGAGCCAAGTGCCACGGAGGACGTTGCTGCCACCACATCAGCTGGTGAGACTTCCAAGTCTCCCCCTGTCACCAGGTCTCAAAAGAGAAAATGAACAGAGACAGTGCAATCTGTGGACCCCAAGGAGCAAGCGAAGAAAGACATGGGAGGCTCATCTCCCAAGAGGCTCAGGCAGACAGTGACTACAACAGAAATGCAGCCTCCCTTGCTTCTCCCTCCCCTGACTGGTGCACCGCCTTCCTCCCAGACTGCAGTCACCTCATCTCCGTAGGCGGTGGACATTTCTGTCCACCTTGCCTCTTCGCCTTGGCCAGGTCAATAATTAAGGTCAACTCCTCTTCTGGCATGACCACTCCCCCTTCCTCTTCTACTACCATGTCACCCATTACCTCCCTCCCTCTCGCAACAATAACATCGCATGTCCCCCTTTCCACTATACCCGAGGCTCTCACGCGGCACATGCAAAGTATTCCCCCTGAGCTCTCGCAACTCCTAATGGACCCCGCACTCCAAGCAGCCCTTGCCCAAGCCCTTACAATAGTTCAGTCTTCACAACTGCCAATGGGGCCACCAACCATGGAAGCTACAATGCAAATCTCGAAAGAGTTGGAGGAGTGAGAGTAGGAAGCCTCAAGGTCTATGGAAGAGGAGGCTGATGAATATCATGAGCACCCCGAGTACGAGCATCGAATCATCAACAAGGTGACCTATGAGGAGGAGACGGGCTCTTCCGAGAGCGGGGATGAGGAAGGTGGCCCGGGTGACAAGGAGATCATCCAAACATTTGATGAGGACCTTGAGGAGGAGTCGGCATAGTAGCTAAAGGATGTTGGGGGGAAGCAAAAAAGTCATTGCAGAGAGAAGAGGGGCAGCCACCGGAGGAGTAGCCGCAAAAGGATTTATTTGAGGCTGAAACCCATGTTGTAAAGAGCCCCGGGGCCGAGGCTGCTGAAGAGGAGAAAGAAGAGGAGGCAGCAAAAGAAGAAGATCCCACCCGACAATTGTCCACCAAGTGCCCGTCAAACACCTCGTGTTTGTTTGCGACTCCGATGAAGAGGAAGAGGACGCTGCTAAAGAGAAAGAAGAGCCCCAAAAAGGAAAGGAGGCAAAGGTTTTGCTTCTAACTGAGAAGGGTGAGGGCAGCCATGATGCACCCAAAGACAAATCTGCCATGCCCGATTGGTTGGAGAAACAACTAGAAAAGACAACCCCAGTGCTGAAATACCCAAGGGCAAGATTGGAAGCCATCTTGGCTCGATCCCTGACCACAACAAAGAAAGAGAAGAAGCCCAAGGTCCATTCCAAAATAACGATAAATGCTTCCGGATCTCGAGCAGGGCAAGTTGCCATGCCTATAGTTGGCCAGACTGGGGTGAGCTACAATATCTCCACCATTGACCTAGGGACATCAACTAGAGAGGAGAAGGTCAAACATCTGGAGGAATCGGTGGCCATAGTGGTACACCTGATCAAGCAGGACAAGGTCACTAAGGACGAGCTCAAAGCACAGGTTGCTACCCTAACAGACTATATACAGCAATGGTCCTCGATGGACGACCTGCCCACCACTTCTACAGCAGCACCGCAGTTGCTCTCTAAGGAATAGATTGACAAAATGGAGGAGGAAGAACTTAGAGAAAATGACCGAGGATTGGTTCTGATAAGTTGCATACGTCAGAAACATGGGAATCAGCAGGGCTGTGCGGACAGCCAATAAGTTCTTAGACATGATCTAGTCCCTGGAAAGCACGAGGAGGCTCTGTACCAATTTCCTTGCAACATACGACTCCACCTTCCCAATGATTGAAGCCATCCTTCAGATGCCTAAGGACACATGGGAAGAGAAGTTGGAACTGAAGACGGAGGATCATTGGCTCGTGGATGTGTGGCGCAGAGACCTCATCAACCGGAGGGAGAGGTTAGAGCAGATCATGAACAAGGTGGATCCAGATATTGAGTGGATCAAAGAAATTCGGGCAGAATGCGCTGAGTATCTTAAGCTGATGACGGGCTATGATATGCCCATGGTATAAATGGATGTCGAAAAGCTCAAGCCATACTTCTAGGAGAAGATGAAGGACGGGACAACCGGAGAAATCACAATGGAGTTCCTGATTTTTGCTGCCTGCGCCTTTGACCGATTAGAGCTATTTAGAGACCAAGGCTCAAAGTATGATGAGGATTAGAAGCAGCTGGAAGAGAACGCTAAGGAATGGAGCTACCAGGTGTTAAGATGCGAGATACTCGAGATAGACAAGCTCTAGGCCGTCATCCTCAAGTATATAGAACACGCAGCTTCTAAGGAGCAAGAGGATAGCCCAGCCAAGGAAGAAGACCTCCCTGAAGAGTAGCTTCAGCCAAGAAGACAGCAATTAGCTACAGGATGAAAGAGCAATAGTGCCATCCACTAGATGACGAAATAGGGAAGGGACAAAAATGTTTTTAAATTGAAAATCTATTTGGGGGTAGGTGAAACCCTATTTTGTAATAAATCTTGGCCACACAATTGTAATGAATCTTGGCCATTCATTTAGCTTTTGGAAAACTATAAATAGAGCACTCCCCTCATTTGCAAAAGTGAGAGTTGAGTTGTTGTAAAGGCATGCTGCCGAAATTTATAAGAAATATCATTGACTTAGTCTATTTCCTTGATTTCTCTCTTGTCATTTGATTCATTCTCCAATTTCATATGTTTAGCTTAGATCTTGTGGCTATTTAGTTAGCTGTTTTCTTTATTTGGGTAAACCTTAGGAATGTTGTTGGGTGATTGTGAAAATTTCTGCTTTGTTGATGATCCCTTAGTCCATACTTTTTGCTATTTGCTGAAGGTAGATAGCTGTGCAAAGTTAGTATGGACTTGATTTGAAGCTTCCCCAAACATTTATCTTTAATTCATGCATGTATGTGTTGGATGAAGGATGAAATATCTGCAGCCCTTAGAAGATAGCATAATTTCCATGATATTGTGAAATCCCTGGTTAAGTGGGATATTGTTTTGAAGAATTGTCCATTGCAGGAACTCCATTGTCACTATTCATTGCAAGCTTCAGACTTAGGAACTTTTCTTTCCCTTCGCTCTTTTCCCTTTTTTTAGAAACTGAACAATACCAAGGTTCATTGCACATTGTAAAGCCAAATCTAACTACTAGATGGAGTTCAAGACTGCTGTTTGAACCTACAGCCGATGCATAACTGCTTTTATTCCCAAGAACTCCATTCCAAAATCCAACTTCATGCTTTATGTCCACACTTTGTATTTTCTGTAAGACCGCCTTGTGATTCCAGCAAATCACATCAACTATTGAGGTATCTAAGCATTGTCATGACCTGACATCCGAGAGACCTTGGGATAGTGTTCTACAATCCGATTGTGGGAGATTGTCTTTCAAGAGAGGTAGTGTGCCTATGCATTTCCTGTGTTGAGAAGTGCATTAAAACACCATCAACAACCCTGAATAAATCATATATATTAATGTAAAGTGAAATTAGAAAGAATTATTCCAATTCTAAACTAATTTATATTTTTATCATAAACATTATTATATACTTTAGATTTATGTTCATCCATCAGCTACCAAAAAAGCTGATTAGCCAACACAGTTTCCATTTCCAACATATCAAATTATCCCTAATCATACTCGCCTAAAATCTACCCTTCCAACCATTATTCGTGCACCAAGGTGTTTTACAATTACAATGCAAATCTAGGCATAAGCCCACCAAAAAAAAATCATAGACAATATTTAGTATAGTAATCTAAATTGTTTTAAAAACTTGTACTACTCAGATGCCTTTGATGAATTACCCATCTCCAATGGCTCTAGCTCCATTAATGACTTCATCTTCTTCCTCAGACGTAGATCCTTCCTTTCATGCATCTCTACTCTAGTGATGTTTTTGAGATTGTCTATGACCTCCTGGACCTCCATTAGCTCAACAGAGATTTTGAGTGCTTGCCACCTGCGCTCTGCACTTTCTCGCCATAGAGATTTGGTGCATCCTTCTGGCAACTTGATAAAGAGAAGATTGAAATCCACGGACTCTGGGCCTCCACCATCCATGCCTTCAACCTTAACAATCCCAACCCCTGGTATCACCCATTCCAAAATGCCTTCCATATCCTCTAAAAAATATTTGTGAACCAGAGTTTTCATGACTTTCCTCACTACATCCACCGGCTCTCCTAAGTCAAGACCACAAGCCTTGATCAATGAATAAACATCCATATTGGTCCTATATTTGTGCTTTAATTTTTCAAAGCCAGTACCCAAAATAAATTCAACTACTTATGCCACCTACACATCCTTGAAGAGAAATAAACCCCATAGCTGCTTCACAAATGCTTTACCAATGAAAGGGTCCAGCTTCCTTTGCGATGTCAAGGTGAAACCAGCCTCCATTATTTATCAGATTCACTAGCTTCCTAACAACCAACCACCACTGACCAACTACATAAGATGTGTGTCTTTAATTCATCTCAATTTGATAGCCATCTCCATTAATGCTGATTCTAAAACGTACATCCAGTGATGGAAAAAAATCTTCATAAATGCTTCACTTTTTATGGAAACTTTCACACCTCCTTCACTTACTAAACAATGTTTAATTCACCAATGTTTTTTTCTTAATCATTTGAAAATAGGTTTAATTTGCCAATGAATTTTATTTTTTAGTTTGAGAAAAAGTTTTAATCACCAACAAAATTATTTTTTCTTGTTTGAAAATAGGTTTAACTCGCTAATCAAAATATTTTATTGGTTTGAAAATAAATTTTAATTGCCAATGGAAAAATTTTAATGGTTTTAAAAAAATTGCATTTCGCCAAGATTTTCCACAAACTTCTAACGATTAGAAAATATTTGCTAATGGAAATTATTTTTTTCACGAAAAAAAAAATTTGCTACTAAAATTAATATTTTTATCAGGAAGTATACAAAATTTTCCAGGATTTTACACCTTTGCCAAGGGGTTCTTAAAGTTTTCCTTGCTCCTAAGTAACCTCCTATTAGTGAACCACATAACAAGAAAATAAGAGATTTGTTGAAATTTATAATGCAATTTGGTAGTAACAATGTTTCACAGCAACCGAGTTATAATATCTAGTTGCTCAAACATATAGGCAACCACACACCACTCCCAGTTCATTACCATTGCCTCAACATATTTTTTCCTAGTGCTCCTCATTTGATTTTACATAATTTAGTTGAAGGCCTTAAAAAACCTCTAGCTAATATATCCATATGCCATCTTGTTCAAACATCACCAACATACAATTGGTTATTCTGAGAAATGTTGCAAATAAAGTACGAGGGGATCCAATCTTCTATGAAATTGAATGATGTAGCACCCTCATTTAACTGTATGCAAGTTACACAGGTAGAAATTACATTCCATAAACATGAATTACCCTCACTTGAGATTCAAAACAAAAATTAATCCTTGATGATAAAGGTGATCATTAATGAAACCATAATTATGCGCACTCTCATAGACAATGGAGCGGGTCTTAATGTTTGTAGCATGAACCTCCTAGATAAAATTGGTGTGGACAAGAGGCTTATTCAACTTAATCATGTTAATATTTATGTCTTTGACAATGTTAATAGGAAACCATTAGGAATGATCATATCACCTATTCAGGTTAGACTTGAAGTGTTTCCTACCCTATCTGTATCATGCTAGGACCTCTTTCATAAAATATTCTCATAGGGAGGTCCCATGGATTCATGCTATGAAAGGAGTCCCATCTACTCTTCACCATATGATGAAATTTGAATACAACAAAAAGATATAAAACTCAATTAATTAATAAAACCCTAGATTAGTGTGAAAGTGTAGGTATGTGTAAGATCATCATGGAAAGAATATTCCCTTAAGTGGTGAAAAATTCAGAAAAAATCAAAGTTAAGCAACTTGATGTAAAAATTTGAATAAGTTATCTATATTATTTCAAAAATATGTAAGAATAGAATATGTATAAAATTGAATGTAGTTTCTAAACTAATAGGTTTTTTTTTAAAAAAAATCTATTTATGAAAATTTGAAATTTCAATGCAGTAGCACTTAAATTTCAGGGAAAAAATAAGAAGTAGGTGTCTATCTGACCACCCTAACCACAATAAAATGATAATATTTTTTTATAAGATCCTATATATATAAGTATAGGACTCATGTGCTGATGTGATGCATATTTTTTTGTAATTTTTTTCCAAGTAAATAATTAATTATGATTTTTTTATTACAACTCTTAGAAAATATAAAAACTCATATGTCTGACCACCTTAGCTTGGTCAAAACTTCATGAAATTCATTTTTTTTTTTAATCCTATATTATGTGAATCATAGAATGTGACACATGTTTCAGATTCAAAAAATGTGATACCATTTGAAAGCTATAGATGTTTTTCAATCAGCTTATCAATAAGGACTTTAATCGTAATTCAAATAGAAAATGAATAATAATTATTTATTAAATTCAAAGTAAGGAATAATTTATATTGGTGGAAAGCTGAGAATCTCCTTTGAAAACCCTTTTCATTTCATCAATTTTGGATAAGAAAAAAGTCATCAGCCACATACCCTATACATACCCATCATATTGCCACTTTTTGGCCCATCATGATCCTGCACATACCCATGTAAAGATACACTTTACAACACCCTAAATAAGGCACCATTAAGTCCATTTAGTTATATTGGGCCCTAAACCTAATGTGAGTGTGTAAAATACATTAAACAACACTATATCAATACAAAATTAGGCTCATTTTAATATAATTGTTCCCAAATTAAGTGTAAAAAAGGGATACATTTTTCTACACTACATTTTTCCCCCACTCTAGTGAGATTATGACCCGATGTAAAACTCACACTAAAGTAGAAATTCAAGATGATTATGTATGCAACAATGAAAAAGATACAAAATCATACAATATCAAAGACCAAGAAGAAAAGGGAAGCGGATCAAGCCTTAATTGACCAACATGATGTGGAACACATCTCAGCTGTTTGTCCAAGAGAAATGGGGGTGATCAAGCCTCAATTGTCCAATGAAATGTGGAGCACATCTCATTTGTTTGTCCAAATAATATTCACAAGAAAAACTCTATGTCCACTATGCAAATGACATGCATGCTCATGTCAACGTAGTGGAACCCCAGGTCGTCCACTAGGTGAGTATCCCAAAAGGGTGGAAAATGAGAGAATCATATTAGGCTCCCATACCATATTAAAGATATCCTCCTAACAACTTCAATAAAGCACCACAATGCTAAGCAAGGCTCCATATTCAATCAAGGTTGTGTTTGACCTTCATAAGGTCAAGAAGTTGTGTTATGCCAAACACTTATGAACATTTTGTATATAGGTTTTTGTTCAAAGGGATTTTTCTTCATGCATATATGGTCTTCTTCGTAGGGATCATTGTAACTTGTGGGATGCCTCATGTCGCATCACCACTAAGAGGAAATTCATGTACATTAAGGAATATCACACTCTTGGAGGACATCAATCCCAATGACACCACCAAGAAAAGGACGCATCACAAGAAAAAAGAAAATCACACCATGAAGCATTAAAAAATGTCAAAAGATATTATTGATGTATTTTCCCACTTTAAATCATTTTCTAACACCTTTCTTGTGAGCAATTTCCTTAAAGTAGCCATTGTTGACTTGTAAGACATGAGAGCTTTCCTCAGAAACCCTATGCCAAGTCATATGTTTCCAAAATAAAGCTACATCATGAAAAAGGATGGAGTGGTTGTCCCTAGAAATTCATAAGGGATCTATGGATTTGAGGTCAGTATGTCTTTGCTACAATTGTGTCATAGAGCATGGAAATGTCATCATTCCCCAAATATGTGTAGAACTTAAGGAATGACACACTGAGAGTGAAAACAAAGAAAAATTCTTTTGGGTCAACATGGAAGAGACATAAATGTCTTGATGCCTTGCATCATCCCAAAAAGAAAACACAAGACAAACAAAAAGGTATTTAAATATTACGACATAGAGAAGAATGTAGGTACATATAGAGGAATGCACAAAAAGAGAGAGATCCATCAAGTGAAACAACACAAGGGATCATATTACACACATGAAATCACAAAAAGAAACATGAAAAAGAAAAAAATGAAAAATAGTAGTAAGGCACATACGAGTTAACCTATAGAAATTAATTTGCATCCCAATCTCAATTAGTATATATAGAAGGTGGAAAACTAGCCAAAGAGACAACATCAAGTGCCAAGACTAAGAAAAGGCTATCTAATCCCTTTCCCCCACCAAGTGAAGGACAAGGATGACCTGAGATGAATGATGATATGTTGCTCCTTGCAAAAAGGAAATGATTTTTCAATGAATGTTAAACATGTAATATGAGTATTCTATGATCCTACAAATATTGTATGGCAAGGAGTGACAACTATTGTTGTTGATTATGATGAGTAAACAAATTATCAACTTGATGCATATATAATGAGATATTCCCACATGTAGTATCTATCAGTTCAAGATGCACAAAAACATGGAGTTGTCTTGGAAGAATCTTTCATAAGAGTGGTGGCATTGAGTGAAGGCTTGTTTGTTTCTTTCAAGGGACAATAACCAAGACCATTAGTTGTTTCTTTTGTGTTAGGCTTTATAGGACACATATACCTTGTTCTCTAGCATTTGGCCAAACTCGACATTGAACTAATTTTTTCTAATTAAATCTTCACTTTCGGGCACCTATAGCGGCTAAACCGTGAGGAATTTGAAGATGATACAAAATAGTGATTTGTGACGTTTTGTATATAGATTCTAAATATATTTTTTTCAAAAATTTTGGAATCAGATTGCACTTCTTTTTTCATCTCCTTCGAAAACTAGTTTTTTTAGTAAACACCATTTTTAAGGAGTGATGCTCACCGTATACAACATAAATTTTTTTCCATGAAGGATTAAATTCTATTTTTTTTTGAATTTAGATTTTTAACTATGATAGCTAGTGTTTTTGTTTTGGTTTCATAGTTTTTTATTGAATATTTTTTCCTTAATCAAATTTTGAAGTCAAACCAATTATAATTCAGACATAGGTGGACTGTGTACAACATAACTTTTTTTGTATGTATCAAAATTATTATTTTTTGTTGGATAAAGGACGTCAATATCTAATGCACTAATATTTTTCAAAAAGAATTTTTGATAATCTGTTGTTTTTCCACATGTGCAGAACAAAGAGATTGATTTTCAATGAAAAACCTACATTCACAAGAAATAAAAAATAAATATAATAATTAAATTATTTTTTTTTCAAATTATACTTTTTGGGAAGCTTATAATAAGGACTACATAATTAAAAAAAAAAATTTTTAAAGGAATTTATTTGATCCCCCAAAAGTTAAATCAAAAGTGGTTTTTTATCAGCATTTTGATAGGTGTAAAGGAGACTTTGTTATAGGTATAGTTTAAAACTAGCAGGGTTCTATCCAAAGGGGTTTGATTTAAGGTGGTTCAATCAAACTCTCTCCAATTGGAATCCTTTAAAAGGAAATTTTCAAGGCTTAAATCGTTATATTTTCTAACAATATGTGATTTAAGCAAAAATCAGGATCTCCTAGAAATTGTAAACCAGTATTGTGGGATCACCCGGTCACATACTTTTCCATTATACGCTAGTTGTTTCATAAGTTCATAACCTCTTCCACAAAGCATTTTGATTTATTTATAACTTGGTGGTTGTTCATAATCACTTCATCAAAGTTTTTTGTGTATGTTGTCTTTTCTTCTCAAGTGGTTGAATTAGATTACTACTGAATTTGACCACAAATTTTGATGAATGTTTGTTGAAATTTCAACAAAACATTGTCGAAATTCCAATGAAACATTGTTTTGAATTTTGTCGCTTTAACGACAAACTTTTATTCATAAAAAAATGGAATTGGTGTTATTCATAAAATTGACACAAACTTCATCACAATTTCAATGAAAAATCAACTAATGTTCAACGAACAATCACCAAACATTCATTGCATGTATAGAAACTTCGTCAGAAAATTAACACAAACTTCATCACAATTTTGATGAACAATCACCAAACGTTCATTGCATGTATAGCAACGTTGTTGAAGCTTTTAGTAGTTCATCGGTTTTGGTGAATCAAAATTGCGACGAAACTTCGTTGAAGGTTGTATTGTTTCGTCAGTTTAGGTTCATCAAAATTGCGATGAAACTTGTAGTTTTTTAAAAAAAAATTATTCATTCAAATGTATGCTATTACATACATTTGAACGAATTTTATTATTGGTGTGGGTGATTTTACTGATTGGAGCCTTGTGGCTATGTTCATTTACCATGCTGGAGTCATGAACGACAAAATCTATTAAACTAGTAGCTGATTATCCTTTCCCAGAAGTGTAGATAGCTATTGGAGCTATCTTCTCAACAAACTTAAGGAAGTGCAAATAACATAATAAACAACATAGTACTTCAAAGGAAAAAATCAGCATGCACCCCATAGCATTGAAGCATGTCAATCATTTTAAATTGAAGCCTACATAATATTTTACAAATTTTGGCTATCATTAGATTTACATTATTTTCTTTTACATGTTGACATCTTCTCTTCTTAGCGAGTGGAGCATTGACCAAAAAAGGGAAACACTATACTTTGTAAATAGGATTATACTAAAATTATTATAAACTTATCAATTTAGCTTTAACCAAAACTCTAGTAATGGAATACCAAATATATAGAAATTATGTATAGTACAAGTCAAGAATGAAGACTACCACCATTCTACAGAGCTTATATTCTACTTGTACATTCTATTTCAAAACCAAAGTTTTCCCATGGTAAACTATTTCCAATTATAAGAGAAAACATATGAGGGTTCTTCCCACACATTTCCCTCAGAACATGACCCTCCCTCAAATTCAATGAAAAAATCATTAGGACCAATTGTTGGTCGTTCTTTGTTCTGTCCAACAAAATTTGCGATCAATGCAGCTTTTCTTATTTTCCTAGCCTTGTGAGCAACAACCAATTCTTGTGAATGTAAAACCTTCCACCTACTACAATTTTTATAGTTGAAAAATATAAATAAAGGTGACAACAATATAGATATAACAACAAAAAATGGTCTTTAATGGTACCTACTACCTAATAGTAACACCTTGATACAAACAATGAATAAGGATGTACTTTCCATTACAAGCATGACTTCAAAGGTCCCTAAAGCCCCAATCAGGTAAAAATAATAGTAGTATCCCAAAGGAAATGATAATGACACCGACCTCCTGCATTGATTGTCAGTGTGAGGAGGCACAAAGATTGCAACCTTGGCCCAGGAATATCCATAAAGGGAGACTGTTGATTCTAGTTTGTCATCCTCCTCTTCTGTCCATCCTTCCAACTTAATTGAAGGATCTAGAACATTACACCACCTATCCTGGAATGTTTGTTAAAATAATTAAGTCTTTAAAACATAAATTTTGAAGAGGAATTTTTCCCAAGCTACATATAGTTTGCGATAAGAAATCAAAATGTATTTTTGCAAGAATATCTTTCTCTACATTGGACTTTAGTTCGGCCAGGTACAAATGCAACAATATTTTTCCATATTCTAAGCCCATAAACTAGGAAAGCAACCTTCAGCCGCTTATCCTCCTCTACTATCCATCTTCCAACCTTTTTCCTATCTGGGAGAATAGGCTTGCACCATCTACCCAATTGTAGAAGCAGAAAAAAAACAAAATATATCAAAAAAGCTAAACTAAAAACCTTAATAAACAAAAAATTATAATTGTTACCTTATCTCAATAGCACTATTTAAAACTACAAAAAATATATGCCTACTCTAATAGATGATGTGTAAAAGGTTCCATATGGTTTTTATTCCTATTAGGTCAATTGCCCTTATTGCAAAATATGACCTATACATATTTAAGCATTGAGCACCTGTCTGTCCTTCCATATTGGCAGCAACTATCTACCAATCATTCTCCCCAAAAGTTTCAACAATTGCTTGAAGTTGGTCATCTTCTTCATCTGTCCAATCTTTCCGCATGATGTGAGTATTGAGGTTGTGTTGATATCTTGACAAGCACTGTGAAGGTGTTATGTTAGTGCCCAACATGTTTGAACTTTGTACCCAATAATGAAGTCCATTGTTTTGCACAATTATCAAAAGCTTTTTGTCTTCAACTTTTGTCCATGGGCTAAAATTAATTAACGGATCTTCATTATTTAGCCATCTGCAATAGAAGTTAGTTTTAAATTATGACCACAAAAATGGACATATTAATAGTAAACAACTTAATGGTATAGCAAAAAACTATTAGGCACAAATATTTAAGCATGGGAACATCTCAAATAGGTAGCATATATCCTTACAACATTCACAATAACCATCAATTTTATAAAAATCATCACATTTTCAATCAACTTGTACACCAAAACATCGTACAACATCCAAGATAAAATGGAAATAGAATAGCCTGGGATACTAAAGACTGGGAGGGTTGACATGCACACACCCATTTTAAAATTTTGGAATTAGAGAAAAGGGAAAGAATCTAAATATTTATACCATAAGAATAGTTGTTCCAATATTTCAAGAATAATGTAAGAAATTCCATTTATCAGATCTATATTGTCCACTATGGTCCAAACAAAGTCCATATAATATTTGTACACAATAAAACATGCTAAGGTATAAAACATTATTGCATATTTAATTAATATCATTCATACATTTATAATTCATAATTTCTTTATTTATCCCCAAGCAAACAATTACCTTGCTTCATAGTCTACACCTTAGCAAACTATTGACTGTACCAGATTGTGATCAATTGCAAGAAAAATGTTCCTAGGTAACTCTCCCGTGGGCACATCCTTCATAGAGGAAAATATCAAGCTATTAGAACTAGAAGCAAGGTTGTGATTACACTAAGCAAAATTCAGTAAACCAATTTCTTGAAAAGTATTTTGCAATGAAGAATGTTTTGAAACAACGGTTTCAACATGGATAACTGACTCTAGCTTGACCAGCGAGTCTAGTGTTCTCCTCCAGCGACAACCTACTCAATGCATGAAATGCATATCCCTGCACAAAGAAAATCAATTCAAAGAATAATGAAAATTTAAAATAGATGTGAAATTTCCTTATATTTTAAAATTTTCCCTATTTTTTTAATAGCCATCCCCTAAAGAATGGCCTCCCAAAAAACCTGGCCTGTAAATATATCACTGCGTCCGCTGTCATCCCTATCCCAGAAACATGGTGGAGCATACGTGAGAATAGTTTACCACATGGTGGTTTGGTTTGATGAACTATCTAATGGATTTTATAAAGCCCATTGTATTCAATGTAAAATCAATCAATTCAATCCAGTGAGTAATACTCTGTTTTGACATTCTCAAAAATCATGGTGTAATCTTTGTTTCCTGTGCATTGTCTGATCCATTTCAATATGGTATTAGATCAAGGTTGGAGGAGAGTGTTCCAGAGTGTTCACACATTTATTTTCATGGTTGAAGTTGCTGGTTACACAGAGCAGGTAGGGATCAAGCATTCACATTACCCAAAAGTGGCAGCAAACAAGAATATATTTCCATAGAACTTCTATATGACCTCTTATTAGTGTGATTTGGAGAGGGAAAATAAATTGTTGATCGATGCATTTTGGAGGAAGGCCATATAGCATCTTGAAGCTACACAGAAGATTAATTTTTTAAGTACCCAAGGCTGCATTGAACCACACATGATACTGTGCATTGCTTTGTGAGAATAGGAGATTGGTACTATTTGGTTTCAAAAATGCGCCACACTTGATTAGATGGCTTCCTTCTATGGTTTGACTGATTACCATACATGAGTCATTTTCCTATTCAACAATATTCAATATTGTTATCATTCAATGCCAAATATATAGTAAGAAGACTGACTATGTTGTAATCCAAGTTTTTTAAGCTCCAAAACTAGTTGGGGTAATGTTGTGGGTCAAAAGCTTTCCCTTAAGGTTTATTTCTTATGGGTGAGATATTGTAGTGGACAAAGATTTTGATAATGATTAAACTTGATAGTTTGTTTTTGACCTTGCGTTATAGTAATAGTAGTTTTGGGTGTTCAAGTGATGGTAGCAAGGACCAACACAGTAGGCTTATGTAAGAGGGATTCACTTCCAATGAAGGGGCACTTAACATGGGTGAATATTCACTTGGTGGGGAGTTAGCATTTGGCACAGTATTGAAATCAGTTACAAATTATATGATGCATAATAAACAAATATAAAATTACAAAGGGGCCAAAGAGTTTAAGAAAACAACCACACTTATGAAAGGCTTGCATTTTCTCTTTGGTTATCTATTTTAAATTGAAAAAAGTTTACAAATATGGCTCATACAAGCAATTGACTAAGATTAGCTCCTATTTATTAGAAATCTAAAATAGATGCATAACACAAGAACTTATTAAGGGTATGTGAGGATCAATATGGAAAAAATAGGCCCTTAAGTGGCAAAAAATTTAGAAAAATCAGAGTTAGGCAACTTGACGTAAAAATTTGAATAAGTTATCTATATTATTTCAAAATTATCTAAGAATAGAATCTATAGAATCTATTTGGTGAAAATTTGAAATTTCAATGCAGTGGTACTTAAATTTTAGAGAAAAAATAAGAAGTAGGTTTCTGTCTGACCACCCTAACCACAATAAAATGATATTATTTTTTTATAAGATTTTAGATATAAGTAGATGACTCTGGCTCCAATGTGATGCACTTTTTTTGTAATTTTTTTCTAAGTAAATAATTAATTATAAATTTTTATTACAATATTTTAAAAATATAAAAACTCATATATCTAACCACCTTAACTTGGTCAAAACTTCATGAAATTCAATTTTTCTTTTTAATTCTATAGTATGAACATAGAATGTGACGCATGTTTTGGAGTCAAAAAATGTGATACCATTTGAAAGCTATAGATATTTTTCAATTAGCCTATCAATCAGGACTTTAGTCATAATTTGAATAGAAAATGAATAATAATTACTTATTAAATTCAAAGTAAAGCATAATTTATATCGGTGGAAAGCTGAGAATCTTCTTTAAAAACCCTTTTTTTTCATCAATTTTGGGTAAAAAAATAGTCGCCAGCCACATACCCATCATATTGCCACTTTTTGGCCCATCATGATCTTGCACATACCCTTAAGAGAGAAATAAGTTAGAAAACTATAAATGAATAACACAAATAGAAACCAAATATTTTGAGAGATGTGCAAATGTCAAGATTGCATAAAGAGCTCACAAAGAGAAGCTACCAGAAAAGATTAAAAATACAAGCGAAGTAGTGACTTTTTATATAATCAAGGAGAGGGTGGAGGTGGCAAGTCCAACCAATAGGGAGTGACTGCCAAGTGGTCTAAAAATAGTAAATGTAACTATCTTGTAGGATGATGACATCTCAACAACCCACTCATTTAATTAACTTAAGTAGGGTATGTGCAAGATCATGATGGGCCAAAAAGTGGCGATATGATGGGTATTTGTAGGGTATGTGGCTGACGAATTTTTTTTTACCCAACATTGATGAAATGAAAAGGGTTTTTAAAGGAGATTCTCAAGTTTCCACCAATATAAATTATGTTTTACTTTGAATTTAATAAATAATTATTATTCATTTTCTATTTGAATTACGACTAAAGTCCTAATTGATAGGTTAATTGAAAAACATCTATAACTTTCAAATGGTATCACATTTTTGGAATCCAAAAGATGCATCACATTCTATGCTTTACATACTATAGGATTAAAACAAGAAAAAATGAATTTCATGAAGTTTTGACCAAGTTAAGGTGGTCAGACATATGAGTTTTAATATTTTTTAAATGTTGTAATAAAAAATAATAATTAATTATTTACTTGGAAAAAAATTACAAAAAAATATGCATCACATCTAGCCATGAGTCATCTACTTATTTCTAAAATCTTATAAAAAAATATTATCATTTTATTATGGTTAGAGTGGTCAGACAGACACCTACTTCTTATTTTTTCCTTGAAATTTAAGTACTACTGCATTGAAATTTTAAATTTTCACCAAATAGATTTAAAAAAATAAAATAAACCTCTAGTAGTTTAGAAACTACATTCAATTTGCTATAGATTCTATTTTTACATATTTTTGAAATAATATAGATAACTTATTCAAATTTTTACGTCAAGTTGCCTAACTCTATTTTTTCTAATTTTTTTGCCACTTAACAGCCTATTTTTTCCATGATGATCTTGCTCATACCCAATAAGATTAATAAATGTGTAGAAAAAACTTAGAAAAGAAAATAAAAACTTACACTAACACCTCCCTTACATGGGTGAAGATATGGGTGCAACCAAATGGAGCTTGATGAGGTATCCATGTACAAAGAAATGCCCCCCCCCTCCATAATGAAAGGATTTCTAGCACTCCATTTGATGTACCATCTTCAAATAATGAAAGAATTTCTAGCACTCCATTTATTGTACTTCTAATAACTAGTTTGAATAATTTTTCTAACCAAGATTTCATGCCAATGTACCTACAATTCAAATGAAAAATTTCTTCTTGACTTCATTGATTGTGAGGAATGGATTTGTCATCATTTTCATTTCATTTTGATTGTTCCCAAAGAAAATTGAAAGGAAAGAGGATGAGTTTCTAAGTGGAAAAGAAATGGTTTTTAATTTGAATTGAATCTATATTGGTGCAATAATCAACCTCCACCAACTATTCAACAAATAGCTCATTTAAAATTAATTGATAGAAAGTATAACTAGCCATTAATGTCCTCTAACAAAATCACAACAATCTACTAACCTCGAAGAAACCATTTGAAAATATTGTATTTTTATCAATTTACACAAGTAATAAGTAAAAATAAGAATATACCATTAGAATTAGACTTGAAAATGGTGGCAACATTCTTAATTTTGATCACCAAAAGATTTCTATGGATTTTTAGAAATACATGTTGAATTAAAGCAAGAAGAGTATATGCACCATGGTTAGTCCATTGTATTTTGAAATGGAATATTTATGTATCCACTAATTTTTCATTCATTTTCTCCTAAAATCCATTACCAAAGCCAAGACACCTAATTACACAAGAAAACAACCACTAAGAAAACTACAACCAAAGAAACTATAGACCAACCTACCATGCTACAAATGTAAAAATACATAACACAAAAATAACATCAAATATTCACTTTAGTGAGGTTTCTTGTGCTCATCATAACAAGCTTATGGTCTCAAAAATCACAATCTGGGTTCAATTTTCCTAGCTTTTGTTCCTCAAAAAGACAAACAAAGAAAGTCCCAGGAGCTTGAGTTAGTAAATTTGATTCTAGACAAGCCCAAACCATGACATATCCTCATGGATTATTAGGTTAATTGGAGGACCTAGTAAATTCCAAATGCTCAAACCAATGGTCCACAATGATTAAATTGACATCATTCTACTGCAGCAATAGGATCTATCCAAGCCAACTATCTAAAACATAAACGTATCTAGGGCAGCAAGCACATGCATTTTTTGTGTGTAAACTAAAACCATGATCCAATGGGATTTCCTACTAGGTACATAGCTAATTCAAATGACACACTTCTCTGGAATACAATACCTAAGTGTTTCTCTTACGGCTTATCAATGACAAATCTACTTCTCTGTGATTAGTGTCTATGTACCGTAAAAGCAATTGCAAAATCAATCACCTTAACAACATTCTTTACTAGTTGGAGAAAAACACAGATGAACAAGTAATACTTGTCAGGGATTTCAACACAATGAAAGCACTATTGAGAATAGAGGCAAACATTCAACTTAAGGGTAGCTGACTATGTGATGGAGATAGTTAGAAAAACAAGGTTACTAGAGATGAACTTGTAGGAGGGGAAATTAAAATGGACTAATAGAATGGAAGGCCAAGAAAGGATAGTTGAAAGAGTAAATCACATATTGTTGATAAGTCATTGGATGGTAGTACATAACAAATTAGTGCCCACATTCATGATGCTACACTCTTTGACCATTCACCAAGTAGTTGTACAAGTACTACCTCCTTCACCATCACAATCAATAGTCATATGGATGAACAATTCAGCATATCAAGAAGGCTGCTAAGCCCTGAATTTTTCATTCTCATTGGGGGAGCCTTAGTTAACATTTTGCAAGAAGATCAATAGTAAAAAAAAATCTGTTGATTACGTCCCATAGAAGGAGGGAAAAATTAAGGCTAGATGAATTTGAAGGCTAGATGATATGGTTTGTCAAAATGATGAAGAACTTGTTGATCTAATGAACTTTTAAGTTTGTGCAAGGTATTTGGAAGGTGTTTTTTTTATAGACATTAAGATATATTTGTTCCCCAAACTCATGTTCACTAAAAGAGAGGAAAGTTTTTCCTTTGAAGAAGGTCAAATATCCTAAAAATTTTAGGGCTTCATTGAAGGTGTTGAAGAATTATTTATCCATTCAAGACATGAATGCTATGTTGATGTTCTATTAGGACACATTGTAGAGATTTACTAGGAAAACATGGCATGTTGAGATCAGATTTTTCAAGTTCATGACACATGAAGAGAAGCTAGAGCTTGTTGTCCCTATTGAGACCACATTGTAGGTTTGGGAGAAAGATGCATGACATGTATTATGCAGAGGAAAAATTTGTAGGAAATGGCATCAAACTATCTCCATGTACCCAAATTCCTTTAGGGTGAAGACTTCACATGGTTGCAGTTCTACTACTCTCTAGGTATGCTTCATATCATTTGATACCTTTTGTAAAGAAAAGGGGGATCACTTATAACAATTCGTAACACTATCAACCTTAATTAGTAATAATAAGTACATAGATAAGAATCACTCATAGAAGACCAATCATTCCAAGAGGTAGAATGATGCTAAAACCATACATGATAGGCATCTCAAACTTTGCCATGTTATCATTGTGGACATAGGTTAAAAGGGCATCTAGCAATGAAATCTTCCAAGGAACTTGCTCATGATGAAAACCTTTTTGCTATCAATGATCTTGTTAGAATTGATGAATATAATGAACCTTATTTTAACCCTACCAAGGGGTCAATATCATGAAGGAAAAGATATAAGGTTAAAATAGTATACAAGATGGAGCGATAAGCCTATCATGGATTAGTAAATAACATAGAAAGAGACTATTCATTGAAAATAGCTAGTGGCCCTATGATTTCTTTCATAGTCAAGGTCAATAAACATCATGGTATAAAATGAAGACAAGTCATGGCAATATGTAAGGCTAAATGGACAAAATGGATAAAGGAATTTTCAAGAGACTATATGACTATTATATGGATGACATATCATTGAGGAAAATACATGATTAAAATAGAGGATAACTATATATATAGAGGAAAACAAAAATATGACATTTTATGAAGGGATGTTTTGCATTAGAAGGTGCCATAAAAGGTGAAGGATTGCTAGAAACCCTTGTCAAACTTAGGGACCATGCTCAAATTTTAGTTGAAAGTCTTATGGATTTGTCTAGGCTAGTGTGAAACCTATTTGCCCCATATGAGATACAATATCATATGGGGCAAAGAGGTTTCACATGGATAAAGATAATGTTAGTCCAATAATATTAATATCTAGATCTTATCTTAATACAATGTTTCATAGCGTGCATATAGTAGTAAAGACTATCAAAACCCTATATAAAACCCTACTCAAGTCTAGTATGGTGGTATGAAGACATTGGTGGTGGTTATGAGAGTAGGGAATAATATGGTTTACAATGTATTGAAGGTACACGAGTTTTAAATTTCATAGCATGGTTATGTGTTTGTACATGATAAGTCTATGAAAGGGTGATAAGACTTGAAGACTTATATATGACTACAAAGGAAAAATCCCTAAGCCATTGTAGAGGATAGGATCATAATGAAAAAGAAAAGGGTGCATATCTAAACATAAAACGTGGATTTCCTAAGTTTAAAATGATAATTTCTTGACCATATGAATATCCTATCAAGACATTATTATAAAGGTAAAGAAAGATAGTTCTAAAGGTTCAATGCAAGCAACAATGAAATGGGAAATGTGATAGTCTTGAAAGAGCACAAGAAACCTTAACAAATGCAAGGAATATCTATGAAAAGTTCCATAAAGGGTAGGTTTGAAAGATGAAATTCTAAGTAACTTGTTGAAGGAGATAGGAATGTAGAGATATTTGAGAGTAAACAAAAGAAAATTAAACTTCATCAGATGTTGTAGTTATAAATGCCCTAATAAACATGCATGAAAATATTGGAGTATGCATAAAGCATTTGGACTATTTGATAGAGTTCTCAAAAGAATGTGATATCATAGAATGTTATGATTGTACATGAACAAAAAACACAGTTGCTAAAGGTTTACACATAAGTGATAGTTAAAAAAAAGGATTTGGAGGCACAAAGATCACCCAAATAATGGTAAGGGTAGTGACCTAAGTGGGGGAAGTGACCTTATAGAGAACAACTGTAACATGAAGTCTATATTGAGGACACATTGAAAGTGGATGGAAATAATCACATATATGGTTATGAATAGGGAGTAAGTACAATCCTATCTCTAAAGGATAGTCATGACTATCTTTAAAGACTAGTTTGTAAGAATAGAACTATAGTCATATTGAGATAATACCTATCACTGTGACATTCATCAACAATAGAGAAAGATAAAATAAGGGACAATGGTAAAGTTTAACTTGACATAAGCATTAAACATTATATCAAAAACATGACAATATTAAGGCCATCCATATGTTTTTGATAAAAGGGGTAAAACGGGTTTTACAGGGACCCGGAACCACAACGTTTACAAAACAGAAAAAAGGACATAGAAGTCCAACCAAAAAGACCAGTTGCCCGAGAAAATAGCACCGACCACAAAAGACAGACCAGAAAGGTCAAACCACAAGGGACAACAAAATGAACAAAAAAAACCTTGGCCATTAATTCAGAGTCTTGAGAACTGACTCCGTCTCCGCCTCCAAATTCTACATTTCATTGACACCCTTTTTAAAATTTGTATCATCTTTGGAGTAGGGGGGACCTTGCGCTTCAAATTGGCTCTAGTTCTTTTGGAGATGCCCGCATCCATGTCCTAACTTTTTTTCCTCTGTTTCCTCTAGATCCACAACCAGGGACCCCTGCTAGGCTTTATCAAGCTTTTTAGTCATCGCGTTTATGATGATGGCATTGTGTCTTGCCATACGGTTGTTTTGCTCAGCGACAGTTTTAATGGTGTTCTTTATATTCTCAAACTTGGAATCAATATCTCTGTTATTGTGACCTGGAACCCCACTATCCACATCTTTCTTTTCAGTCCTTGCAATCTTAGCACCTAGCTCATCAATTTTGCTTTGAATGGCCCAATTTTTTTATTTTCAGCTCATTAATTTAAGAGAAAGTCCATTCCAACAGTTTGAAATGGGACTCAAAATTGGTTTTGGCAAGGTTCAGAACATCCAGAGAGGGCTCCTTTCGAGAATTAGGACAAATTTTCTTAGGGTTAGGAATAACAGAGGAGTAATCATTAGCTTGTTTATCCAGGAAAGGTTCATCACTGAGCTCGGTTTTGTTGGCATCAGACTCCTCTGAATCAGAAGATTCTTCAAAGTAGGAAACAAGGCTTTTGGTCTTGGGTTTCTTATCATTAGGAGTGTTCATAAGAGATGGGCTATCAGGCTCAAGCATGGCACGGGCTTTACCAGAAAGGGTAGTAGGGTTTATTCTCCTAGATGGGACAGCGTGCATTCTAAGGACTTTCCTCGCCGGACTAGAGTTAGGCAGATACTCTGAGTCACTGGGCTCAGTGTTGTCACTCTCAGAGTCAGGAATAGTTTCCTGGATAGCAGGGGTAGGCATATTTTGGAAATGTTCAACAATCAACCTTATTAACCCAGTGTGTAGGATGGGGAATCTTTTAGGGTTTTTCTTGTTATCCTCCAAACTTTTCTTCAAGGAACAAAAGAGATAATAGGGGAAAGAGACCCTAACCTTGTAGCAAAAGTGGTTGAGAAGAGCAAAGTGGTATCCATAAAATCTAGTGAAGCGCCCATCCAGCGTGATGTACTCCATAATAACCTACAGAACCTTTCTCCAAATGGCCTTTAGAGTGTCTACATTGAAGTAGCTGCTTGCAATTTTAACAATTTTTAACCTTTCTTTGTCCTTTTTTAGAAATCTAATCACGACTTCATCAAAAAACCCCCTATCCCTGAAGAACTTCTTCCCTTCAATAGATAAGCCTATAACATCAGTGATTAATTTTTTGCTGAGCTCCACATTCCTTCCAAATAGGGTCAAGTTCCCATTGTTACAATTTTTGATAAAGAGACCCGTAGCCTCCTGGTTAGAACCATGGAGTTTCTCCAGGAAAGGAAGCAATCCTCCGCTTTTAACCTTATTCCAAGACTTGGCATTTTTCATGTGTGTTTCATAGCTATCCAGCTCAATACGCTTTCTGTCTCCTTCCATATCAGCCAACACAGTGGGGTAGACCCTAGCGAAAGCTTTACTGAAATTGGCCCTGCCAAATCTTAGAACCCACAAAGCGTGTAGAGCTTTCTTGCAGATTAAGCCGCTGGGCTCAATCCCATGCAATCTAATGATTGTGATGTGAAAGTTCCAACATGTCCTCATTAAAGGGATAACACGTTGCTTTTCCGTGTGATTTATCATAATTTAATAGGGCATAGACATTAGAGTTTAGATCACTTGTATTAAGCCAGGTGCACACATCTTGACTCCTAACTCCTTCATTAGCAAAAAAATCCACAACAGCATTGGCTTCTCTATAAGCATGTGATATTTTAATCTTATCAAATTTAGCCAAAGTTGATTTGGCATCCTCAACCCAAGATTCAATGGTCCACAAGGGGGGAGACTTGCCACTTAGGCAGTCGATTATGTTTTTGGAATCTCCTTCGAGCCACAGATTTTTAATATTAAGACTTTGGGCTAGGTGTATGATGTGAAAAGCTCCAGTTGCCTCTGCTAGATGATTGGTTTGGGATCCAAGAGGAGAAGCCGTCGCACCAATGAAATTTCCAAAGGAATCCTTTATGACTCCACCATAGCCCGCCACCCCTAGATTACCTTTAGCCGCTCCATCAAAGTTAGCTTTGAACCAATCATTTGGTGGAAAAGCCTAGCAAACACCCTCTCTGTCCTTCTTGGCTTTCATAGCAGTTCTAGACAGATCTAGACTAATGTTCCAATCCTTGACAATAGTCAGGTCATAGAGCGAATGCTCCGCTTTCATGGACATGTTGTCCTTCTGCGCCAAGGCATTGAAATTTTCCTTCAAGGCCATCCCTATGTTATTCAATGAAAAAACGTATATATAGGACCCCAAAGTTTTAAAAAAGCATGAAAAGGTGATAGTTTTGGTAGAATGAAGGCTATTTGGAAGATCTTATCAAAAAACTTGGGCTCAACCTCACTTATCACTCTATCTTTCATGGATGTCTTCCCTGCATCATTTTCAACCTTTGTTGCATATTGGTTTCAAATCTTACTAATTCTTGTAAAGGTATGATTTGGAAGGACAAAAATGAATGAAAATGTTGATTGTAACTTGATTGTACCATGTGTTATTATCTATCTAATGATGTAAGTTCCTAACTATCAAAATTTTAATTTTCCTAGATGTCCCTGAAGTATGCTATCATAGAATATCTTTCCAATATGAAATTTCTTATGCTTGATTTATTAAGTCATAAGTACAAGAATTAGTAAGATTCAACCAATATGCAACCAAGATAAGTAATGACCTTACGCAATTTCTAGAAGGAATTTTTTTGACACAGGATCCATTCATGGATAGCTTCCCCTGCAAAGGCTATCATCCAAGGTAACATATGAGATGTGTTAAGAAGTAAAATAAGTACAAAGGGTAACATATTGAAGCAAAGAGAACTAATGAAAATTGCATAAGCTTAAAAGTGCAGCATAATGAAATATTGAAAAGTGCATTACCTTATTGAGCTTCTCTTTGTTTCGAGAATAGTTTAATATTTGGGTATGTGTAGGATCATGATGGGCCAAAAAGTGGCAATATGATGGGTATGCAGCTAATGACTTTTTTTACCCAAAATTGATGAAATGAAAAGGGTTTTAAAGGAGATTCTCACCTTACCACCAATATAAATTATGTTTTACTTTGAATTTAATAATGCATTATTATTCATTTTCTATTCAAATTATGACTAAAGTCCCATTGATAGACTAATTGAAAAACATGTATAACTTTCAAACGGTATCACATTTTTGAATCCAAAACATACATCACATTCTATGCTTCACATACTATAGGATTAAAAAATAAAAATTTAATTTCATGAAGTTTTGACCAAGTTAAGGTGGTCATTACTACGATTTTTATATTTTAAAAAGTTGTAATAAAAATTCATAATTAATTATTTAATAAGAAAAAAATTATAAAAAATATGCATCACATCGACATGAGTCCTCTACTTATATTTAAAATATTATAAAAAAATATTATCATTTAATTGTGGTTAGTGGTCGACAGACACCTACTTCTTATTTTTTCCTAAAATTTAAGTACTACTGCATTGAAATTTCAAATTTTCACCAAATAGATTTTTTTTTTTTAAACAAACCTAGTAGTTTATAAACTAAATTCAATTTACTATAGATTCTATTCTTACATATTTTTGAAATAATATAGATAAAATATTCAAATTTTACATCAAGTTTCCTAACTCTAATTTTTCTAATTTTTTGCCACATAAGGGCCTATTTTTTCCATGATTATCCTGCACATACCGATTCTCTACTTAACAGGGCCAACCATGTGAAGGTGGAAGCTCATTTGGCCGCTTCCCTCCCCCCCCCCCTCACATCACTCTCAATTCCCCATACCCAATCATATAACATTAATCATTCATTCATCCATTAATAACATATAACACTCATTCAAATGTAACATATAACATTCATTCATTAACATATTCACATTCATTCATTAACACATAACATTCATTCTTTCAGTTTTTACATATTATCAAAAATATGGTTGTCATAATTGATTACAATCACTTTTTTTTGTTTCTTTTTTAAAGCTAAAAAAAGTTGAAGTGGAGTATCATTTTCTAAATCATATGTCCCCCCTTCAGTTGTCCTACCCGCTACTTGTGATATTAATGTACGCCTAGTTGTGTACTAATCACAACATGGAGGCTGCTATAAGGGAGGGTCTGCTGCAATAACAAAGAAATGTTGAATTGATATGTTTAATTATTATTGTTACAAGTATTTCATTTATTAAACGAACATTAGAGTGGTGCTCCTTACCTGATGGTGCCACATCATGCTCTTGATATTGTCTTATAGCCTCATGCTCAACATGTTGAACACCCTCTAAATCTTGATCTAGAGTTGAAACACGAAAGGTTACATTAAAATTAATACACCAGTTGCAATTAAATATGTTTAAAAGAACATTAGAGTGGTCCTTTTTACCTGATGGGGCCACATCATGTTCCTGAACTTGTCTAGCCTGATCATGCTCTACATGCTCTAAAGTTGAAACATGAAAGATTACATTAATTAATACACCAATTGCAATTAAAGATGTTTAATTGTATTAATCCATAATGCATTTTGTATAGCACATGAATACATCCAGTATTAGGATGTACATGGCCATGACCTTCATCTACAGGTTGTGCTCCACCCTCACTAGGCTGCATTCCAATGTCATGCGCAGTATTATCATTGCTTTCCTATTTAAAAAAAATAGGCACATAATTACTTTATGGTGGAACTAATATTGAATAGATTGCACAAGTATTCAATTTTAAATAAACTTCATTGAGTTTATTTACCTGCATGTCAGATGCAGTGGAAGGTTTTTTTTCCCAATCAAGAGTCTTAGGCTTTTAGCCACAACTCCATAGCCTTGTTGGAAGGAAATATTCAAGTCCTCTTCTATGGGCACCTTGTTGAATTCAGAGCCTTGCATTTTTGCATAATATCATGAATTTTTCTTCTATGGTGTGATAAAACCAAAATTGTTTGCAATTTATTATTTGGATGCAATATTTCATTTATTGATACTTACAATTCATATGGCTAATTTCATATAACCGCCAAAGCCAAGTTTTTGTTGCCCGTGTTTTTCTACTCTTGCCTTTGTTGCCTTCGATGTGTCGACCAACCTATGAAAATTTTGAAATACGTTCCTCTACTTTTATGTGTTGAGTAGCCCACTTTTATCCTCTACAAACTCCTACAAATCAATGAAAATTTAAGTTCCTTTTAATATCCCTTTCCATTTTGTGTAGTTTGTGTCATTTAACTTGTCTAAGTTGGTGAATATCCACAAATCAATGAAAATTTAAGTTCCTCTTAATATCCTTTTCCATTTTGTGTAGTTTATACAAATTAACCTATCTAAGTTGGTGAATACTTGTGAAATCTTTGACACTGGTAGTAGAATAAATGAACACACAATGACCCAACAAATCAAAGACACCCCTCAAAAAACCTATTTATTACTCCCACTTTTGTGTTGTATGGATCTGTACAAGCTTGAAATGCTCTAAGATCATTGGTGTAGATAAATATATGTGTTCCCTTTCATTTGCATTTGTTTGAAGTTCTAAATCACTTTTTTGTGGGAGAAAACAATCAAATATAGGGACTGCCCTGTTTTTCCTGTGCAAGGGTTTGAGGGCTAAATAGAAATGACATCCACCAATCCACCCACTATCTTGGAACTGTAGCTCGGTGGATTGGTGTGAAACATGGTATGATAGAGTTTCATTTCAATTAGGGATCTATTAAAGCAAGAAACTTGGCATTGAAGTGATGCCCTAGGGCTGACAGAGGCAATTTTCTTATGGATTTGTGGTTGTTAAGTTAGGTTTTGTCAATCTGATGGATATCTTGGTAGTCATGGTGACCCTATTTGATGGTCCAATCTCTACTTCGAAACAAAAATATCTCTAACAACTCTAAGAGCTATAATGGGATGGCATTAAAGGAACCTTCATATGAAGGATCTTCTAATGAAGGACCTTTGAATTAAGGTCTTCATTTGAAGGTCCTTCATGCAAAGGTTCCTTTTATAAAGCATTTTGGACATGAAATATTTAAAATAAAAAATACCTTCATTTGAAAGTCATGACATGGCATCATTTTTGAATGAAGGTTCTTTATTCAAAGGTCATGATGACATCACCTTCAAATGAAGGTTCTTCATTCAAAGGTCATGATGACATCACCTTCAAATGAAGGTTCTTCATTCAACTAGTATTTTGTAATTTTTAAATTTTGGGATTATTTTTTTGCCTCATCCCACAAGTGGGACACACTATTGTGCAATCACTCATTAACAAAGAGATCAATGTGTGATAATAATTTAGGGTTAAAAATAAATCCATCTGAGCCTTTTATAAATGAAAGGACATTTGATGCAATCATATGCCTTGTCAAATTTTTAACTTAATAGTAAGGGCATCATGAGTAGTTTGTTGGGCCCATTCAACAATCTCTTATGCAAGGATTGAATTGTCTAGAATGTATCTACTATCAAGAAAGCCAATTTTTTTACATGTATGAATATATCTCAAGCAATAGGTTTAATTATGATGGCAATGATATTGACAAAGATTTTGTAATATAGGCATTGAGAAGCATAATTGGACACCATCCTAGGAAAGATTCTTCATTCTCACTTTTAGGTGAACTAAAATTTAACAATACCTTGATTGATGAAAGAGCCCAAAGAGCCTTTCTCCATGGTATCCAAGTACACATAGCAGCGGTTTTCTCTTATACGGTTGGACATGATTTAAAGAAATTAGCTAGGAATTATTCATTTAACCTAAGGTTTTCTCATAATTCCATCATTAGAAAAGTATGATCAAATTCTTCTATTATGAAGAATTGATCTATGTGCCTCTAGTAATCACTATAAAAGTTTATAAGGATAAAATGACTAATTGCATCAGGTAGGAGAGAATCAACTTTGAGTTCTTCAAAGATTATATTCCTCTATTCATAATTTTTAAGGATTGTGTGTGGAGGTGGTTATCACTACCAAGAAGGGAGGAGACCTTTCCTTGCAGATGTTTGTGGTGGAGGTATTAAAGAAGAATTGTAAACCTCTATTTCTATTCATTAGATCTAGCTTAGCCTAGCATATACTTGGACTCCTTTGCCCCTATAAACTTCCATATGTTTGAGTTTATGTTATGTTTAACCGTAATTCCATGCTATGTTGAAATATAAGAGGTGGAGGAGGCCAAAAGGAAATAACCCCTTTTTAGTTATACCTTCAATTTTTTTCTTATTGTTTTATGTTTTTAGCAACTTTGTTCTAGGCATAAGATTTGAGGTAGGTTGTACAACAAAGAATAACATGTTCCCACCAACAAATTGAACCTCAAAATTTAGTGGGACTTAATTATGAGTTCTAGATGAGAATGATGACAATTTCAATCTTTTTGGAGGAGGTGGGTGACATTAAGCTTAACATAGAGGATGTCGGGGGTAACTAGGTGGTCAACTAGCTAGATTAACATGAGCACATGAAGGATCAATAAGAAAAGGAAACTATAAGTTCAAGTTGTGCAAGATGATTGAAAGGGGAGGGAGAAACATAAAGATTGGAGGAAAAATAAAGATAAAGTGGTCAAATTCATTCAGCTTGTAGAGAGGGCTAAGTCTACAATTGCTTCAAACTCATGTGATGAATGCTATGTGTGATGAAATCCTAGACCTCAACTAATATGTGGGTAGATGATGGGAGATTTTCCAAGACCTGAGGCTGGTCGATAAAAATGTGAAAGACTAAGCTATTTTATTTTTTATCTTATCTTATACCATTTTATGAGAATGAGAGTTCCAATGTACAAGAAGATCTTTGGAAACTAGGCATGAAAATTGTAGGTTAAAGAGAATGGGGGTGTCGAACATACAAAAATCATTGTCCCTTGGTAGTCAATTTTCCCTGAGTGACCTCAACCTCATCCTCAGTGCTGGTATTGACCTTGTTTTCACTCCTTCAAACTCTTCCTCAACACTGGTATTGACCTTGTTTTCACTCCTCCAAACTCTTCATCGGCACTAGTATTGACCTTGTTTTAATTCCAAAATCTTCCTTCGCACTAGTATAAACCTTGTTTTCACTCCTCCAAACTCTTCCTCGGTGCTGGTATTGACCTTTCACTTCTCCAATTTGACGAGCTACAACCTGAAAATAAAGGTTTTGATGAATCATGTTTTAGAGTATGTTAATTAAAATGAAAATTATGGTGCCATTTAGCTAGGTTTTAATATTCTACAATATAGTTAAGTATATATTAGCTATAGTTTACATAATAAATAATATAATTATTTGACTTATTATAATTATATATTATATTCTTTAACAAAATTATTAAATAAATATAAAATTATTATAATTAATAATTAGTAATAATTATATTTTTATATAATACAAAATATAATTAATATAATATATATTTAATATAATAGTAATATTAGATTAAATTATATATAATATAATTATATTTATTATTATATAATAGTATATATAGGATTTTACCTGATATTTTAGAGGATTTTACCATTACACTATAGCTGGTTTATCCTCACTATCTCTTCCTCTTTTTATTGCTATCTCTCTCTATATTTATCTCTCCCTCTACCTATATCTCTATATCTATATTTTTTCTCCCTCTTCCTCTCTCACTCTATCTTCATCTCTACCTCCATTTTCCTCTCTCCCCCTTTATCTCTCTACATGTCTTCCTCTCTCTATCCATCCATCTATCTCCCTGATCTCTATCCCTCTTTATCTATTTATCTCTTCCATCTCTATCTATCCCTCTCTCCAAGCTCTCTCTTTATCTCTCTCCCTATCCTTCCCTCCTCTCCTCCTCTCCATATCCCTCTCCTTCTACATCCCCATCTTTATCTTTATCTTCCTCTCTATCTCTATCTCCTTACCCCTCTATCTCTCACTCTTCCCCACTCTATCTCTTTCTCTCTATATCATTACCTCTCCATCTCTCTCACTCTCCCTCTCTCCTTATTGCAAGCATAACATGATCCTGTTGGTAATGGAGATTGATTATCTTCCTAATTCAAAGGTTTTATTTCAATCATGTTTGGATCCCTATAAGTGGATGCATAGTTTATTTGAAGCTATGGTTTCTCCTTTGATACTTTGTTGATCAAATGTAATTTTTTTGGTTATATTTTACATTTTCAAGCATACAAAAAAATTATTCTACTTTAGCTAAATGTATGCAATGATATTTTTCATGTTTTGATTGTAGGAGCGACTAATTGTCATAATTAATTAACCAAATTAAATGGTTTACTCCACACCATTTTATTTTATTTTTTTGGGTAATTCAAATGAGGTGTAAGGGATTTCTACCTTTATATTTATAATTTGACAAAAATTACATAAGAAATTTAGCCATTACGAAGGGTGATATAAAGAATTACATATTTCATATATCACACAACATGCCAAACAAAAAATATGCCAACCCAATCATTACATGTTTGATATTTCATATAAAAAATTGACAGTATTCCAACCAACCCTTTCAACCAAACTACATACGAAATAGTTGTAGTTACTAACAAGAGACAACTAACAATATCATTGAACAAATAATAGGTTTTCATATTTCAAAAATGTTTATTAAAGATAAAATTACCAACAACTAAAATGAGCCCCATTACCAATTTCTAAGGTGACACTAAGACCATAGGCTATCCACAACTAGGGTCACGTTCTCCTAATTGACTAGCCCTACTCTACGAACTGCAAAAACTTGATAGATGTTACCTTCATGATACTGAACCTTTCCTAATGAGGGGAGTGCTTGACTTGTTTACCAAGAGATAACACTCCCATTAAAGGTTTGCATGACCTCCCTTGACCTTTAAAAATTCCTAAATGTTGACCAATTCTATCACCAATTCCATAAATATAGCCTTAATTCCTCTCATGATGTATATTGAAGCCAACCCATAATTTGAGGCCCATGAAAGGGAGATACTCCATCTTGACTAGGCTCACTTTCTCCACCACCTCTTCCATACGATGTCAGAGCTTCTCCCAGATGTAATAGGTCTAGATGCCTTTATTAGTTCTTTATCACAAGTGATAGTGAAGACATTTGAGACAAACATTAAAGAGATTTATGTATTGACTCAATGATCAGTTCCCACTTCATTGAAGTATTTCCTAGTATCTCTAGTGTTTCCTCCATCGTATCAACACCTTAAAAATACCTTATAATGTAGTCTAGTTTCCTTTATTTCACTTGTGAAATCCATCTACCTTAGCTCCCCACCAAATGAAATATATGGAGCTATATTATTATTGCTACTAAAGGCACTTCAAAACTAATAGATGATTAAGTTGTTTGCTTTGAATGGATGGGTTGTTGACATATATGTTTATCTCTCTTGAGACTTCCAAGTGTATAATAAGTCTTTTGTATTGATTGAGAAGCATTTTAAGGGAGGGTTACATCAAGTACAACGATGAAAATTTTGTACCCAATATCAACCATTTATCCCATCCCAAATCTTGCTACGGTGGTTCTAGCTCCTAATGTCATCACTAATAATTAATTTACCATTTTCATAAATGTGTTGGTTGAATAGGAAGTGTACCACCTTGTTGCCTTCACAATAGCAATGGGAAATTATTAATGAAGATAATGTGTCCAAATGTCCCATGAATTTCAATATTTTTAATGTCCCATGACTTTCATGTTCCCTAATCAGGGTCAATATTTATGCCCAACATTTGTCGAAAAAGTGATGATCAAAATTTTTGATGAAAATCACTGTTCGTCAAAATTTCGATGAACGTCGGGCACAAATTTTTTATTTTTTTTGAAAAGTACACATTAAGTACACATTTACCCAACGATTCATCTAATTGTACATCTTTCATTGGAAATTTTCATTGTATTTTGCAGTCAAATGAGTTAGTGTGCTTTTGAATGTTTTAATGGCATTATCACTTTTCATTTTCCCTTTTCAGAATATTTTTTTATGATCTTGTATTCTCCCATGAATGTAGGTATGAAATGAAAGGAAATACAAACATCTTCCAATAACTTTGTGACTTCTTCAATATGCTTTTCTTTTTCTTTCTCAGTATGCAAACAACTTTTAGGTTTAGGGTTAGACTTGATTGTATACATTTTTTTTTTAAGTTTGTAGTTTGAGAAAATGGGAGGGATATTAGAGTTTATTTTATTTTTTGCAGATTGTTCCTAGTGTTATATGTATGAGAAATGGTATTGTAACTTGGTTGCTGTGAAACATTATCATTATCAAGTTGCCTCTTAGGTGGTTCTAAGATAAGCATGGGTTCATTTTTAACTTGTGGTTGTTGTGAGGTTCTAGGATAAATGATAAGTTTAGGCTTGGGATATCACTTCAATGGATATATAATGTGCATAACATCAAAATAATTTTCCTTATTTTCATGATCCCTTAGAGAAGGAGAGTCTAATATCACTTCATCATCTTCATCTAAGGAATCCACATTACTATTGTTTGAAAGACATGTGTCAATTTTCTCATTTTCATGCACCGTGATATATTCCCTACTAGGAGAGTTTTTAAGAGAGCAACAAACTAGATGTTCATGACATTCAAAGGTTGGTTCTTCTAAAATGACTTCATCACAAGTAAGGAAGTTATCGATTGTCATATTTTCTTGCTTATCAATGATGTCATTATCTTGATCAATAATGTGTTCCCTAGGGGAAGAGAGACAAGTAGGATTCTCATGAATCTCATCGATTGGATCTTCTAACACCAAAATATCTTCTTCACAAATAGTATGGATATTAGGAGAATGCCAAATTTGATTGTTATGATTTTCCATGATTTCATCATTTTTCTCTAAGGTCTCATTCTCATGTGCCATAATATCTATCCTAGTAGGAGATATTTTAGAAGAGGAGCAAACAAAAGGTTCATGACATTCCATGGTTATATTTTGTAAAGTAGCTTCATCACAATAGGGTAGGCATCAAGAGAAGAACAACTATGATTTTTCATGTTTAGCAATGATTAGACTTGTTCATTTAAAAAGATCTTCCAAAATTTTAGGGACATTAGGAAGGAAATAAATCATGCTATAAACTCTCAATCATTGGATTTCTTAACACCAACATATACTCTTCACAAATGTGATTTTCATTATTGTCCATGATTGCATCCTCTTTCACTAAAGCATTCTCACAAGTAGGGGAGGAACGTTGGAAGATGAATGGAGACTAGGTAAAGTAGAGGAAATGATCTCATATTCTTGTGTCATGACATCTTCCTAATGGGGAGGAGGAGAAGGAAAAACAATAATTTTTTTATTCTCAATGATTTCCTCTTTTGTCACCAAGATACCTTCGTCACTAATAGGAGAGGTATGAAGAGAAAAAAAATTATGATTTTCATGATTGTCTATATTTGTATCTTGTTTCAAAACTTTAATGGATGATCTAGGTGAGATGGAGTCCTCAAGGGCTTCATATAACATGTCAAAGTCATCACAACTAAAGGGTTTGAATGATATTGTTTCTCCAAAGCTAACCATTTAGTTTTTTTTTTTTGTTTGATGTTTTTGATTTTTTTGTTTTGTTTTCTAATGATTGCAAAATGTAAACTAATCTATCTAATGATGTAATGATGTTGAGAATGAAAGAAAAATGTACAAATATAAGACCACTTTTAACTGAAATATTCAAGATATTCTTTTCCCAATGTTGCAAAATTAACTAAATAAGTACTTAATAAATTTAATGCAAAAAAAATTATTTCAGAAAATCAATTCTCAATTCTGAAAACAACAATAGAAATGCAAACCAAAGACTAAAAAGTACCCATAATTTTTTTCTAAAATTTCCATGCAGGGAATCATTCTCCCTAGGATGAATGGGTCCTTGATAAGGGTTTTAAAAAGGTGAAAAATGCAATTTTTAAGTTATTTTATGTGTTTTGTATGTTTGGTTTCAAACTATAACTTTAGTGGCAAAATTTTCCAAAATTTAATGTCTAAATGCAAGTGAAATGAAGGAAAAATGATGACCTATATGACACTTTTTGAAATACAATTTTGACTCAATTTTTGAGTATGAATGATGAAAAGGAAACTAATATGCAAAAACTATGCAAAATTAATGTAATATGCATGGCAATTTTTGAATTTTTCAGATTTAAACAATGCAAGCAATGCATATTTAAATCCCTATATGAAATGAAAAATAATGCAATTTTGACAACACTAGAGGAAATGAAAACTAATGCAACACAATGAAAATTAATGCAAAACCTAGATCTAGGTTTTGAATGTACTCCAAACTAGAAAAATTATAGTGTAAGAATTTTGGGTTCACCAAAATGAAACATAGAAAAATAAGTTTATGAAAATGAAACAAAATGATTCAAATATTTCTCTTAGTTTCATCAATATGTGTGCGATGATGTATAAATGAGAATTATAAAACAAACCTAACTGATATAAAAATCAAAAGTTAGGTTTTAAAAAGGTTAAATGTTGTGCACCTATTGCAAAAAGTGTTTTTTCGAGCCTCACTGAGGACTCATTCGCGCTATGGTGACTGGGTCCTAGCTAGGGTTCTAGAAACTGTGTTTATAAGTTATGTTCTTCAATGTCTACACTCCCAGATCCTATTCGGAGACTATCAAAAGCATAGAAATAAACCGGTAGCTCAATTCTTGTGATTTGACAACTTTCTTAGAACCTTTGACAACTTTGAAAACTTTTGCAATTATTCTCTCCAAGAGATCTTAAACATAAAACCTGCAATCACACATAAAAGGAGAGAAAATTTTGTTTTGTTAGGGGATAGGGGTTTTCCTTGGTCAAACCCAATTTTGGTAATTAAACCTTTACATGAAATATGAATGCATGAAAGGAATGATGAATGAACAACATTATGTAACAACTCACCAAACCTCAATTGAAACCTTGGAGTATAAATCAAAAATATTTGATGAAGTGGCCTTAAAGAATGTAGATCTTGATCACAACACTTGATTAGAAATAATGCTTGAATATGATCTCTAATGCTACATCAACACATTATCTCAATCACATGCATGATGCACTATGCCTTTGAAATGATGAATGAATCTTGATTTCTATAATATTCCTTCAATAATATTCTCTTGAGTGCCTTATAAATTTCTGTTGAATGCTATAGCTTGGCCTCATGAAGTTTTACAAAAGTTCTAGGTGAAAACATAGTGAAATAACCCTATTTTTATACATAACTTAAGATTAATTCTTGAAATTCAAATATTACCTGGAGATGACATCAAATCTAGGATTTGAAATAATAAAAATACTACTAAAAACATATCCCAAGGGAGGGTCCTAGGGTTAAGTGAGGACCCATTTTCCATGTGGCAAATGGGTCCTAACACACTTAACTAGGACATATTTTAGGGGTTGTGAAAGTTTATGTAAAATTAGGGTCCTAGGACCTAGTGAGAAGCCATTCACCAAGTGTCGAATGGGTCCTAGGTCACTAACCAAGGACACACACCTTGAAAAATTAAGTGTTGTGTAATGCCATTAATTAATGTTGGACTTTATCGCTCAGAATTTGCAATCAATTAGGCTTGGATTTGAATTAAAGGGGCCAATTACAGAAAATTAAACCTTAATTAATTAATAAAGCCCTAGATTACTGTGAAAGTGTAAAGATACACTTTACAACACCCTAAATAAGGCACCATTAAGTCCATTTAGTTAAATTGGACCCTCAACCTATTTTTGAATGTGTAAACACATTACAACAATAAATCAAGGAAAAATTAGGTTCATTTTAATATTAATTATTCCCAAATTAAGTGTGAAAAAGGGATACTTTTTTCTACACTACATAAATATAACTCTATACATAAAAAGAATAATATATTTTAGTCATAAGGAAAATAATATATTAATTTATTATGTTTCTAATATTAGATTATCATTTATTCTAAGATTTTATTTTAAATTTTTATACCATTTTTCATTAAGTTTATTTTGGTACTTTTAATAATTATTTTTAAAATATCAATCACTCATAAATTATCACATAGATGATAATTTAGATTAACTATATTTATTTGTGTATGTATTATTGACTTAACCTAAACTACAACTTAAGAATGTTTATTTTCCTTTCTAATATGAAATATTGAATTAATAATTTATATTCTTAAATAAAGTATTGCCTAGACATTTTTCCAATTTATAACTTATATAAATTGAATATAAACTTAAATAACTAATTTATTTGATAATTGAAACAATGGAAAATGGGGGATATGCTATCCTATGGTTTAGAACATAGAGCAAAACCCACCTTCCAATTATCTCATTCAAGGATAACTCTAGAGATCTCAACCTCAAGTATGCAAAGAAGAAAGAGATCTTGCAATAGAGTTGTTCTAGGGTCTAATTATGAATTAACGAGGGATTCACCACCAAGTTAGGGCTTGGAAAAACATATGAAATGCAAGATCTAATGATTGAACTCAATGATGCATAAAAATTCACTAAATGATCTATTATTGCAAATAAATCTAAACAACAAATTAAAAAAGTACAAAAGAGCACCTAGAAACATAAGAGAGCTTGAATGGAAGCCTAAAATGTTGAAGAACCTAAAATTTAGGCCTACTAGGACTCATTCACCACTTTTGGTGAATCGGTCCTAGATCAAGGTTTTTTGCATAGAAATAGGTTTATGGAAAAATGGTATTTAAATCTGCAAAAATCCTAAAAAATCCTTGTAGTGGGACTCATTCACCACTTTTAGTGAATCAGTCCCATTTGTCACAAAGTTTCCCAGTAGTAAAATCTTGAACTGAATTTGCAAGCCTCTAAAGATGGATCAAATAAGCACTTTTCCACTGATTCCCTACAAATTGGATGGATATTTTGTCCTGGATCTGAGTTTCCATGAGTCTTGACAACTTTTCATGACAACTTTGACAACATTTGCAAATTTTTCATTTTGGTACTTTTAAAGGCTTTAAATCAACTTTTCTCCACTCTATAAACCTGCAATCACACATGTAAAGAGGAGAAAAACTTGTTGATTACTAGTGAATAGGGGTTTTCCTTGGTCAAACCCCTTTTAGGTAATTAAACCAAATGATGAAATAATGAAATATGAACATGAAACATGTAACATAGGACATGAGACATGAGCAATGATACCTTGAATGATGTCTTGTAATGCAAATCAACAATCTAGCATGAAATGGCCATGGACATAGATCTAGATGTTGAGATAAGTGTAGAACAATGCTTAATCTTGAATCTTGAATGCAACATCACAAGACTAGCTCAATAACATGCTTGATGCTTGATATCCTTAACATGATGAAAAATATTGAATTTTTGTAACAAATGATGAAGAATCTACCCTTGAATTCCCTTAAATGCTCTTGTAAGCACTTGAATGCTCAAACTTGCTATTATGAATGCTCTCACAAAAGTATTAGGTGAAAATGAGTGAAAGAACCATGTATTTATAGATTAATTATGCAAGAATTTCTAAAATTACAACACTACAAGCCGACATTAGATTTAGGAGGATAAAATCTTGCCAAAAATTTGAATTAATTTTGATATTGGGCCACATGGGATGCATTTTCTCAAGGTGGAAAATGAGTCCCATTAGACATAATTTATGGGACCAAATTAAATAATTCTTAGAAAGGTGTAAAACTAAGATGAAGACACAAAACCCTAGGTGGGACTCATTCACCCAAGGTGGAAAATGAGTCCTAGATCACCAAATTTGGGCCACACAACCTAAAAACACCTGAATTATGATTGGATGTTGATTTTTGTCAGGATTATCCACAAAAAGATGCATTTAATGAGGCTTATGGATGCAAAATAAGACCAATTAAAGCATTAAAAAAGCCCAATTATTAATCATAACCTTAGAAACGTGTGAAAGTGTGTTACAACACTTTACAACACTTCAAATAAGGCATGATTAAGGTGCATTTTTATTAAAAAGAGGTTTATTAGGTTTAGTTAACGGTATGTGCAAGATCATGATGGGCCAAAAAGTGGCAATATGATGGGTATGTGGCTGGAAAAATTTTTCTTACCCAAAATTGATGAAATGAAAAGGGTTTTCAAAGGAGATTCTCAACTTTCCACTGTAAGATTTCCAGAAATCTATTGCTAGACTAAAATGCTTCCACACAAGAGAGATAATGGCGAGAATGCTTGCTATATCAAATATGCAAGATTGATTCACGATTAATTGATACAAATGTACAAGATGAGGCTTGATTAAAAAAGGCAAGCATGCAACAACTAAATCTTATCTTGAGCAAAAAGATAGCTCGATAAGATAAGGATAAGATCCTATAACTTAGGAATTAAAGATTTCCTAAGTAAAATTATGAAGATGTAATTAAATAGTTAATTACACCAGCACCCCCCCATAAGTGCAACTTAGGGAGAAGATTATAATGCAAACTACTATGGGTCCCGACAACTAGGCCATGTTAGGTACCCATTTACAGATGCAAATGAAAAGCAATCTCTCATAACCAGAGAAAAGGGGAAAACCCAGTGGGAAAAAACCCCTATCCAAAAGAGAGAAAACAAGAAAAAAGGAATGACAAATGTAAACATGATGTATGGAGGACTCAATGATACCCCCCAAGGACTACATCCATCATGAATATAAAATAAATTACCCCCCCCATAAGGGGGAAGTAATGAGATAAGATATCCCCTACATGCTGAAGAAGCTCCAAAGCTAATGAAGAATGCCTAAAAACAAAAGATGACCCAATGTCTGCAAGCAACACATCTCCCCTTAGGAAGAAACAAATCCATAAGCTAATGAAGAAGCCACTCCATATCCAACTTAAAAGAGGAAGAATGAACGCTCAACATGTATGCCTCTGAAAAAGTGAGTAGGAGCCTCCAAGCTTGAATGAGCCACAACATAATCATGGTCAAACTCAACCATAAACATGACAAATCAAGTGATGGAGGAGACTCGTGAATATCAATCTCCAAAGACAAAGAATATGGAATAATAGTTGTGCTAAAACTATCATCAAAGAGGAGAGAAATCCCCTCAAGTGTGTCCTCCAAATCTGTAATATGAGACTCTAGGAACAAGGTAGAAATCCCTGTCAAATAATCATCCCACAAAGAGAGATATGGAAAACTATGATTATCCTGCTGAACAGAAGCAACAATGGTTGAAGAAGCAAGAGGTGGAGGTGTAGGAAGCTCAGCACTGGTCTCTAAAATACCAAGGTGTAGATGACCAAACTTCTCCTCACTAATATGGGTCACACTCAATGAAGTGTGTGATGTAGTCAAAGGAACATTATCAGGTTCTGAAGAAAAATGTGAAAAAGAATATACTCGAGATGAATGATCAACCATCCTCATTGCAACAATATCCCTAGTCTCCAAGTCCCTAATATACACCCTATCAGGAGTGAACTCAACTGTTTTACCTTGACCCCCATGAGTAATTTGATAAATAGAAAGGAGATTAGTGGTCAAAGAAGGAACACAAAGAACATCATTGAAAGTGCCTTCCCCAATACCAATAGAAACCTTCCCACTTACCTTCATGAATGTATTGTTACCCATGAGAATGTGAGGTGAATTACAAGGCTCAAAAGAAGAGAACATTTCCTGTGAAGATGCCATATGATGAGATGCCCCTGAATCAAGAAGCCATCCTTGAGAATTAGGACTTGTAGAGGCCAAGAGTGCATGACCTTTCATATGTAGCCCAGAAGTGGATGTTGTGTTCTCTGATTGTGATGATGATGGAGCTGCCGAATGTGATGGTGAAGAAGAAGTAGAAGACACTGATGAGGGCAGCTGAATGTTATTCTTTTGAAGAAGGTGGGTGAGTTCATCAATCTTCTTATTATAACATCTATGCTCATCATGTCCTAACCTTTTGCAATATGCACATTTGGACTTCTTCTTTGATGATTCCTCTTTTGAAGAGGATGAGGACTCAGGAGTGCCATGTGAAGGAGAAACTTTACCTTGCTCATTTGAATTGGTTTCCTTTTTGTGCTTTTTTCCTTTTCCACTTGAAGCTTTTGTATCATTTGCAATAAGAGCTTGAGATGTTGAAGACTTCAATGTACCCATGTGCAACAACTTTGCTTGTTCCCTTGTGAGCTATGCAACAAATTCATCAAGAGAAGGCATTTTATATGTATCACCAAGAGCATCCATTGTAGCATAGAAAGTAGAGACAAACACAGAATATGAAGAACCAAGCTTAACAAGAATAGAAAGTATCATTTCTTCATCCTCTTTAACAACCCCACATTTTGATAACTGCAATCTGAGAGAGTTGAGTTTAGAGAAAAAGTCTTGGATACTGTCAAAATCTGAAGGATTAAGACCCATCAGTTCATTTTCCAACTTAAATTTTCTTAGTTTGTCTCGCTTACCAAAGAGACTCTCCAAAGTAGTCCAAACGTCATGAGGATGTGTGCAAGACGCAACATGATATCTAAGATCTGGAGAAATTGATAGAAGAAGATTATCAAGAGCTTCATCCCTTCTATCAAACCATTTTCTTGTATCTTTTTCTCCTTGTGGTTCTGGATCTTGACCAAATGTGATTCGTTGCAACTTTGATTTTAACAATAACAACTCCATTTGAGATTTCCACTCATGATAGTTATATGGAGTTAGAAGTATAACTTTTGGAAAATCCATGATACAATGAGATATTACAAGAGGATAACAACAAATTTCCCTCACAATACAAGAAATCAACCCCTTTGTCCCAACAAGATTTGCACTTTTTTTGCCAATTTACAATAATGAATCCCAAACTATCAAATCAGCTACAAACTAAAAATATGAAAATCTAGAAACAAATCTACAAAAAATGCATGAGTAGATCTGGAGTGCTCCTTAATACCTTTCTGATGCCACAAATTTGGAGTAAATCAGAGATCGGAGCACAAAGATATGAGCTCAGAAGCAAAAAATGATGATCGAGCTTCAACCTAGAAAAAGAGGCACAAAACTACAAAATCTTTTCAAAATATCTACACCATTGAAAAATTTAGATCTCCACCTTTCCGATGATATCTCATTTGAAAAATTTTGCCTCCGTATGCAGAAGTTATGATAAAATGAAAAAAAGGCCTATAAAAAGCACTATGGGGGCAAATACAAAATCTGAAAAGACTAAATCGGTGCAAAAAATGAGCACTCGGGGGCTGAATTACGGTCGCTCATATGACCTTGGCTGCAATATTGCTTAAAAAGGATACATAGTTGGCATTACAATGAAGGTTTTAATAAACCAATCTGCATACAAACTTTTTAAAACAAACTATTATGAAATCACCCAGAATATAAATGACTTTGTACCAGGTACTAATCACAGTGATAGCAACCAATAGCCAGATATAGATCTGGACGCCAATGTACCTAGGTCAGAGATTGACCAGATCTAAAGTCAATGCATGCACAGAGAAACGTACCAGCCGATGCGCTGATGTCGGAGACCGGCAATAGGATATCCGATGACCCCTCCAATGACTGGATCTCTAGCCGATGAAGGAAAATACCTGTCGATGGAGGCACCAATGAACCAAGTCAGATAGCTAACGAGTACCCCAAAAAAAGTAGATCCAATGGACTTTGACAGCCAATAAAGCCGGACCCAACGTGCCAAGTCTATCTATGGAAACCACTAGCCTAGGGTGCGGAGGATTTGATGTGACATCCACAAATTAAAAGATCTCTTGAGTAAGCCAGAGAATATACCTCCCGGTCGCCGATGATAGCTAGTGCCAATGGAGCCTCATACCGATAGAGATAGCACTGAAGATCGTACCAGGTAGGAAGAAAACACAGTACCGCCGATAATGTATAGATGCACTGATGATCAGATGAGATAAAGGCTCTTAACCGCCGATTTGGAAGGTGCTAGGTACCATCCACTAAAGAGCTCGAGCCGATGTACCCTGCAATCTCCAGATACCATGTTAGATTTCCAGAAATCTGTTGCTAGACTAAAATGCTTCCACACAAGAGAGATAATGGCGAGAATGCTTGCTATATCAAATATGCAAGATTGATTCACGATTAATTGATACAAATGTACAAGATGAGGCTTGCTTATAAAAGGCAAGCATGCAACAACTAAATCTTATCTTGAGCAAAAAGATAGCTCGATAAGATAAGGATAAGATCCTATAACTTAGAAATTAAAGATTGCCTAAGTAAACTTATGAAGATGTAATTAAATAGTTAATTACACCAACAACCCCCCATAAGTGCAACTTAGGGAGAATATTATAATGCAAACTACTATGGGTCCCGGCAACTAGGCCAAATTAGGTACCCATTTACAGATGCAAATGAAAAGCAATCTCTCATAACCAGAGAAAAGGGGAAAACCCAGTGGGAAAAAACCCCTCTCCAAAAGAGAGAAAACAAGAAAAAAGGCATGACAAATGTAAACATGATGTATGGAGGAATCAATGGTACCCCCAAAGGATTACATCCATCATGAATATACAATAAATTACCCCCCCATAAGGGGGAAGTAATGAGATAAGATATCCCCTACATGCTGAAGAAGCTCCAAAGCCAATGAAGAATGCCTGAAAACAAAAGATGACCCAATGTCTACAAGCAACACATCTCCCCTTAGGAAGAAACAAATCCATAAGCTAATGAAGAAGCCACTCCATATCCAACTGAAAAGAGGAAGAATGAACGCTCAACATGTATGCCTCTGAAAACTGAGTAGGAGCCTCCAAGCTTGAATGAGCCACAACATAATCATGGTCAAACTCAACCAAGAAACATGACAAATCAAGTGATGGAGGAGACTCGTGAATATCAATCTCCAAAGATAAAGAATATGGAATAATAGTTGTGCTAAAACTATCATCAAAGAGGAGAGAAATCCCCTCAAGTGTGTCCTCCAAATCTGTAATATGAGACTCTAGGAACAAGGTAGAAATCCCTGTCAAATAATCATCCCACAAAGAAAGATCTGAAAAACTATGATTATCCTGCTGAACAGAAGCAATAATGGTTGAAGAAGCAGGAGGTGGAGGTGTAGGAAGCTCAGCACTGGTCTCTAAAATACCAAGGTGTAGATGACCAAACTTCTCCTTACTAATATGGGTCACACTCAATGAAGTGTGTGATGCAGTCAAAGGAACATTATCAGGTTCTGAAGCAAAATGTGAAAAAGAATATACTCGAGATGAATGATCAACCATCCCAATTGCAACAATATCCCTAGTCTCCAAGTCCCTAATATACACCCTATCAGGAGTGAACTCAATTGTTTTACCTTGAACCCCATGAGTAATATGATAAATAGAAAGTAGATTAGTGGTCAAAGAAGGAACACAAAGAACATCATTGAAAGTGCCTTCCCCAATACCAATATAACCCTTCCCACTTACCTTCATGAATGTATTGTTACCCATCAGAATGTGAGGTGAATTACAAGGCTCAAAAGAAGAGAACATTTCTTGTGAAGATGCCATATGATGAGATTCCCCTGAATCAAGAAGCCATCCTTGAGAATTAGGACTTGTAGAGGCCAAGAGTGCATGACCTTTCATATGTAGCCCAGAAGTGGATGTTGTGTTCTCTGACTGTGATGATGGTGGAGCTGCCGAATGTGATGGTGAAGAAGAAGTAGAAGACACTAATGAGGGCAGTTGAATGTTATTCTTTTGAAGAAGGTGGGTGAGTTCATCAATCTTCTTATTATAACATCTATGCTCATCATGTCCTAACCTTTTGCAATATGCACATTTGGACTTCTTCTTTGATGATTCCTCTTTTGAAGAGGATGAGGACTCAGGAGTGCCATGTGAAGGAGAAACTTTACCTTGCTCATTTGACTTGGTTTCCTTTTTGTGCTTTTTTCCTTTGCCACTTGAAGCTTTTGTATCATTCACAATAAGAGCTTGAGATTTTGAAGACTTCAATGTACCCATGTGCAACAACTTTGCTTGTTCCCTTGTGAGTTGTGCAACAAATTAATCAAGAGAAGGCATTTTATATTTATCACCAAGAGCATCCATTGTAGCATAGAAAGTAGAGACAAACATAGAATATGAAGAACCAATCTTTGCAAGAATAGAAAGTATCATTTGTTCATGCTCTTTAACAACCCCACATTTTGATAACTGCAATCTGAGAGAGTTGAGTTTATAGAAAAAGTCCTGGATACTGTCAAAATCTGAAGGATTAAGAATACAAACTTTTTAAAACAAACTATTATGAAGTCACCCAAAATATAAATGACTCCATACCAGGTACTAATCACAGTGATAGCGACCAATAGCTGGATATAGATCTGGACACCAATGTACCTAGGTTGGAGATTGACCGGTCTCTGACATTAGCGCATCGGCTGGTACGTTTCTCTGTGCATGCATCATTGAGTCCTCCATACATCATGTTTACATTCGTCATGCTTTTTTCTTGTTTTCTCTCTTTTGGAGAGGGGTTTTCTTCCCACTAGGTTTTCCCCTTTTCTCTGCTTTATGAGAGATTGCATTTCATTTGCATCTGTAAACGGGTACCTAACCTGGCCTAGTTGCCGAGACCCATAGTAGTTTGCATTATAATCTTCTCCCTAAGTTGCACTTATGGGGGGGGTGTTGGTGTAATTAACTATTTAATTACATCTTCATAATTTTACTTAGGCAATCTTTAATTCCTAAGTTATAGGATCTTATCCTTATCTTATCGAGCTATCTTTTTGCTCAAGATAAGATTTAGTTGTTGCATGCTTGCCTTTTATAAGCAAGCCTCATCTTGTACATTTGTATCAATTAATCGTGAATCAATCTTGCATATTTGATATAGCAAGCATTCTCGCCATTATCTCTCTTGTGTGGAAGCATTTTAGTCTAGCAACAGATTTCTGGAAATCTAACACAACTAAATCTTATCTTGAGCAAAAAGATAGCTCGATAAGATAAGGATAAGATCCTATAACTTAGGAATTAAAGATTGCCTAAGTAAACTTATGAAGATGTAATTAAATAGTTAATTACACCAACATCCACCAATATAAAATTATGCTTTACTTTGAATTTAATAAGTAATTATTATTCATTTTCTATTCAAATTATCACTAAAGTCCTGATTGATAGATTGATTGAAAAACATCTATAGCTTTCAAACGATATCACATTTTTTGAATCCAAAATATGCGTCACATTCTATGCTTCCCATACTATAGTATTAGAAAAATAAAAATTGAATTTCATAAAGTTTTGACCAAGTTAAGGTGGTCAGACATACAGGTTTTCTATGTTTTGAAAAAATTATAATAAAAAATTCATAATTAATTATTTACTTTGAAAAAAATTACAAAAAGTATGCATCACATTGGGACATGAGTCCTTTACTTATATCTAAAATATTATAAAAAAATATTATCATTTTATTGTGGTTAGGGTGGTCAGATAGACACCTACTTATTTTTTCCCTGAAATTTAAGTACTACTGCATTGAAATTTCAAAATTTCACCAAATAGATTTTTTCTTTTTTAAACAAATCTAGTAGTTTAGAAACTACATTTAATTTGCTACAAATTCTATTCTTACATATTTTTGAAATAACATAGATATCTTATTCAAATTTTTATGTGTAGTTGCCTAACTCTGATTTTTCTGATTTTTTTTCCATTTAAGGGCCTATTCTTTCCATGATGATCCTGCACATACCCTTAATTGATAAAACCTTAGAAAAGTGTGAAAGTGTGTTACAACACTTCACAATGCTTTAGCAAGGTACCGTTCAAATTCATTAGTTCACAAGGGCCCAAGACCTAATGTGGATGTGTAAAAAACATTACAACACTATACCAAGGTGATGTTAAGTCCTATTTTTCATTAATTATTCCCAAATCAAGCAAGGAAATGGCTTAATTTTTTTGTTGCCACAATAATTAATAAATAATTTAAACTATAAATATTTTTTCTCATAATATAATTTAATTATAATATTTAAATTATAATATTCTCTAATGAACTTTAATGTCCCCTCAAGCACACAACCCAAAATAAAGAGAGTAAAAAATTTCTTCCATACTAAAGAGCTAATTACACGCATGCTAACAATACAAAAGGCTAAAAAATCAATGGCCTTCCTCTTTAATTGTTATTTTTGCTACATCCATGAACTACATTTCCATTCAATAATGTTGGTTTGACCTTATTTGTACTTATTTTCATACATATCATCAAATTAGTTCTATGGCCATAAAGTTTCATATTCATCATGTCAATGAAGATGGAAATGAAATTAAAACCCAAATACTCTTAGTTGATATATTTTATTCATTAATATTACTCATTATTACAAATTTTTCCATATTCAAATTAAACTCAATGCAAAAAACATGTAAATGATCATGTTAGTGTGGTTCCAAGTTACACATGTAAATGCAATATTAAAGGGATTCATTATAGGTGATACATATTTCCTATGTTTTTAAGTTACATATGTGCACCTCTTTCAATCTAATTAATATGAGGTCATGTAAGTCTATTCCTATCTACCATAGGGCATGGTTGGTCATGGTCTGGGTCATATTTCTTTATGTTTCCATCATTACCTTATATGTCTTTAGAGAAACACCCTTCCAATTTTAGAAGATCTTGAAGAATAAAAGGAGATTCCTTCTCCTACCAATTGAACCAAAATTTTCATATCTCCAAGGATGAGATATAACCTCTTAATCTCAAACTCAACACTTGTAAAATTATTACTCTCATGTTCAACTATTTTCCTTTCAAATCTCATATGCATATTTCCATGGATTTCCTTGGGGTAAAATGTTCTACAACAACATAATTATAGCCCTACAAAGTTAGCCTTAAATACCACTAGTCTTTAGATATCCAAAAGGGAGGTAGATGAACTATATATAAATTAGGTAAAGCAAATAAGATTTGATAGACAACCAAATTAAATATGTAGTTACATGACATTTTCACAACTGTAAATACAACCTTACACATAGAAAGAATAATATTGCAGTCCTAAGACAAAAAATATACTAACATAATGTTTCTAATCTTGAATTGTCATTTATTTTTAGATTTTCATTTAGATTTAAGTACCATTATTCATTATGTTTATTTATGTACTTGAATGATTATCACTCATAAACTGTAACATAGACAATAATTTACATTAATTATATTTATATGCATATTATTGAATATTAAATCTAAACTACATTTTAAAAATGCTTACTTCTCTTTATATTAATAAATATTGAATCCATCATTTATATTCTTAAATAAAATTTGTCTAAATATATCTTCATTATATAAGTTAATATAAATTGAATATAAACTTATATAACTTAATTCTTTAATAATTAATAAATAATTTATAAGCATAATATTCACTAATCAATTTCAATGTCAACTCAAACACACAACCACCAAGAAAAAGAGTGTAGAGAGTTCCTTCCATACTAATGAGCTAATTACATTCATGCTAACCCAGAAGCAAAGGCTAAAAAGCAATGGCCTTCCCCTCTAATTGTTATTTTGTCTACGTCCATGAACTACATGTCCATTCAATAACGCTGGTACGACCATCCATGTTCCCCACTTAAATCAAACCCTGTCTTTATTCCGCATTTCGTGTTGAACACTCACTAACCATGAACGGAGACCTATTTTACAATCTAAAAGTACTGCAACACCTAATTTTCCAAACATGCGTCTGCTGTGATCACAGCCTCTCTAGAGGCCAGAATTCCGATTAGCCAGACACACGTTTTTTCCCAAAAAAATCTGGAATTTTAATGTATATTTCTAAAAGAATATTTTTTCTAAGCTTTTTTTTTTGGTTTCTTGATAGAAAAGATTAATTTATATAATAACTTTTCTCTGACGTCAGAATTCTCATACACATTTTTCAAAAAATTTGAAAATTTGAAATGACATTAAATGTACCAAGAGACTAAGCATGCATACATTTTTTAAAGGAAGACTTTTTCAAGCTCCTTTTTTTACTTCTTTCAGAAAAATAATAAAATTATATTGCAATCTCTTTCAAGGTCAAAATTCTCACAGATATTTTTCAAAAAATTGAAATTTTCAAATGGTATTAAATGTCAACAGACTAATCATGTATACTTTTAAACAGAAAATCTTTTCAGCCTTATCTTTTTTAAAAATTAACTAAAATTGTATTGAAAAAAGACAAATTACATCTATTTATAATATAATATCTTACAAATAAAGAAAAAAATTAATACCACCAACCCCACAATCAAACCATCCATATCAAACCATGAATCAAACTCCTAAGAAGTCGAGCGTGACCATGATGATCAACGCGTCACTTGGAATCCTTTTCCTAAAGACGTATTTTAAAGCTAAATTAATATATTGTTTAAGGTCATAATTTCAATACGTTTTCTAAACTAAATTGTACTTTTGAAATGTGCGGACACATTAAACTCCGCGTGGTTGACCAAGAAACATCTCCTCCGTCCTTAAGAATTGAAGAAATCAACGAAATATCACCTTCACATTAATTGTACTTTTGAAATGTGCGGACAGATTGAACTCCGCGAGGTCGAACAAGTACCTAACATCTCGTCAATCCTTTAGAATTGAAGAAATCAACGAAAAATGTCAGTTCACCTAATTCAACGAAATATCACTTCACATTATCTTTAAAAGCCTCGTTTCTGGAAGAATTCTTAAGGGGAAAACAACATGCAGATCGCCCACAGTTCAAAGTATTCACAGTTGTTCTGTGTTGTGCTCTTATTATGTATTGTTTGCAGCTCAGCGCAGTCGAAAACATGCAACAGTAATAATTTTACAAGCGCTGAGTTTGAGAGTAATCTGAACATAGTTCTGAAGAATCTCGAAAACAATATACCATCATCAAATGGTTTCAATACTTCTGTCTACGGCCAAAGTCCATACACAGTTTATGGTCTCCTCCAATGCAGGGGAGACACAACTGTGGAGGAATGCTTGACCTGTTCGCGAGGCATAGCTAACGAAACTCGCGATAGATGTGAAAATGCCACAGGCGGTAGAACTATGGGGGACAAGTGCTTCTTACGCTACGATGATTATTCTTTCTTCGGAATGCTAGATACCAATACGAGCACTGTTTATTATACACTGAAGGTCACGAATGAGCCGGACGTGTTTCGTACTGCTGTTATGGGCCTTTTCACTAATCTGTCAGAGCTAGCCGTTCAATCCCCAATGTTGTATTCTTCTGGATCAACAACCACCTCTACATTTTTTCAGATAAACAGTCTAGTGCAGTGTTGGAGGGATTTAACTTCTGTTGAGGACTGCCGAAAATGCTTAACCAAAGCAATTAATGAGCTGTTACGTGTGACGTTCAGAGATGATGGAACTTTTCAGGGAGGAGTGACCTGGTCCGGCAGTTGCGTTGCTCGTTACGAGACATACGATTTCTTTCGTCCTAGCCCTCCGCCGCCTCCGTCTCCACCACCAATTGAGCAGACAACGTTATCACCTCCAACAGCGAGTAACATTTATATCAATTACCTTACAAGCTAATTTTAATTATTCTCGCATTCTGACGAATTCCGTAGAATAGTAATGGTGATGGAAATATTTAATAAAGGATTTATCCCTATGAACTATGACAAATAAACCTATTATCAACCATAAATATTATGTTTGCTGTTTCCAGTTCATTTTGATTGTTCCTTGATATTCTTTAAATAAGCAAAGTCGGTTTATTTCGCCTTGTGAAATTAACATTCCTACCATTTTAGATGTCTAAGCATTCAAATTAATCTCGTGTGCAGGAAAGTCTACGAACAAAGTAGGTATAGTGTTGGGTACTGTCGGCGGCTCATTGGTGATGTTACTGCTATGCCTTTTTGCAATCCGAAGCAAACTCAAGTTTGCAGCATTATGGAAGCCTACTCTCTTAAGGAAAGGTATTTTTGTGGCGAAATTTTATTGAATTTGTCCTACAGTTTTAACAGCAAAATTCCTTTCTAGTAAGGATATTACACAAATATCAAGATTTTTTCTCTTCATTATCATCGAATTATGGTAAAGAAATTAAAATTAAGAAAAACTTTTAGTTAGATACAAAATTGTAATTATTTTTTCCCCTGGTGCATTACTTATCCAGAGAATCTAGATAGAGAGGTAGACTTAGCAATCGGCCAGGAGCGGGAGATGATCTTCAATTTGGAGAATATCAAGGCCGCAACCAGAAATTTCCATGAGGATAACAAGCTTGGAGAGGGAGGATTTGGTTCTGTATACAAGGTAACATAACCCTAACCGACCATGTTTTCTTGGTTTGGACAGGGATATTAAATATACTATTAAATTGAACATCGTCACTTCTCTGTTCTTTACGCCTGTTTTACTATTTTATTTTGAAGTTTTAGCAAATAGATTTATATTTTATCTCACAATAATTAATGAATGAAAGAGTCGAATAAGTCCCAACTCCCAAGCCATAAAAATTGGACATTTTATTTTGTTTCCTTTTGATTTTGACCACAGATCTGTCCACAGTTCAAGATTTTCGCAAATAAACATAAATACTTATCTACCCTATCATTGTTTCAAATGAATTTGTTCAAATATTTATTCGGATGCGGTATCTAGTAAAACTGGAAAACTCACTAAACATCAGCTAGTTTGCTTGATTATCTACTCGGATATGTTACTTTTAGTTAATTCTACAGACATATAAACCACTCCTGCTATTCATACCAATTACAGAGCCAATTTTCTGCTTAATCGAAAGAACCTAATCTCTGATAATCCTTTTCTGTGGGAAGGGTTGACTGATCTGTTGTCTAATGACTGGGATTGTTTATTCCCTTCTCTGTTTAACAAGTGGGGATTGCTTTTGTTTGTTTCTGCTACTCAATTATCAGGGCTTTCTCTGTGCTTTCGAGTTTGCTTGTAACTCGAAATCTCGTTCCTTGGTGGCCTACACCCTGTTTCTGTTTCAGATAAGGATGTCCAATCTTGATTCTCTATAGTTATTTTATGCTTTTCCCCGTCAAAATTGTCCTTTGTCATCTCTATCTTCCACCATTAATGGCTTCAGGATCATTTCTTTGCTTAGTGTTATGGTTTCCTTTGGGCGCTTCGCCGTTCCTGTTATGCTTCGTGCTTTTGCTTTTGATTATGCTGGCTGTTTGGCGGTCCATATTGAGCTCGTTGGCTTTACTAGCTCTGTCTGCTTCTGATCAAACCTGACTGTTTGTCCTATTTCTTCTTAATGCAGCTTTTCTTAAGTTCCGGCTATTTCTAATTTCTCGGTCATTTGATTTTCTGTGTGCTAGCAGTCTCTACCTTGGTCGTCATGATTATCCTCTGAGACCCTTCTCCCTCTATTAATTTTTCATAAGCAAGTTTAAAGCAGTGTTTTACTCAATTAAAAGTTGTGGACTTGTTATATGTTTATACTGTAACATAAGGTCAATATTTATGTGTTTTTCTTTTATGTCAGGGCACCCTGTCAAATGGAACACAAATAGCAGTAAAGAGGCTTTCCATACAATCATCGCAAGGGAAAAAGCAGTTTCTAAACGAGGTTAAGTTGGTGGCCAAAATTCAACATCGTAATCTTGTGAATCTACTTGGATGTTGCGCAGAGGGAATAGAACGCTTACTTGTTTATGAATTCTTGGCTAACAAGAGCCTTGACAAAATACTATTTCGTAAGTTTATTTCATCTAAATTTTAAATGAGTGTCGTATAAAATTTGTTATTTATTTAGAGTTATTTATTTGGAGGTATGAATATAGATCCACAGCGGAGCGAAGAACTTGACTGGTTAAAGCGTTTGAACATCATACTTGGAGTAGCCCGTGGGCTGCTCTATTTACATCAAGATTCTCAGTTGCCTATCATTCATCGGGATATCAAAGCTAGCAATATTTTGCTTGATGAGAAAATGCAACCAAAGATATCAGATTTTGGTTTAGCTAGGTTGTTTGATCTAGAAGAGACTCATGTCAATACAATGGTTGCAGGGACACTGTAAGAATTTAATAAACTTTTATACATATTTATTTTTCCTCTCAAAATTACTATAAATTTCTAATTATCTTCCACTTTTATAAGTATGTTTTTCTCTTAGAATTGTTGTTTAAGTTGTATTCTAATCTAATAATTCTTTCAACTTATGCAGTGGCTATATGGCACCAGAGTATGCTTTAGGTGGTCAACTATCTGCTAAAGCTGATGTTTACAGTTTTGGTGTTGTCATTTTAGAAATTATATGTGGAAGAAAGAATACTGATAGTAGATTGTCTCCTGAATTTCAAAGCCTCTTAGAATGGGTAAGATAAAAATAAGATATGTTAACATAGTTTATTTTTTGAAGTTAGATATCTTATGAAGATAATAATGCAGAATTCTTATGCAGGTATGGAGATCATATAGGGAAGGAAATATCATTGATATCGTTGACAAAACTATATTGAAAAGTTTTCCTAATGAACAAGTTTCAAGATGCATTCATGTCGGTCTTTTATGTACACAAGCAAATCCATCACTTCGCCCACCAATGGTTAGTGTATGTGCAATGCTTTCAAATACTTCTGTGACCAACTTACCAAATCCCACAAAGCCTGCTTATCTCAGCATTACACAAGATAATGTTCGACCACATGCATCGACATCAACATCAGCATCTACAAGTACAACTTCATCTACTCCGTTTGCCACTCATTCAGCCATCCCATCTATCAATGATACATCAATAACAGATTTGGGTCCTAGATAATCTTGCTTACTTTCTAATAGAGCATGCATATAGAATTATATATAAGCCAAATTCAAATAATAGTAAATTTGTAAGGGTTTCATTTTTATGGTGCCAAATAAAACCCCTGACATTCAATTGAGGGTGACATTGATACTTTCATATGATTGTATATCTATTATCATTTCATTATAAAAAATAAATATCTTATTATGTCAATTTTTCTAAAAATAAGGATGTATAACCAATAATACTTATATTTCATGTTATAAGTTCAATTTAATTATTAAATGTAAGATTTTTCAAGATAAACATAATTCCTACCTCTATTTTAGTATAACTTAATACATAAATGAATAATGCTATCTTTTTAGGATAGAAAGAATCATAAACATCTTCAAGAAAATTATGTTTATTGAAATGTGTTTCTTTTTTTTTTTTTGATACGCACGATAGAAGTATTATATTAAAAAGGAAGGAGCTTACAAGCGTCTGCAACGCAGGAAAACCAGCCACCAACACCAGTGGGCTAGAAGGCAACCCAACCACCAATTCAAAAACAAGAACCCCAAGCCCGAGCATGCAACAGTCCAAAAAACATAGACAGAAATGGGGAATAACAGACCGAACCACCCTCCCATAAGAACCATCTTCCAAAAAACCAAATATTACAGAAAACGATCGATAGAGATTTAGAACACTGATACACCTTACAGGAAACCATTGACCTCCGCAAAGCTAATAAAGCCCTCCAACCAGTCCAAACCCTCTGACGGCACCAATCTTAATTTGCGCTTCAGGAACTCCACCGCCACTTCCGCGAGCTTCCGATGGCGAGACAGAGCTGGCCCTTTAAGATCAAGGAGGAAGGGATACACCTTAACCGCTTCCTCCGAATGCCATAAGAGAGGCAAATCAGCCGGGCGTGGAATACCTTTGCCCAGAAGGGCCGCCTTCAAAGTATCTTCCAAGCCTCCGAGTAAATCCGTACGGAACAAATGCTCCATTAGTTCGCGCGCCACCTTCTTCGGGGTTTCCAGGTCCATTAGTAGCTATGAACTAGTGTGGTTATAAATAAAAGATCTCATGATCCACAACATAAAAAATCAACCAATACACTCCAATGAGGTTGGAATCTTGGTGGAAAGAAAAATTTCAACACCACAGTTAAACCATCACACTATACCAATATTAGCTTCATTGAAATATGTGAACAATGAACTGATGATAATTTATATTTTTCGTTGAGAATGTTATACAATAAAATAAAATGTCAGGAATTCTATTTATATATAGATTTAAAAATTATGTTCTTAATATAATGATGATGGAAATTCTCTCTCTTCTATATAAAAGTTTATATTTTCTTCTAATATTTATTTATATAAAAACTTGAATGTTTAAATTATAATTTATATACTGAGGATGTGAGTTCTTGGTATTCTATAGGTAGATTTTTTTTTATACATTATTAGTTTAATTTGTACATGCAAAGTTGAACTTTGTTAATGTTGATTTTTATTTAGTTTTAAACTCATTTTAATAGAATAGTTTAATATAATTATATATTTTAGTGTATTTTTACTTGTTTCATTTTTGTTTTAACAAAATGAGGACTCCCTCTTCTTTTTTTTTCTATCAATCTTAGTAGTTGAAGCAATTTTTAGAAAATATTTCTAATTCTATGATTTGTCTTTCCAAGTGGTCAAAACTTCATCTTAGGTGAACAAAACACCAAAATATAACATAAGTTTCCTTTTGAAGTGTAGTGTAGAAAGTTGTTACCCTTAACAATTTCACATTATGTTTTGTGCCTCTAACTTCTTCTTTTTTTAATTAAGAAGGGGTTGAAAGGGCCTTGATCCCTTTAACAACATAGGATATTACAATCAAAGTGAACAACTGGGAAAAACAACCAGATAAAAAAGACTAGCCAAGCACAACAAGCAGTCAAGAACAACAAGATAAACATAAACTAGTAACAAGAAAAAAGCCACCAAACAAACAACCAAACAAGAGAAGTAGTTTAAGCACCAAAGACTGAAACCAAAAATTGTTCCTTCAAAGGAAACTCCTCAAAGGTTTTTTAATGAGTACATTTCTTTTTCCTTTGCACAACTATCCATGGAGAATCATAAAATAAATTTGAAACCGAATCAACAGGAGCCTCAGGGGACGAATCACTCACCACAAAGGGAACAACCAAGTGTTGAACCAGAATAGTAGAAGCCACCAAAGTGACAACACCATCAGCAATAGGAGTTGAAGAGGCAAGGCCCTCAAAGGACGCACCACACACAGTAGATGGAACATCCATATTTTGAGCCAAAGCAGTAGAACTCATTAGAGAAACAACAACCTTAGTAGAAGATTTATTTTTTTGAACCGAAGATTGGGGTTCTGAAGCCTTACTATTAGAATCATAGTCTACATCAAGGTAAACAATCAAATGCTCCCTATGAGCATTCTTCTACCATGTGGAAGAAGAAATAGGACGAGAGCAATTAGGGCAATCACATGCCAAGTGTCTAGTAGCAAAACAACATTTACAACAAAAGGGGATACCTTCATAATCCACAAGCTGAGACCATGATGAACCATTAACATCAACCACCACCTCTCCAAGTAAATCCTGAGATACATCTATCTCCACCAAAATCCTAGCAAAGGAGGTATGAGTAAAATTCTTGGATGCATGATCAACTTTTAAAAACATTCCAAGAGCACTACCAATGCCTTCAAAAGTAGAGGAGCACCAAAACTATAAGGGAAGATAAGACAATATTACCCAAATAACCATTACATCAATATGTTATTTTAGAGGGTTGAAGGAATGGACCCAAGGCCTCATGGACAATGGGTGAGAATCCCATTCCCACAAACCATGATCTGAAAGAACTTGTCTATCATTAGAAGAGCTAAAACCAACAACAAAAAATACTCTAGTGGAAGGATAAATTTCCATCATACCTTCCACAACCGAAGACCAATTTCTTGAAATCCATTGGTGTAGATTAGGAAATGAAGACCAAGAATGACATAACCTACAAATCAAAGCAATCTTGGAATAGATGTCAATGCATTTTGAAACCTCCTTACCTAGAGAAATCACAGGAGAAGCAACAACACATTTTAGAGGGTGCATAGAGCTCTCCCTATTATTTTTATTTTGAATAGCATCAACGAAAGAACCAGAAACATTTCCTTTTTCTGAATTAAACCCATCGTGAGAGCCTATAGTCAGATGCCCATCCACAATCCCCTCCACAGAGCCCTTTGAATATGTAGTAGAGAGGTCAACTACAAGATTGCACCTAGATGAAGAGGTGTAAGACAAGGGAGTGGTGGAAAAGGACAGATGGGAATTCAAAATTCTTGTTGGGAAGAAAGGGCAACAGATGCACTCCATAACAACTACTCCTTTTTTGACTTAATTAAGCTTCTAATTTTCTAAATTATGCATTTCAAGGCCTAATTTTTACCACTTTTTGAAGGATTGCAAAAATTTAATAAATGCATCCAATTGCCATTTTTCTCTTGACTAAGTGTCTCCTACAAATTTGGCCTAGGACCCATTCATTGGGCGAATGGGTCCTCCTTCTTAACTAGGACCCAAATTCAAATATGTTGTTGGTGGCATTTTAACATTTAGAATTCAAATTTCAATTGTCGGCTTTTGGGATCTATTTTTTGAGAAATTAGCACAATTGCATGTAAATACTTAGTTATTTTATCATTTGAAATCTATTTAGAAATAACACACACACTCTAGCATTCATGAGAAAAAACTATTATCAAGAGTAAGTCAAGAGAAACATTTCTAGAGCTTTCTTGCAATAATTAAATATCCAACATCATGTCAAAGTTTATGTGTGTTCATGTTGTCATTATTTTGTGAAGACTAACATATTTTTGTAGGTCTCCAAAGCATTCAAGTAATCAAGATTCAAATCCTTGAAGAGATGTGCATGACTTTAGTCCTTCAAGATACCTATTAAAGGGCAGTGAGTTGTAGCATATTGTGATTTCATCATTCCTTCCCTTCCATTATCATTTATCATTGATATTTTATTATTATGGAAGTGGAAACACTTACCCAGGGTTTGACTAAGGAAAGGCCCTATATGGTGCAACATTTTCCCTCTCTTTGAATGTGTGGGTTATAGGTTTGAAGCATATCAAGGAAAGTTTGAAGGGAATTCATTATTTTTTGTATTTTTTATCATCAATGTTGTCAAGCCATGAAAACTCACCTATAAAATTTACCGATGACATTTCAAAAATTATGTAGCTAAGAATTAGGAGCTTAGATCCAACACTAGATGTCTGCAAAATTAGTTTCAAGACCCCTCATCAAATACCTATATTCCCTTAAGCATCTAAGTCCTTGGCATGTTGAATCCAACTTTTGGTGATAGGTACACATCATCCAACACTCCCTAGGTCTTCTTGCAACTTACAGTTTCAGTTTGTGTATTTTAAAAATATTAAATTTTTCATATATTAGGTCTTATAGTTCATTTAGGTTAATCTTTCCAAAATATTTCTAAGAATCATAAAGATCAGATCTGGGTATTACTAGCTCAACTTTGAGGTTGACAATCAATCTACGCACCTTGTTGATTTGCATCCTAATGAAACCCTTGGAAAAGTGGAATTGATTTTAGGTTTAGATTAAAAATTTAACATCATCTCCATTTTCCTATGTTTCATTTTGGTGAGCCTAACATTTGACATCATAACTTTTTGAGTTAGTAATCTTTCAAACCCTAGATCTAGGTTTTGCATCATTTTGTCTTCCATATCTCATTTAGTGTTTCACATTTACATCATAAAAAGTCATAAAATTCCAAAAATATTGCATCCATATTATATCATAGCTTACATTAGTGTGTGTTTCAGTCATTTAGATCAAATTTTTATTTCAAAATTGCATTAAAAAAGTGTCATTTATTCCAAAATTGTCATACATTTGCATTTTCTTTACATTGGAAAATTTTGGAAAACAGTAACTATCAAACCTATTTGTAGATAGGAACAATAACCTTAACAAAATTCAAATTTTCAATTTTCAAAACCCAAATCAAGGACTCAAACACCCTTAGGTGACCCTATCCTTGTACAAGCACATCAATAGTCTTTCTCACACTTTTCTATCTCTATTTGCTCAGTTTGTGTGTACTTCTAGATCTAACTTTTAAATTCATAGTTGCATCTTCTAAATCATTTTGTATTTAGTTCATTTAGTGAAAGAAATTACATTAATTACTATCAAAATTTGTATTCAAAAGTCATCATTTTCAATTCTTTACATCTTGCAATCAGTCAATCATTACATTTTAGATCTAAAATTTACATTCAAAATTATTTAAAAATCTTCAACATCATTGCACACTTGAATTTTGCATTAAATTGGAATGCATTAAGTGAATTCAAGAAAATTTATTTGTCGTTAAAATTATTTGCAGGTAGAGTCAAAATCCTTAAACATTGGAGTACACAGTTAAACTTTGAACTTTCAAAATGTTTGACCTAGACCCAAATGCCCATGGGTGACCCTGTCTTCCTTGTATTGGCCAAACAAAATTTCTCTAAGATCTTTGTTACCCTATTTCCTATTTTTTGTCTATTTCTTAGTGTTTTCATATTTATTTAAATGTTTGGTGTTCATCTTGGGTACACTTTTGGTGTTGTGAAACTTGCATGAGTTTCACAATCTAGTGTCATACTGCTAATACTTCAGGGAGACATAGTTTGAGACTCATGGAATTCCATAGTGTTGGTATGTCTATTGTGGATATTAAGTTTTCTAACTCTTTCACATAAAAATTTGTCAATACTCAACCCTTGTTGGAATCCATACCTAATGCTATTGAAACATAGAAAAAGAATTCCTAGGTTCAAAGTGCAGAGAATCTATGATTCAAGTGGAACTTTTTCAAGTTTCATTAGTATGTAGATCAACTAGGTACATAGATTGACTATCAACCTTGAAAGTGAGACAATCAGATCTAGATCTACATCTAATTGAATATGGGAATAGACTAGAAATATTTTGGAATGATTAACCTAATGATCCTATATGCTCTAATATGATAAATGCAAGATACCACTAATTGATAAACATAAATAGTCAAGTTCTAGTAGATTTGGAAGGTGTAAATGACTATGTACCTACCCAAGAAAAATTATTTTTTTTGTGCCTACAAGGACTAATTTTTCCAATGGCTATTAAGTCTTTATTATGGATGAAACATAGAAAAATAGGTAACACAAATATGGAAATGGGGAAAATGGGTTGGATGAACCTATCTTCCTATTTTCATTAGGAAAAGAGATCCCCACAAAAAATCAACTTGCAACCCTTAGGTGAGTCAACTCAATGGGGGAATCTACTCGTTTCCTTATTATTGAGGACTGGGGTATCAACTTGAATAGCACTTTTGGGAGAAAAAATTAAAGTAGAAAATCACCACAATTATGCAAGCTAACACTTGGATCTTGTAGATCAAGAATAAAACTATGAGAAAGAACAAAGTTCCAACATATCTGAGAAGGGTGAAACACTTTGTACCTATCACCAAAAGGAAGTTTTAGGAGGAAAACTTGGACTCCTTCACCCATGGGTGAATGCGTCTTTGTGCAAAGTTTTCAAACAACTTTTAGGAGCCTCTGATGTCAATCTATAGCTTCTATTTGATCCAAGTTTTAGTTTTAGAAAGCCAAAAATAATATATCCAAGTGAGTTTCCATGAATTGAAAACAACTTTGACAACTTTTCCAAATTTTCTCTTCAAGAGATCTTCAATATTTCTTCAATCTAAGATTTGCAACACAAAGATAAGAGGGAAAAATTCTTTGTTTCTGGCGAAAGGGGGTTTTCCTTGGTCAAACCCCATTTTGGTAATTAAACCTTGAATTGAAATGATGAAACATGAAAGGAATAATGAATGAACAATTACTATGTTGAAACTCACCAAACCCTTTATTTGAAACCCTTGAAGGACTGAAATTTAGTAGATATCTCTAAGGTCTTGATCTTGCATGAATGGCTTGAATGATGATGCGATCTTGATACTAGAAATTTGGCTTAAATGCTTGAAACCTACATCATAATGTTAGCTCCAAAGGCATCCATGATGCACTAACATGACTTTGACATGATTCTTGAGATTTTGATTGTTGTTGATGCTTGATAAATCTACTCTTCAATTCTCTTGAAAATAATATTTTATCATATGAAAGTTCACCTCTTGCTAGATGTTTTGAATTGATAAAATAGCCTTTCTTTTATAGATGATTTTTTAATTTCCTAAAAATTAAACATTACAAGCCGACATTTGAATATGAATTTGGAATCATGAAAATACTATGAAAAAAATATTTAAAATTTGAATTTGCAACATAAACGGGACCTATTAGCCCATGGACAAATGGGTCCTGGCCTAAGTTATCAAGATTTTTGAATTTTGGGGTGTTAATAATGATAAATGCATTAATTAAATCACACTTATCCCTTCAAAAATTACAATTGATTATACAAAATTTAGGTAATTAGAGGCTTAATTAAGGCTAATTTAATTGATGGGACCCAATCAAGGTGTGAAAATGTAAAGGAGTACATTTTCTTACACTACATTTAGCCCTCACTTTAGTGAGAGGATGACCTTGCATCAAACTCACACTAAAGTAGACAAATATATATCAAGAGGGGTCCAAGTGCACAAATGTCAATGGGATAGGATGAAAAAGATACTACAGGTTGCGCACACCATCAGGATCTAAGATCCCATGGAAAACCAACATAAGCACAAAGGGACACACATAAGATGTATGATATGAAACAAGACAAGATACAAAAACATAAAATGTCAAAGAATTAAAAGAAAGAAAAAGAAAAAGGGGTGGATCAAGCCTTGACAATTTGTTCAACTCTATGTGGTGTTGGTGTTTATTTCCAACTAATCCTTGGAATTCTCTAAAGGGTAGACAACCCTCATGCTCAATAATTGCCTCAGACTAGTGGCCAACACAATGAGTAAAGAATTTTGAGGTCTCTACTCCTGCACTTTCGACTTTGTGGGACCAAGGAGGGTATTCCTTCTTGTGTTCATCTGATATATCAATTCCTCAAGAAAACTTCAACACATATTCATTCCTACTCAAGGAAAATATACAAAATTCGCTAAAGATTTGGTAGGTCCTTGCATAAATAAATATCTATTTGTTAGGATGTAGACATACTTCAAACTTAAATTTTAGAATTGGAAATTTTTTAATAAATATTGTTCTTATTTTGAATCCAAAGATAGGCATACTCATTATTCACCTTGTTGCATGAATTCTTGATAAACAAGCTAGTGCCTCATCAATTAGGTAAATGGAGTCAAATATGAAACAACCAGTAATACACTAATTATTTAATTCTGACATATATAGACTATGTATGTAATGCCTTGCAATACAAAAACTCAAATTATCCAAAACATTACTTCTTATCAAATAAACGAAAATTCTCATAGACCTATGAATTTTCTCAAGCATTCTAATTAACCCTTTGAGTTAAATAAAAGAAATAAAGCCATACATTAAATTGAACCATTGATGACAAACGAAAAGATCTTTGATAATTTCATTTATGATCTGTAAAAGTGTACAAAAGGAGAGTATATGTTTTAGAATTCATATTTGTTTCAATATTAGTAATCTATGTAGAACCATTTAAAACTATTACATATATAACCTATACCCAAGACAATTTTCAAGAAAATTCATCAAGCATTCTGCATTTTTTGTTTTGCTTCCTATACTCGAATCTTGCCTAGATGTACTGGACTCAAAATTCTTATCAAAACCCCTTACATTGAGCCATGAAATCCATTTTATAGTGCAAGGGAGCAACAAGCATCTGGCTCAAATTTAATTACATTTCATAATAATTTCACAATTTATTTCATTTCATTAGGGTCAATTATCAAACCTTATGTCTTCAATCATTCCATCTCCATGGGAAAACAAAAAGAAAAAAAGAACGTCAGGCCATTTGTTAATGACGCCACACAAGCCTTCCAAAAGGTGTCACCAAAATTGGCACATTCACCAATACTAGAGTAACCACCATCACTATCAGCAGCTCAGACCCACAAACCAACCACTTGGAAATCCAATCACCATAGCGCCCAAAAACCTAACATTGTTAGAAGAGGACACGGGTGTTACCTGGCCTTGTCAGTCACCAAGTAAACACCCTCACTAGGCCTTTTTCACAGAGAGTGGAGTTACAATAATTATCTCATCATTCAAATCACTATAAGGCACAAGAGAAGCAGGGCATTAGTTAGGGCCAGGGCCGACTCCTCCCTCTTCGGTTGAAGAATCATCAAAAAATACAATAGGAGCAGTGGGCTTCTTCGAGAAAACCCTAGGGCCTACACTAGACCTCATTAATTCTTTCGCAAACACGGGCCCTTTCTCATCAACTCCGATCAGTTCTTGTGACACATTCCTACTCCTCAAGGAATAGGTGTTCTTAACAACAACCTTCTCACTTCTCTTACGTACACTCCCTTTTCCTTTAGGGACAATTGGCACCTCTGTTGGGAGAAGTTTTGCTTCAGGTACATATGCAATCGGCTTCTGTATACTTAGTCTTCTATACCTTTAGACATGTGAAATGAGACTATTTTCCTCACTCATCTTCTTAGAAGACACTAACAACCAAAGCCAATTATGCAGAAGAATACAAACCCACAACTTCTAGGAAATTGTAATGTATTAGCAATGGAAAACCTATGAATACCATACATAGAAAAACAACTGAACCATAATAGGAATGCAACAAGCGGGTATGTGCAGGATCATCATACAAAAAATAGGCCCTTAAGTGGCAAAAAATTTAGAAAACTCAGAGTTAGGCAACTTGACGTAAAAATTTGAATAAGTTATCTATATTATTTTAAAAATATGTAATAATATAATCTGTAGCAAATTGAATGTAGTTTCTAAACTACAAGGTTTATTTTAAAAAAATAAAAAATCTATTTGGTGAAAATTTGAAATTTCAATGCAGTAGTACTTAAATTTTAGGGAAAAAATAAGTAAGTGTCTGTCTGACCACCCTAACCATAATAAAATTATAATATTTTTTTATAATATTTTAGACATGAGTAGAGGACTCATGTTCGGATGTGATGCATATTTTTTTGTAATTTTTTCCAAGTAAATAATTAATTATGAATTTTTTATTACAATTTTTAAAAATATTAAAACTCGTATGTCTAACCACCTTAACTTGGTCAAAACTTCACAAAATTCATTTTTTCATTTTTAATCCTATAGTATGCGAAGCATAGAATGTGATGCATGTTTTGGATTCAAAACATGTGATACCATTTGAAAGCTATAGATGTTTTTCAATCAGCCTATCAATCAACACTTTAGTCGTAATTCAAATAGAAAATGAATAATAATTATTTATTAAATTCAAAGTAAAGCATAATTTATATTGGTGGAAAGTTGAGAATCTCCTTTAAAAACCCTTTTCATTTCATAAATTTTGTGTAAAAAAAATGTCATCAGCCACATACCCTACAAATACCCATCATATTGCCACTCTTTGGCCCATCATGATCCTGCACATACCCAAGCATACATACTTACACACTAAGAGAGACCATGCAGCCACCTTTGCACCACCTCATCTCAAACTTTGAAATTAATTCTTCAGTAATCATAGCAATCAACTATGTGCCATAGTGATTTAAGAATGATTTAACAAACTAAAGAGAATCCCCATTAAATAGAGGAATTTGAGGCTAGTCACAATTAATGGACATCTTGGCTCACTCGCGTGAGAAAAAGGATCAATTACTACATGTCACATCTCAATGATCAATTTCCTTAGATTTAAAACTTGATCAACGAGGCACATTAAGAATTTCCACTTGCTTTACTGATCATGCTTAGAAACATTGAGGATGTGCTTTAAAGCTGCCATGTACCTATCCACATCTTTACTCTATCATTCTCAAACTATTCACCATCAATCCTACTAATCATTGGAAAATCCTGGCCACATCTTGAAACTCATCACCCATTGTGGGTTCACATTCCACTTTGGAACCTCATCAAGCGAGTGCTTCAATGCCAATGATAAGATACTAGCCGCTAATTTAATCACGAGAAAATCTTAACCATAGATCCTCACTTTACATCGCTCATCACGAGTTCCTCCCTTAGTCAAGCGGCTTGAACTGATGAATATTGAACCCACACGGTGGGAAAGACCCCACCCATCGATGGTTGTGGGTTCTCCCTTGGATGACATGAGACAATCAGTGATAGACTAAGGGCCAGCAAAGGGTTAAGAAATTAACTACATCTCTCATCACGGGTTATCTTCTGGAGGTGAGATTGAAACTGGTAATTGGCGATGGAACCTAGGGCAATAAGAAAGATGAAGCATTGCTCATCGTTGGTTACTCTCCATCGGTGAAAACACAACGTGTGATGAGCGATGAACATGGGTGGTCATAAAGTAGTGTATCGCTCATCATGAGATGACCATAGATGGTTCAAATAGAATGCATGATGGGAGATGAACCATTGGCGATGAACTTAAAGGGTGCTTAAAATCATGTGGGTGAAATTTATTCTTAAAAGAGGGCCCTCCTAGGCATAGCGAGTAACTTGAATGATGGGGCCGATTGGAAGGATGATAGCGGGGGTCATAAAATGCCGCTTGATTTAAACAGTGACCTGTGTAGTTGATCAATGGGAAAATACAAGCCAAGAAATGAATTAAGGGTATAAATGAATAGAGTGATGAAACCCTAAAACCTAGTGACAATGGGGAAGAAAAGGCCACAGGATTGAGCATAAAACCAGTGGAGCGATGAAATTTGAGGGTTCCACCAGTGGCTCTGACTAGGGATGTATGCCTCTTGTGGACATAGAAAGAATCTAGATCTCTTATTGAAGTAGACCAGCAGAAGGCATGAGCATGGTTATTAGAGTATAGAGTGTAGCCTCCTTTTCCTGTCCCAGAGACCTTCTCACCTGTTTCATTGACTTCATTCTCCAAATTGGAGGCCCAATGGTCTCTCAAGGCTTAGAAATAGTTTTTTCCTCTGTCAAATACCTTATCCTACTTTGATATCAAAGGATCAACATGTGTATTATGCACTTTTGAGCAACTAGTATCACCAAGATTGGTATCATCAATTTCTCTTGCCATGAAATTGTTCTACTCATTGTCTTGTTGCACCATGATCTCATCTAGATGAGATGGAAAAACAAAACTTTCATATTCTACCTGATCATAAATTGTATCATCACATTAGATTTGTTCCTCTGATTGAAATCCTTCATAAACACTCTATTTTATATTGAGGGCAACCTCTCCTAGAGTATTAAAGAAAGAAGATACAAATTCAAGAAGATCTCCATTTTGGTCCACATAAGTGTTGACCTCATTAGATGGAAACAACTCTATAATAAGGTCCATAAGATGTGGAGCTTCTGTAAATAATTCAAGTGTACATTCGTATTGATTTACACTGTGCTTGATGTCATTTGCACCCCTAGACTCCTTGTATAAATCAAATAATCCTGGGACATTAACATAATCTTAGGGTTCATCAAATTATTTCCCATCATCAATATGTAATAAAGTTGGATCAAAACCAATGTACCCTTCTAGATGCATTAATTGATTATTCAAAGAGGAATTTCCTCTTTAACCCATATGTATGTCATCCATATTGTCACATATGGCTAACAATTCATCTTCTATTTTAATCACATTACCATGTACCCTAGAGAAGGAAGTATATTCATCTATTGCATCAGCACTATATTTAAAATTGTCATCATGGCCAATGACATCTTCATCTAGAAGTTCCTTACCATGTGAGAAATTTTAATATTCAACTAACACCACATCTGAACTACATTCTTGAATATCATCAATTGCAATCTACTCATCTAACCATGAGTAAACTAGCTCTCCAAAATCTGTACAACCATATCTTTCACATGACTAGAAATCTAGATATAACCCAAGTTGCCTTCCTCCAAAGTAGAGTCAAACTGATCTCCATTCCTTGATGTTCCACCTATACAACCTTCCTCACACTTACAATAGATATTTTCCAAACACTTATTAGTTTCTTCAACAAAGAGTGGATTATTTCCGCACTAGTGGGGATTGTCAATTACCATCTCACATACCAGTGGAGTTTCATCATATAAGGGATTCTTCCATACTTTCATTGGTGTCATAAAAACATTTTCCTTCTCAACATGAAGATATAAACCTTTCATGTCATCATGATTGTCAAAATCATCATATTCACTAGAAGAATATGCAAATATGTTCTCAATTTCATTCACATCGTCAATGGTTAACACCTTCAACTCACATTCTGGAAATTCATTTTTTAGGTAAATTAGCAAGCTTTTCCCTACTTTCAATAGGTAATGTTGTTGATTCAAGATCCATGTGCTTGTCATCATGTGCATTCTGGTCATTTAACAATGGAACACTTCTATCATTCATGAGCATTATCCTTTTCACATATAACTGACCTCTCCACATCTACTTCATACAAATATTCATGAGCAACAAGGTCAGAAATACATTTATCATGTTTGGACTTATATTCAACATCAACACTTAAAACACATACATGCTTATCTTCAATTTCTTCATCATTCACATAATTGAGATGATCAATTGATGACAAACCCAAATTACATTCCAAATCTGCATCAATTCCAACTTGGCCATCTACCTGGGGACAAGTGACTTCATCAATACTCATACCATTGTATCCTCTAGGTGAAGAAAATACCTCAAGGTAACTCTTATAGGAGCATTCATAATCATCAAAAGAATAATCATGTTGGATTTTATCATACTCCTCATCACAAGAAGACTCATTACTATATAAACTATGCTCAGATTCTTCAAAGTGAGTGCTTGAAATTCTATCTTCACTATGTTGATCATCAATTTGTGATGAAATGTCATCAAAATTGACATAATTATTTTCACTAATCGCCATATGACATTGAAAAAAACCTTGTATCCCCTTTACTTTTCCTCTATCTAAAATGTAATTGAAAATACATTCAAACATATTCACTTTATTATCATTCCATGTATATTTTTCTTCAATAGTATTATGTTGCTCTGTCCTTTGATTCTTCTCAAGAGAACAATTGTTGTCTCTACCTTGGGAATTCACATTTTGTGAAGGACCACATTTGGATGATTCCATAATCCTTATCCAATTGGGCACTTGATTAGCACTATGAGGCTTCAACTCTATGGTAAAGTGCTCAGCTCAGATTCATAGATTTTACAAAACAAATCAATACAAACTGAGTCTTCAGGTCTAAAATTTTTAGGGACTTCTATCAAAGCATCCAAAAATCTAAAAAAAAATCATTTGGTAATTTTCCCTCATGTCTTTACATTTCATACAATGCTTGAACATAAGACTTTTGATCAGCAGTGCTCAAATTCAGTTGACACTCAATCTAGGGTTCACTATGATCTACATATTATGGCAATGGAGAAAACATAACACTAGAGACATTGTCATCTTGACAATCATTTATATTATCCAATCCTTGATTTTTATTTGCATAAGGTGCACTCGGATAACCAATACTAATAGCTATGTATCCTTTCATCATTGAGTATTTCAAATTATTCTCAATGTCCATGACATTTTGATATGATTGATGTAATGTTGTAGGCTCCTTATCCCTTAATGGATAACTCATTTTGCTATCAAATGCACCAAGATATACAACCAAATATTCAACATCATTCATTCTTATATTTTTTGGGATTTCCCTTACTGCCTTAGTGAATCTGAGATTAAAAGCAGGAACCAACTCATTTGCACTTTTATGGATTTTCATGAAGTTTTTCCTTACCACATTTGGGTTTACCCTTTCACCAAATTGTTCTATAAAAGCCACCTTAAACTGATCCTATGAAGCTATAAAACATGTTGACAAATATGAGAACCAATCTCTAGCATCATCCTTCAAAGATTGAACAAATAGCTTCATGACAACATATTCATGATTTACTTCATAATCCCCCATTATATCCCCAAACTCCTGCAAATGCTTGTTTGCTAATTCAGACTTATCTCCACTAAAATTTGGTATCTTATTGCTAAGTTTAGGTGGTACAATATTTTGGAAACCACAAATATTATTGAAATTTATGGCTCTACACCTCTCAATACTAAAATTCCTTTGATGTGACAAAGGGTACTCACTATGTGCCATTTCAGTAAGGTTCACATCTAGGTGTACATCTTGACAAGACATCTTGTACAACCCTTTATAAACTTTGTTAGACTTATCAAAAGCAATTTAAGCTCCTTTTACAATCCAAGTCTCCTAATGTTACTTTGCATAATATTTTTTAAACCAATGAAATTTGAGAATATGACAAACTTATACATCAACTTTAATTTCACTTTAAGCTTATGCAAAGATTACCATTCCTTTCCCTATGTTGGTGCTATTTCACCCAATTGGGAACCATTTACATCAAATAGCTTGAAAGTTCCCACAAATTATCTACAAATATAACATTATTTCTTCAAATGCACGAGAATACTTGGAGTTTTAGAGAAGCCATCCATCTTCGATCTTGAAACTTGGAGATCTAAAGCTTTACTATATTCTTTGTCAGGTTCTTTGAGTCAATGTCGCTAGTTTTGTTGGTGTTTTTTCCAACTAATCCTTGGAATTCTCTAAAGGGTAACCAACCCTCATGCTCAAGAATTTCCTCATACTAGTGGCCAGTATAATGAATAAAGAATCTAAGGTCTCTACTCCTACACTTTTGGCTCTGTGGGACCAAGGAGGGTATTCCTTCTTGTGTTCATATGATATACCAATTCCTCAAGAACACTTCAACATAGATTAATTCCTACTTAAGGAAAACATACAAAATTCACCAAATATTTAGAAGGTCATTGTGTAAATAAATGTCTATTTTTTAGGAATGCGAACATACTTCAAACTTACATTTTAGAATTGGCAAAATTTTAATAAATGTTGTTATTATTTTGAATCCATAGCTAGGCATACTCATTATTCACTTTGTTGCATGAGTTTTTGATAAACAAGCTAGTGCCTCCTCAATTAGGTAAATGGAGTCAAATATGAAACAACTAGTGATACACTGATTATTTAATTCTAACATATATTACACTGATTATTTAATTCTAACATATATAGACTATCTCTGTAATGCCTTGCAATGCAAAAACTCAAATTATCGAAAAAAATCAATTCTTATCAAATCCTCGTAAATTATCATAGATCCATGAGTTTTATCAAGAATTCTAATTAACCCTTTGAGTTAAAGCAAAGAAATGAAGCCATGCATTCAATTGAACCATTGATGACAAATGAAAATATCTTTGATAATTTTATTTAAGATTTGTAAAAGTGTACAAAAGTAGAGTATATGTTTCTGAATTCATATTTGTTTCAATATCAGTAATCTATGTAAAACCATTTAAGACTATTACATGTATAACCTATACCCAAGAAAATTTTCAAATAGATTCATCAAGGATTCTAATTTTTTTTTTGCTAACTATGCTCAAATCTTGCCTAGACGTACTGGACTCGAGAATTCTTATCAGAACCCTTTACATTGAGCCATGAAATCCCTTTTATAATGAAAGGGAGCAACAAGCATCTTAATCAAATGTAATTACATTTCATGATAATTTCATAATTCATTTAATTTCATTAAGGTTGATTCCTGAACCATTATGTCTTCAATCATTCCATCTCCATGGGAAAACAAAAAGGAAAAAAGAATGCTCTAGGCCATTTGTTGATGATGCCACACAAGACTTCCAAAAGGAATTAGTAAAATTGGCACGTTCACCAATACCAGAGTATCCGCCTCTCTATCAATAGCATAGACCCACGAACCAGCCACCTGAAAATCTAATCACCACAATGCTCAAAAACCAAACACCACTAGAAGATGACACCAGTTGTACCTGGCCTTGTCAGCTACCGAGTAAACACCCTCATTGAGCCTTTTCATAGAGAGTGGAGTTGCAATAATTATCTCATCATCTGAATTGCTATAAGGCATAAGAGAAGCATGGCATTTGTAAGGGCGAGGGCTAGCTCCTCCCTCTTCATTTGAAGAATCATCATAAATTAAAATAAGAGCAGCGGGCTTCTTCAAGCAAACCCTAGGGCCCACACCAGACCTTGTTAATTCTTTCACAAACACAAGCCCTTTCTCATCAACTTTAACTAGTTCTTGTGACACATTCCTACTCCTTAAGGCATAGGTACTCTTAACAATAGGGTATGTGTTGGATCATGATGGGCCAAAAGGTGGCGATATGATGGATATGTGTAGGGTATGTGGTTGACGACCTTTTTTTACCCAAAATTGATGAAATGAAAAAGGTTTTTAAAGGAGATTCTCAGCTTTCCACCAATATAAATTATGCTTTACTTTAAATTTAATAAATAATTATTATTCATTTTCTATTTGAATTACAACTAAAGTCCTGTTTGATAGGCTAATTCAAAAACATCTATAGCTTTCAAACGATATCACATTTTTTGAATCCAAAACATGCATCACATTTTATGCTTCCAATACTATAGGATTAAAAAAAAAAATTATGAATTTTTGACCAAGTTAAGGTGGTCAAACATATGAGTTTTTTATATTTTTTAAAAGTTGTAATTAAAAATTCATAATTAATTATTTATTTGGAAAAAAAATACAAAAAAATGCATCACATTAGGACATGAGTCCTGTACTTATATATAAGGTCTTATAAAAAATATTATCTTTTTATTGTGGTTAGGGTGGTAAAAAAGACACCTACTTCTTATTTTTTCCTTGAAATTTAAGTACTACTGCATTGAAATTTCAAATTTTCACCAAATACATTTTTTTTAAATAAACCTAGTAGTTTAGAAACTAAATTCAATTTGCTATAGATTTTGTTGTGACATATTTTTGAAATAATATAGAAAGCTTATTCAATTTTTTATGTCAAGTTGCCTAACTCTATTTTTTTTGAATTTTTCACTACTTTAGGGCTTGTTTTTTCCATGATATTCCTACACATATGAAGCAACCTTCTCACTTCTACTACATACACTTCATTTTCCTTTAGGGAAAATTGGCACCTCTTCTAGGAGAAGGTTGACTTCAGGTGCGTATGCAATCGGCTCCTGCATACTTAGTCTTCTAGACCTTTGGACTTGTGAAACGAGAGTATTCGACTCACTCATCTTCTTAGGAGACACTAACAACCAAAGCCAATTATGTAGAAGAATACAAACCCATAAATTCTAGGAAAATTCAATGTATTAGCAATGGAAACCCCATGAATACCATACACAAAAATATAATTGAACCATGTAATAGAAATGCAACAAGCATACAAACTTACACACTAGGAGAGACCGTATAGCCACCTTTGAACCACCTCATCTCAAACTCTGAAATTACTTCTTCAGTAAGTTCACAACAATCAACTCTATGCCATAGTGATTTGAGAATGATTTAAAAATAATGAAGATAATCCTCATTAAATAGACAAATTTGAGCCTAGCCACAATTAATGGCCATCCTGGCTTGCTCGCGCGAGAAAAAGGAGCAATTACTGCATGTGCCATCTCAACCATCGATTTCCCTAGATTTAAAACCTGATCAATGAGGCACATTAATAATTGCCACTTGCTTTACTGATCATACTTAGAAATAATGAGGATGTGCTTTAAAGCTGCCATATACCCATCCGCATCCTTACTCTATCGTTAGGTCAAACTGTCTATCGTTGATCCTGGTAATAATGGGAAAACCCTGGCCACATCTCAAAACACATCGCCCATCCCGAGTTCACATTCCACTTTGGAACCTCATCAAGCGATGGCTTCAGAGCTAGTGATGAGATACCAGCCGCCAATTAATCACGAGAAAATATTGACTAGAGATCCTCACTTTACATTGCTCATTGTGAGTTCCTCCCTCTGTTAAGTAGCTTGAACCAAAGATATATTGAACCCGTGTGATGGGAAAGACCCCACACATCAGTGGTCATGGTTTCTCCTTTGGATGACATGAGACAACTGGTGATAGATTGAGGGCTAATGAATGGCTAAGAAATTAACTACATCGCTCATTGCAGGTTGTCTTCTAGTGGTGAGAATGAAATCAGTGATTGGCAATGGAACCCAAGGCGGTAAGAAAGATGAAGCATAACTCATCACTAGTTACTCTCCATCAGTGAAAACACAACGCATGATGAGCGATGAACATGGGCGGTTTGGAAAGCAATGTATCACTCATCACGAGATGACCATAGGTGGTTCAAACAAAACACGCAATGGGCAATGAACCGTTGGTGATGAACTTAAAGGATTCTTAAAAGAACATGGGTGAAAGTTATTCTTAAAAGAGGGCCCTCCAAGTCATAGCGGGTAACTTGAACGATGGGGTTAGTTGCAAGGATGATAGCAGGGGTCATAAAATGCCACTTTATTTAAACAGTGACCTAGTGCAGCTGATCAATGGGCAAATACAAGCCAATAAATGAATTAAGGGTATAAATGAATAGAGTGATGAAACCCTAAACTCTAGTGACAATGGGGAAGAAAAAGCCATAGTCTTGAGCATAAAACTAGTGGAGTGATGAAATTTTAGGGTTCCACCATGTGGATCAAACCTTAGATATTTGTCCAAAAATGTTTACAAGTGGAAACCTGTTGTCCACTATGCAAAAAAATGCGCTCACACAAGCTAGTGATTTTTTTTGTCTACTATGTGAGCCTCTAGAAAGTGGCTAGCTAAGCATACCAAATTTATACTTCCTAATAACTTCAATAAGGCACTACACAATATGAACGTTGAGCTTCATAAGGATATTAAGTTGCATTATGCTAGGAACTTATGAGAAAACATGGCCCCACTGGCAAGCAAGGTTTGTTATGCTTGGTCGGAATGGAAAAGGGGTGTAACTTCAATCTTCACAAGGCTAGCAAGTTGCATTATGCTAGGTACTCATGAAAAAAATGAAAATAGGGTAAGGTATGTTCAAAGAGTTTTTCTTAATTCATGTAAGATCTCCTCTTAGGTAACATCGTGCCTAATGTATCTAAGAGAGGACAAGTCAAGGATAAAATATTTACAACTTAGGGAATGTAATCCTTAGCATCACCACCAAGAGGAATGGCATATGCCAAGAAAGTTTGCAATCTTGAAGGATATCAAACCAAATTACACCACCAAGAAGACACATCACTTGAATTGAGAAGACCACACTTTGAATAAAAAATTCATACTTCCTAGGAGATGTATACTACCATTAAACTAAGAAGGAAAATTTCAGAAAATGAACGAGGGATAATATGCCCCACTTAAAATGTCAACATACTTTCTATGTTGGTATTTAAATTAGAAAGAGAGAAAAAGAGGATCCTTGGAAAGAATGCACACCTTGAAAAACTAGTTATACTTGCCCCTCAATCATAGAGACAAATACAACCACCAAGAACTATCATGTTGTTTCCAAGAGAAATATGGTTGTACCTAAAATTGTACCACCATGAATGGCAATGGAAAAGAGACATAAAGCTACCAATGCCACATAGTTATGAGCAACATGACATGATAAAACTTAGTAACAATTAGAGAAAATATATGCATCAACACAAGGAAGAGCACCACAATCCTTAAGATGTTGAATTTTATCACTCAAAGCCTTGCATTCATTAGTAGAATGACCATAAACTCTATGATATGCACAAAATGAACATTTTTTGCAAAATTCCTTTCATGTTCTTGGAGGGAGAGATATCAAGTAATCTTGGATAAGTCTCAACAAGATACTTTCTTGATCAATAGTAGAAGAAATTTCTTTCTTTTGTGAGATTTTGTACAGTCCCTTAAAGGAGGGTGTAAAATGTAATGAAACCCAATAATTACTAATACATGTGGTTGAAGATGTCTTACAAGTGTTTTGTGTGATGACATTGATATTAAGTGAAGATTTCTTTGATTCTCTCATTTCTTTCGAGGAACAATAACCAAGACCACTAGTTGTTTCTATCAATTTAGGATGCACCAAGGTTAAAGTTATCTTAGAAGAATCTTTTGTAATAGTGTTGGTATTGAGTGAAGGATTTTGATGCTTTAATTTATTTTGAGGGATAATAACAAGACCACTAGTGGTTTCATGTGTATTAGGCTCTATAGGGAGATGGATACCTTGTTCTCTAACACCACATCCTTCTCCACTATAACCAAGTTATTTCAAAATTTCATAACCTCTTCCATAAAACTTTTCAATTTCTTTTGTATTTGGTTGTTGTTTATAATCAAGTTCATCAAAGTTTGTTTTTGTAGTTAGAAAAATGTTATTCTTTACATATTCACACTTAATTTGGGAATTATTAACATTGAAATGAACCTAAAGTTACCTTGATTTAGTGTTGTAATGTGTTTTACAAATTCACATTATGTTTAGGGCCCTTTCAAGCTAAATAGACTTAATTTTTCCATAATTTAGCATTGTAAAGTGTATTTATTTACACCTTCCCATTAAGTTTTGGGCCCTCTTTCATTTATGACCTCCATATCATCATTAATAGGCCCCTAAGACCCTTTATGATGCACCCAAGGTTTATTTCAGCTCATATCTTGACATAATCAACAAATACACTTAATATCTTAACCCCCTGACATTTCCTCTCACCAAAAAGACTTGGTGGGACCCATACTCCACCTTTGGCATATGAGTCCCATCTAGATGGGACCTATACACCACAAGTTGTGTATGAGTCCCATTTGGCCCCTTTTTAGGGTTTTGAGTAGGAAATCAAGGTTTTGAATTCAAATTTCATATATGTCAGTATTTGTGATCTAATAAATGGTAACTTAGATGGAATGCCTATATAAACAAGGTTTCAAATAATTATTTCACCTAAGAATTCATGATATCAACTAAGCAATCAATATTCAAGCATCCTAAGACTTCAAAAGAGTGTCAAGAGTGTTTACAAGAGAATTTCTAAGGCATTCAAGGGAAGATTTCTTCATCATTTGTTGCAACAATTCAAGATCCATCATCCTGTCAAAGACCTAATGCATTAAGCATGTTGTTGAGCTAGTGTTGTGATGTACCATTGAAGATCCATTTACAAGCATTATTTCATGTCTAATTCAAGATCAAGATCTACATTCTACATGGCCACTTCATGTTAGATTTTTGATTTACATCTCAAGACATCATTCAAGGTATCATTGCTCATGTTTCATATTTCATGTTTCATGTTCATATTTCATTGTTTCACCATAAGGTTTAGTTACCTAAACAAGGTTTTCCCAAGGCAAACCATTATTTCCTAACAATCAACAAGTTTTTTTTCTCTCTCTACATGTGTGATTGCAAATCTAGGTGTTTCAAAGTTTAAAGATACTTTGAAGAAAACATTAAAAGATTGGAGAAAGGTTGTCTATTTTCCATCTACATTGCAAGATCATGAAAAGTCACGTACATGTTATAAATCAGGGTTTTCGACTAAGATATTTGGAAGGAAAGAAGCTATAGGAGATCACTAGAAAATACTAGAATTTTAGCCAAACCCTAGTATTGGGACTAAATCACCACTTGTGGTGTATGAGTCCTAGTACTGCCATTTTCCAGGTTCTAGGAGATTCAGACCATTCTTTGACAGATTCTAGTTTTGGTACAAAAACACTAGTCTAGGACTAAATTTTCCAAACTAGCATATGAGTCCCAATGGGCATTAAATATTGGGATTTCAAGGTTTTTGAGCTTTTTTTGACTTCATCTCTCTTCTAGGTGCACCACTATTCATTCCTAGTACATTATTTTGCATTTTAGTTTCATATTCTATGTTAATATAGTTAGGTTTGGGTATGTGTAGGATCATGGTGGGCCAAAAAGTGGCAATGAGGAAAAAAACATGTCTTTCATTGACCCAAAAATGCGAAAATACCATTTTGACTTTTTTTTAGGTTCGGGTGTTAGTACACACCACCATAGTAAACACCAATCCTAGTTTTACAAATCAAATAGCCAATCCAAATCGGATATCCGATTTGTAAAAGCATATATATACAAACTTTGTCGCTATTTTAAAATCATTTCACAGTCAACAACCTGTGGGCGCACAGTGAGGAGATTCTTCGTGTAACGGATATCCGCTTTGGCCAAAATCTGATTTGAAAAGGTAAGATTTTTTATTTTTATTTGCTTTGATTCAATTTTGAATTAGATTTGAATAATTTCAAATAGTTTTTTGTGGATTTTTTAAAAAATAGGGTTTCTAATTGAATTTTTATGAAAAAATTGAGTTTAGAATGGATTTTGATAAAAAAATGAATGTTTTTTGTGGATTGTTTTTCAAAATAGGGTTTTTGATTGAATTTTTATGGAAATTTTGCATTTAGAATGGATTTTGATGAAAAAAATGATGATTTTTTGTGGATTTTTTTTCAAAATAAGGTTTTGATTGAATTTTTATGAAACAATTGAGTTTAGAATGGATTTTGATAAAAAAATGAATGTTTTTTATGGATTTTGATTTAAAAATAGTGCTTCTTATGTATTTGTATTAAAAATTAGAGAATTTTATAGATTTTTGTTAAAAAGTAGGGTTTTTTTTTTTTAGAAACTAGGGTATTTTTATAATATTTTCATTTATATTGTCTTATTTTAATTAGATTAATTATTTCTTAACTTTAATCAGGCATTATGGCTCCTGAGAATGAGAATGCACAAATTCCACTAGTTGAGAATGAAAATCCACCAGTTGAGAATCAAAATACAGAAATGTCAAATGCTCCACCACCTCCACAGCCATCAATTGAAGACTTAATTCATGAAAAAATGGAGCAATTGAGGGAAATTTGTGATGTTTATAAGAAAATACCTCGATTATCCCATATGTCAACCACATTGATAGGAATAATTACAAATGTAGAAACCCTCTCCACCCAACATAATGCCTTTCATTCATGGCGAGAAACCATGAGGGAATATTATGCATGTGGATTGTCTTATGATGATGTGAAAGATCTCCAAATAACAAAAGCACAAATAGCCTATTTATTTATTAACCCCAGCGCTAGTTTTCCAGTTAATGTTAACAAACTAAAACTTTCTATAAAATGGTGCACATATAGGGGCATAGTAGATAACTTTTCGGATCGTTGGTGTATGGTTTTTGATAAACCACCCAACAATAATCTTGATGTATCTTTTTACTTTATTAAAAAATTATATGTTGAGTTTTTGTTAGGGCATCATGTCAATTACTTTGACATTAAACCCTCCTAGGGCGTTGGTGGAGGTATGCCCTAGGATAGGCCAGGGGCAGCTAGAGTAGTTAGGCGCCCACATGTTCCCTATCCCCCCATTCCTCTGCCACCTCCAGTATAACATACATATATTACGAAGGATGTAGCCACACAAACTATCTAGGCCATTCACTCTTTGAGTGGTCTTTTGGTTTCCCATGCTTCTTCAGTACCTCAGCCACAGTCTGGTGATCTTGGCGATGGATCCAGTGCTGCTGCATCATCCTCCTCGAGTCCACATATTTGTGTTCCATATATTTGCAATACGTGCCAACAAATATGCTTGGGTCCTATTGTACAACACCTTGAGCATCCATTAGACACTTCTGATTATGACATACAGGATGTAGATATTATAGTAGATCACATGCAGGGGAGTGGAGCACACCCTACAAAGTCCTCTCCTACTAGAGAGGTGGACATTGGAGTAGTTACACAGGTAACATTTAAGGTGTAAATTCATAACTTGCATTTTTTTTAAAAATGAATATTAGTAAGAGATAGTATCAAGTACTAATATTTATTTACATTGTCTATTTAATAGTTAATTTCCAAGGAGGAGCTCACATGGGTGACTAATAGCACCCTTAGGGCCATTTTATTTGGCCTCAAGATGCACCCAGTATGCATTTTTGCACTCACTCATTTACATTTTTTTACTGTATACTTGCTTGTCATTTGAATTGTCATTAATGAAATTATATATTAACTTATATGTTTATCTTATTCTATGCTTGTAGGAAGCACCTAGTGTGAGTGAGGTGAGATACTCTCCAGACTATGGAGGCACAATGTTAGATAAGGGAAAGGTAATTGAACTCAAATTTGATTGAATTAAGATTTATAAGATCTTTTATTGATTATACATACATTGACATAGATTCATAGTTTCATATGTACTTGTCATCTTTATGTACAGGTGGTTGTGAGCTATACATCATTGTTGATAAGTGCCACGACACTTGAAGGAGTAGGTATTTGAACACCTGAAGGAAGAGGTGTTGAAACACCTAAAGGAGATACAAAAAAAAATCAGCCTAAAGAGGTATGTGTTTATTTTATTTTGTGCTTGGTAAATATGTTCTTATTACCGACAATTCTATGCTAACTTGGATCAATTTCATGTTTTTGTTCACATTTATAGATTGACATTACAAAATTTGGTTTGGTTAGTTCTTTGAGAGGGGTATATTCTAGGACTCCTGACCCTTCGAAGAGACGTATATTTTAGGTAATCAAGATTTCAATTTTAGAGTTCAATTATAATTCAATGTGTATTGATTTTTATGTTAATTATTTGATTTTAAATTATATAGTATAACTAACCTCAATTGTGGTTTGACTTTTTCTTATGTAGCTACCTTCAGAGCCAACAAGTGCTTCAAAGAGGCTCCATTTTGATGATCCGCCAGTAGTTTAGGATGAGATATACATTTTGGAATGTAAATTTTGAATAGATATTGAGATGGCATATGCCACATATTGTAAAACTTTGTTTGAGTTGGTGTTGATGCCATTTTTGTATATGGACATACACTTGATTATTGGATAATTTGATATATATAGAAGTTGACAATCAAAATTTAATTTCCTCCTCATGTGCATGATTAATCTCTTTGAAAATTTAATCAAGTGAGCAATGGTTAAATATCAATGTACAACAGCATAAAAAGAATGGTTAAATATTATGTAGTTTATATTCATATTGTTGATTACATTGCATTGCATATCTTTCAAACTCAAAGCATTACTTCACATTGGATAAGTAACAACTAGATGCTGATAGATGAAAAAAATTCAAGAACAATATAGTTTTTACAAAGTCAACCTAAGCAGTTATGCAATTACTTCACATTACATAACTAATAACTAGGAGCAGCTATCAATTGCATTATCTTGTCATGGAATTCTATGAGACCACATTTCTTTGAGGAAACTTGGCACAAAACTCACAAAAAATGAAAAGAAAGCACTCAAACAAAATTTAAAGGGGTCTCAGGCCTGTTGCCCCCTCATTCCACACACTATGCATCCATTTACTTGCAATGTAGGGTTTGAACAATGGAGAAAACATGTAGAAATAATATATATACAGCCTAGAAGCATGAATTACGATTAGAATATCACATAACATCATATAAACAAAAAAACCACTATAAACTTGAATGTCATTTAAAAAATGCATGATAAATATTCATCTTTGAAACATGAATTGTGGTAGCCTGATATACAAAGTCGATTGATGGCAGGGTTCAATTTGTATGATATTGAAAAAAGAAGCCAAGTGAGTAGAGTTATCAACATTCTTCAAAAATCATAAGAATTATTTTAGTACACTAGCCATTTTGACGTCTTCTTGCAGTCTCAAATGTTATTTTGTATCATTGTTACATTGGTATTAGTTCAATGATGTTGAACAATTTTAGAAAGAAAAAAAGTTGTGTCACAGTCCACATTCAATCCAATAAGCAAAAATGAAAGCTCAGCCTCTTGGAATGAAAATTCTTGTTTGCAAAACAAATGAATAAGAATGAGGTAGTTAAGGTGTTTGAATTTATTTAGAGGTCAATTTTAGGGTGCAAGGCTTAAAAGTTCATTTTAAATGCACTCAAACAAACTTTAAAGGGATCGCAGGCCTGTTGCCCCCTCATTCCACATGCTATGCAACAATTTACTTGCCATGTAGGGGCCAAACAATGGATAAAACATGTAAAAATAATATATATATAGATGTGCAGCCTAGAAGCATGAATTACAATTAGAATATCACATAACATCATATAAACAAAAAAACCACCATAAACTTGAATGTCATTTAAAACATGCATGATAAATATTCATCGTTGAAACTTGAATTGTGGTAGCTTGATATATAAAGCCTATTGATGCCAGGTTTCAATTTGTATCATTGTTACATTGGTCTTGAGAGTGGTAGCTTAATATAGGTTCACAATACAAAACCTGGTTTACCTGTGCAGTGTAATAGTGGCATAGGAATATTTTTCTTTGAAAGAAAAAATGAAAGCTTAGCCTCTTGGAATGAAAATGCTTGTTTTCAAAACAAATGAATAAGAATGAGGTAGTTAAGGTGTTTGAAGTGATTTAGAGGTTGCTTTTAGGGTCACTTTTAGCGTAGTTAAGGTGTTTGAAGTGATTTAGAGGTCGCTTTTAGAGAGATGTTGAAGAGTACTATCAAGTGCATGTCTAAATGTTATGTGGACAAAAATAGCAATATGAATGGAATTGTAATACTGAGATTGTACCTCATTTTGTGATTACAATGTGTATTTTTCTGCTAAATCAACCATTGATATAATAGTGCCAATCGGAAAAGAGTCCTTACACATCCTAAATTGTTGATCCAACCACTAAGACCTATGACTATGCCTTGCATACTTGTAGAAAAGATTTTCCTTAAAATATGAAATAAAATCAGCAACACTGCATTCTTTTGTAACCAACTCACATCTAGAACCTTCACCTTCACTTTTCAAAGTATATTTGACTATCTCATATCTCTTTTTCTCAGCAAGCTTCTTTCCAAATTCATGTTCGGAAATCTCATGAAAACATTGACCAAACTTTGACAAGCCACCACACTCTAAGCACTTTGCATTTAAACAATCATTTCTATAGAAAAATCAACCATCATCTCTAGAACATAAAAATAGATCTAGCAAGTCCCTTGATGATTTTAGAAGATGCATTGCACCACACTCCTTCAACATTTCATTAGTATGCAAAGTAGAACGGATATAGCATAATAGCTCATGGTACATTGAAAACTCCACATGGTATTTGCCACAAATATTATGAATCTTAAGAGGCACACAATAAAATGGCTTCAAACCCTCAACATTCCTTTGTGATATTTTCATATTTTTATGTGTTTCAATAAATTTTTTGAACAACATTGTTTTGCTTGATTCCAAGAATGTTTAGGATGTGGTGTATGGTCTTGATTTCCAATTCTTAACTTTAAAACATCCTTTGCATTGGGTGATACTCTAGAGTTATCATGCCAAAATTGTTGAATTACCTCCTTTACATTATCGGTTAGCTTCTTATCAACACGTGGAAGCCTCTCGGCAAAATCCCATTTATCATTTTGAAGAGGATCATCTATTCTTTCTCTTCTTGCAAGTGCTCTATCCAAAGTTTTAAAATTTATGTCAAAATCAATACAAGTTTGTCTCATAAAGCGACCCTTTTTCAATTGATGGCTTACTAGGGTGGTTGTAATGACTCTTCGAGCAGCTCTCTTATCCTTTTGCTTGTTACTTTTTCCAATAGACTTGAGAGCATTAAAAATATTTTTGACAATAATAGAATTTTTTTCGGTCTTCTTGTTCACATGAATCTTCAATTTGGCTAGCAAAGGTCTCATCTTTTGCATCTTTAGCAATTGTACAAAAATTTGGCATTGCTCGGTCAATGTCTTATCACTAAAATATTGGTTGAAAAGTCTTCTAGCCCACAACTAACAGTTTGTGTTGACCTCTTTCCTTCAAAATTGTTTATAATGTTCTCATCAAATTCAAGTAACCATTTAGGGGTTCTTGAAGGTCTTGAAATGGAATATGTCTTTCTTCCATACAAGGTTCTTCATTTCTCATGTAATTTGGTGAAACATAATTTACACTTTCTTCAATATTATGTTCAAATCTTCATTTCCAACATTTTCACCTTGAACATTTTCAATATCAATTTGAATAATTTCATTCCCAATTTCAATATCATGTTCAACATCTTCCAAATCCAACATTTTCACCTTGAACATTTTCATTATCAATTTCAATATTTTCATTCCCAATTTCAATATCATGTTCAACATCTTCAAATCCAACATTTTCACCTTGAACATTTTCATTATCAATTTCAATAATTTCATTCCTAATTTGAATATCATGTTCAACATATTCAATTCCAACATTTTCACCTTGAACATCTTCAATTTCCTCTTCACTTGAAATACCATAGGGGTTAGGTTCACCAATATTTAACATACCTTGTCTTCTCTTCCTATTACTTTCTCTATCTCTTTGTCTATATGCTTCAATTTCTTCTTTTGCAAGCTTTCTCTTACGTTTTTGCTTCTGATGACTGCTGCTCCCCATTATACCTCATAAAAGATGCTAAAAAATCATTTCTTATGACAAATTTCAATAGAAGATGCTCCAAAAATTTGATCTTTGTCTCTTCCTATCTGAAACCGCATGTGTGTCACCTACAAACAAAATGTAGGGTCCTTTGGAATGCACACAATGGCCCACATGGGGCTTTTCTATGGACCAAAAATCCGATATCCAATTCATTTGAAAAAAAATTACAATGTTTTTTAATGATGTGATTTTAGTTCTACAAATCGGATATTCAATTTGTGTACACATAGACATAAGGGTTAATGGTAGATGGTATATGGTTTAAGGGTTAAGGGTTTATGGTAGAGGGTTATCAGGGTTTAGGGTTTCATGGTTAAGGGTATAGGGGAGAGAGATAGGTGGAGTGAGTGTGTGAGAGAGTGACCTGAGAGAGTGGGATAAGGCCAGAGAGGGTGGGAGAGTGGGATAGAGTGGGAGAGAGGGTGGGAGAGGGTGGGAGAGAGTGGGAGAGGTTGGTAGAGAGTGGGAGAGAGGGAAGGAGAGAGTAGAAGAGTGGACGAGGATGGGAGAGAGTGGCACAGGGTGGGAGAGGTTAGGATAGAGTGGGAGAGAGTTGGAGAGCATGGGAGAGAGGGAGGGAGAGAGTGGGAGAGTGAGTGAGATTGAGTGAGTCAGTGAGAGAGATACCTAAGAGAGGGATAGGGGGTAGGATGAAGAGACTTGAGAGAGAGAG
>VDFB02058242.1:514891704-514977487 GCA_007258455.2 Sequoia sempervirens | reverse complement strand
AGAGGCAGAAGGGAATAGGGAAGAAGGGTAGAGGGAGAGGTGGGGTGAATAATGGAAGGGAGAGAGAGGGAAAGAGATAATATTTAAATATTTTATATATTAGTAATATTAATTAGTTATATAATATTTTATATATATTAGTAATATATATATATATACACATTACTTTGAAATATAGAAATAATATTTAAATATTATAGATAATAATATAATATATTATATATTAAATTATAAACTATGTATATTCTAAACTAGATATATTCGAAATAAACTATAAAATATTTATTACTTTCTAAATCATATATTATAAGTATAAAACATTTTTTAAAATCATATATAAACGAATCGGATATCGATTCAAAATGGATAGCAGTTTGAAAGCGAGATATCCGATTGAAGCGGATATAGATTTGAAAATAAGGATATCGATTTGAAGCGGATATCGATTTGAAAACAGGATATCCGATTTGAAAGCGGATATCAATTTGAAATAGTTATCTGATATTTTTGACAAATAATTTAATGCCAAAGTTAGCCTCGGGCTTGCTTTGGTATTTGGCTTGAACACATGCCAATCCTAAAGAAGTCAATGCAAAAATGTGTTTGACAACTTACCTTGTTTCTAGACTTAAATCCATGTGGCTGACGACTTTATTTTTAGCCAAAATTGATGAAACGAAAAGGGTTTGTAGAGGAGACTCTCAACTTTCCACCAATATAAATTATTCTTTACTTTGAATTTAATAAATTACTATTATTCATTTTCTATTAGAATTATGACTAAAGTCTTGATTGATAGGTTGATTGAAAAACATCTATAACTTTCAAACGGTATCATATTTTTTGAATTCAAAATATGCGTCACATTCTATGCTTCACATACTATAGTATTAAAAAAAATGAATTTCATGAAGTTTTGACTAAGTTAAGGTGGTCAGACATACGAGTTTTTATATTTTTTAAAAGTTGTAATAAAAAATTCATAATTAATTATTTATTTGGAAAAAAATTACAAAAAAATATGCGTCACATCTGGACATGAGTCCTCTACTTATATCTAAAATATTATAAAAAAATATTATCATTTTATTGTGGTTAGGGTGGTCAGACATACACCTACTTATTTTTTCCCTGAAATTTAAGTACTACTCCATTGAAATTTCAAATTTTCACCAAAGAGACTTTTAAAAAAATAAAATAAACTTAGTAGTTTAGAAACTACATTCAATTTTCCACAGATTCTATTTTTACATATTTTTGAAATAATATAGATAACTTATTCAAATTTTTATGTCAAGTTTCCTAACTCTGATTTTTCTGAATTTTCATTGCCACTTAAGGGTCTGTTTTTCCCATGATGATCTTGCACATACCCATTTTGCATGTTACATTCATTTCTTGTCTTTCCAAGCCTAGCTTGGTGGTGAACCCCTCTTTTGTCTTTAATCACACCCTATGAAAACATTTATTATATCTCTTTTCCTTATTCCATCCTTGGATTGAGATCTCTAGGGTTTCCTTAAATGAAAAGTGGAGAAAACTTATTGTTTTATGTCCTAAACCATAGAGCGAAAATTTTCTACCTTTCATTTTGGTGAACCTAACCTTTTGAACACATTATTTTCTGACTTGGAGTGCATCATAGTCCTAGATCTATCTTACATTAACTTTTCATTAGGTCTTGCATTAGTTAATTTGCATCTAGGGTTTCAAAATATTGCATTAGTGAAAGTGCATATAGGTTGCATTTCAACATCTTAGATCATCCAATTTCACTGAAACTTTGTAATTCCAAATATCCTAGAAATCATAAAAGTTATAAAACTTAGAATCAACTCAGAATTTGTTAAAATTAGTGCAAAAACGCTCATTTGGGACTCATACACCCCTTTGGGCGATTTAGTCCCAGTACAGGTTGTTTTGCCTACTTTTTGGGAATTCTGTGTTGTGCATTTTTTAGCATTTGACCCTTCCAAAACCCTAACTAGGACTCATATGCCCCTCTGGGCGAATTAGTCCCAAATTAGACCTAAAACTACCATTTACAACATTTAAAACATCATTTTTGTACTTCTATTTGCTTCCATTAGATAGTTGTTTCAGTTTGCTAACTTTCTCTTACATGCATTTCATTAGATCTACCTTAATTTGGTTCATTTCATGCATTACTTAATTTCAAATTTACATTTACAACATTTCATTTTTAGACTGTTACATAGTGTAATCAGTAAAATACCTTGTTTAGAATATGAAAATTGCATTCTCCTTTTCATGTTTTATCTATCATTGTTGTATTTCAAGTTTGTAGGATAATCATTATATAGTTTTTTTATTACAAAAATTTATGGTTATTATACTTCATGTTCTATTTTTAGATCTTGTTGAATTTTGTTACAAGAAAGTTTTCTTAAATGCATATGAATATGAAGTCCTCTCCCCTCTCCTTTTGTTCGTCATTGAAGCCTCTCTTAGTATCCCTTCTATGAGTGAGGTTAGTCTAGTGAAAGAGAAACCTTGGATAGTCATAACAATCATATTTGTTATTCTCCTAATATCTCTCCTAGTTGTGAAGAAGATATTTCAATGTTAGAAGAACCAATCAATGAGAGTTTTGAGTTCTACCCTTGTTTTTTCTCTCCTCCTACCTCTCCTATTAGGCAAAACATTACTAAACAAGAGGACACAACAATAGGTAATCATGACAATGGCATAACAAAACAAGAGACCATTGAAACCTACCTACATAACACTTCAACTAGTTTACATTCATATCTCAACATCTTCCCCTCTTGTGATAATGTTGTAAATGATGTGGATATGATGGTGTTAGATAATCAAAACTTTAAGACCTATGAAAACCCTCTTTATGTTTCTTCCCCTACCTATCCTATTTTGGAAGAAATTATAGGACAAAAGAATGAAATTATGGACAATCACGACAATCACATTTTCTCTTCTCTAGTATCTTTCCTTGTTGTGAAGAAGATACTTTGATGTTAGAAAATACAATCGTTGAAAGTTGTGAGAATATTAGTTGCCCATTTTCCCCTAGGGAAAACCTTATTAAACAAGACAATCCAACCATTGATAACTCCCTTACTTGTGATGAAGTCCTTTTAGAAGAACCAACCTTTGTCATGAGAATCTTAGTTTCCCATTTTCCCCTAGGGAAAGCCTTATTAAACAAGAAAATCCAACCATTGATAACTCCCTTACTTGTGATGAAGTCCTTTTAGAAAAACTGACCTTTGAATGTCATGAACATATAGTTTATAGTTCTCCTATAAAATACTCCTCCTAGGGAGGATATCATGGTGCAATAAAATATGAACATTGACACGTGTGTCCTTCAAACACTAGTAATAAAGCTCCCTTAGATGAAGATGATGAAGTGGCATTAGACTCCTCTTCACTAAGAGACCATGAAAATAAGGATACATTTGTTGAGGTTATTATGACACAAATCCAATCTCATTTAACAAGTGAGCCTCCTCAGCAGGGAAAACATTAGTGGTGAATCTTTGCCAATTGGAAAATTCTAGGAATTGGCCAAGTCAAAATTGGCGAATTTCTCACACCCAACAAAGTGTCCAAATCACCTAGATTTTATCAACTATAGGTCTAATGCATGTCCATTCGCCTATGCTTTTTTTTATGAGGCATATTTAAGCAACAAATTCATCATTTCCAAACTACACATTTCAATTGGACCAACTAATATTTTCACCTGGAATCCTGAAAGCATTTAATAAAACACCTACATATTCACCAATACTATTAAAACAACATTGTATCAGGAGCACTAAAAAATGTTTCTGGTTGGAGCTAGCCACTTTCAGAAGGATCTTTAACAATGAGTCTTGGGTTTTCATGGGAGACTTTAATACCCCCTTATTGAATGAAGAAAAATTTGGAGGATCCCAGATCAATGCGAAAAGTAAGGAGGATGTTTAGAACTTTATCAATAATCAGGCGTTGATTGATTTGGATTTGCAGGGCGCTTCTTATACTTGGTTGAATAATAGAAATGGTATGGATCTTATCCAGGTTAGATTAGATAGAACTTTAATTTCTAACCAATGGTTCTTAAGCTATTATTGTTCTCTTAAAGCCCTGTCAAGGATTGGATCTGACCATTTTCCTATAAGTTTTGTTGTGGATCCTTTAAAGATATAGAAAAACATCCCCTTTAGAGTTGAAAAAATATGGCTTTCCCATCCTCTTTTTAAAGAGAAAATTAGGAAATGGTGGAACATTAATATTTCTAGGAAAACTATGTTCAGAGTTGCCAAAAAACTTAGGGAAGTTAAATTCAACTTTAAAAAGTGGAAAAAAGAGTCTTTTGGCAACATTTTTAAAATAAAATCTGATCTTTAGATGGAGTTGGGGGAAATCCAAAATAAAATCTAGAAGGAAGGATATTTGAATGCAATCAAGGAAAAATAGAATGAGCTCCTTATTAAGGTGCATGACATCATATCTAAAGAAGAGGAGTTCTGGAGACAAAGATCTAGAGCCTTATGGTTATTTGCAATTGACAAGAACACTAGGTACTTTCATTTGTCGGTCTCAAAACATAGGGTAGTTAACATAATCTCTCTTATTGAAGCCAATGGTATCCGGTATGAGGAGGAGGAGGATATTAGAAGGCAAGTTGTTATCTTTCTCAAAAATCTTCTTTCTGAGAATGAGGAAAATAACCAAAATGATCAAGATCATTTGTTAGAGGCTATACCTAATGTGCTTAATTAGGAGGAAAACTCTAAACTGACTGCTATTCCCTCTAGTGAGGAAGTTAGGAAGGCTATCTTTTCCTTTGAAGGGAGTAAAGCTCTGGGTCCTGATGAGTTTCCTATGTTCTTTTTTCAATGGTTTTGGGAGATTGTTGGAGAGGATGTGGTGAATGTTGTTAAAGAATTCTTTGGATCCAAAAGTCTCCTTAAAGAGCTAAATGCTACTTTTTTGGTTCTTATTCCTAAGAAGCCTGGTGTGGTGTACTTTGATGCTTTCAGACCCATCAGCCTTTGTAACTTGATCTACAAAATCATCTTGAAGGTTATGACCTCTAGATTTTTAATTCTTCTACCAACTTTGATTTCTGCCCAAAAAAATGGATTTGTCCCTAGAAAATAGATCCTTGATTCAATAGTCATAGTGCATGAGAACATCCATTCCCTAGTTGAGTTGAAGAGTGAAGGCTTCCTCTTAAAGCTTGATATATCGAAAGCCTATGATAGAGTTGACTCAAAATTCTTGTTCAAAATTTTAAAGGTGTTTGGGTTTAGCAATAGGGTTGTTCAATTGGTGGAGCAGCTTGTGTCTACAACTTCTATCCCTGTCATGTTTAATGGAGCTCCTTGAATTTTCTTTCAAAGTTCTAGAGGTCTAAGACAGGGAGATCCTATTTCTCCTATCTTATTCACTATTATGAATGAAAGTCTTGGAAGAAATTTGAAAAGGATGATAGATGAAAGATCCTTGGTTGGTCTTAAACCGTTCTCTAGCAATTTTATCTGCTCTCATCAATAGTTTGTTGATGATACCATGCTCTTGGGAAAATCTACTGTTTCAGAGGGAAAGACTTTGAAAAATATGTTGGATGCTTATAGGAGAGCATCTGGCCAGCTGATCAATAAACAAAAAATCTCTCTTCTTCTTTAACACTCCTAAATACAGATAGAATAAAATTGCTAGAATCCTAGGTTGCAAGGTAGAGTCTTTACCTGCCACCTATCTTGGTCTACCTTTAAGCCTTAAACCCCCGGAATCCTTTTGGATTTTATTGGTTGAGAGGTTTAGCAAGAAGCTTGCTGGATGGAAAGGAGCTCTTCTAAGTCAAGCTGGTAAATTACAGCTCCTCAAAGCTACTCTTCAGAATCAAACGATTTATGCTTTAATCCTTTTTAAAATTCCTGCCAAGTTTACAGATGCTATTGAAAAGATTCAAAAAAGATTTCTTTGGTCGGGTGTTGAAGAAAGGAAAAGGTTGCCTTTAATTGGGTGGGATTTGGTGTGTAGACCCAAAAAGGCTGGTGGCTTAGGTCTTAGAAAAATCAAGATGGTTAACAAGATTCTTCTTGCTAAACAAATTTGGAGACTATTTTTGTCCTCAGGGGAATGGACTAATATACTAACAAACAAATATCTAGAGAATAACAGATCCTTTGTTATCAAAATGGAATCCCATATTCTACCCAGAGGCTCTACCTGTTGGAATAACCTGATTGCTGGTAGAAAAGTGGTTGAAATAGGAGTGGGGTGGCAAGTTAGGAGCAGAAACCAAATAAGATTCTAGGATAATAGATGGATATTCAAGGAGCCCCTTGCCAAAATTGAACCTTTTTGTGGATGGGTTGAGATTTGTTAAAATCTCTTTGGTTTGTATGTCAAAGATTATTGGAAGAATGGAAAATGGGTGGATCTATGTCTTGTTAGCTAGGCTCTTTCTCATGTTCAATCCTCCCCGTTGGCTGTCAGACTTAGCCATAATCAGATGGAAGAAAATATCGTTTGGAAAGATGATCCCTTGGGAAACTTCTCTTTTTCATCGGCTGTTGCTAGGTTGACTTCTGCCCAAGCCCCCCCCTTTCTAGTCAAAAGCTTGAATCAAACACTTGGTTCAAAAATTCAACATCTTCTTTTGGATCCTACTTCAAAACAAAGTGCTCATGGTTGATAATCTTTGCAAGCGTGGTCTTCAAATACCCAATAGATCTTATCTTTGCAAGATGGAAGCAGAGTTAGTTTGTCATTTGTTTCTTCATTGTCCTTTTGTTGCCTCGATTTGGGAAAAAATTCTTTGTTACTGGAAATTATCTTGGGTGTTCCCCTCGTCAATTGAAGAATTCTTCATCCAATGGAAAGCTCCTACTCACAACCTAGCACTTTGGAAGTTGTGGGATTTTTCCTTCCCTCATGTTGCTTGGGATCTATGGAAAGAACGAAACAACATAATTTATAGAGATAAGGAATCTTCAGAGGTCATAGTGTTTGATAAAATAATTAGATTAATGAAATAAAACTTCAATGCAATTCCTTAGAAGGATTGTAACACCAAGAAAGTGGCTTGTTCCTCCTATGATCTGAAGATTTCCAAGGATTGGAAAATTAGTTTTGATATTTCCTATGCTCCTAAAAATGCTAAGAAGGATAGGGAGGGTGTTTTTTGGGATTTTCCGTCTAATGGTTGGGTCAAAGCCAATTTTGATGGGGTGGCTAAAGGAAATCTTGGGGCGGCAGGATGCAGTGGAGTTATAAGGGATTCTTCTAGAAATTTTCTAGGAGCAATTGCCACCCCTCTCGGTTCACAAACCAATCACTTAGTTGAGGCTGTTGTAGCTTTTCATGTTATAAATTTAGCTCATAGTCTAAATTTTAGAAATCTTTGGCTTGAAGGGGACTCAAAAAACATAATTTATTGTCTTCTAGGAAGGTCCCCCCTCGTGGACCATAAAGTCATGGATTGATGATGCTATTTCGACTTTAGCCAAGTTCGATAACATAAATATATCCCATGCATATAGAGAAGCTAATGTTGTGGCAAACTTCTTTGCGAATGAAGGGGTTAAAAGTAAAGGACAGTGCACATGGCTAAATATCAGTGATTTAGGAGTAAATGCTCGAGCCTTATTGGACTATGATGTGTCACATGGGAAATATGTGTGTCACCTTAATAATGATGAAAGAATAGGGAAAGTACTTCACCATCTTTAAATTGCATGGGACCGAGCTAATTAGCTTGTCTTGTAAGCTTGCTCGACATGCTTTATGGGCTCACAGGTTTGGCAGGACCATTTCGAACCAATATTTCATCTTTTTCTGCATTAGTGTGCTTGCTAAAATGGGAGGGGATAGAAAAAGAGTTGAGCCAAACAGCTTTGAGATGCATACAAGAAACACTAAAGCGTGGAACAAAGTTAAAAGTGGGGGTTTACTCCCTTTTCTGGAAAAACTCCATGGGCCTAATCAAGAAGCTACAAAGCTTTTTGAGAAGAATTGGGACAATGGGGAAATAACCCTTTTCGACAAGAAAGTTAATCTTGATGAAAATCTTATAGCTGAAGTGATCGGTATGTCCATTGAAGGACAAATTTTTCTGGGACAGGAATTTCTCTAATGATGTGATGGTCAGATTTCTGAAGAAAGATAAGGAAAAATTGAAACTTGTGAAAGTTTCTAACAATTACTTCAAGGCTAACACGATTAAAGCACTCTGGAGAAAAAAATTTCGCATCATTATTGAGTAAATCACCCTAGACAGTCGGTTCACTAGGGTCTACAGGTATCATTTTTCCTTGCTCAATCATTTTCGCTATAAGGTCAGGGTTTCTCTTCCCAACTGTCTGCTCTATTCCTTAAGAAAGAGTCTAGAAGACCATAAGAAAAATCCTAAAAGATATCCCATATTACATACTAGTCTGACAAGGTTAATTTATGAACATTTCCAAAATATGTCAGCCCCTGCTAACCTGAAAGCCTCCTCAGCTTCTGAGGAGGATGACATAGAACCTAGTTGTTTGGGGAATAATTCTAATTTGAAGCCCAGTTAGGACTGTCCTAGACCCACCGTCTGTCCAGAATAGGAAGAAAAATCATATCCAAAACCTCGAGTCTATCAATGTTGGCCCTGCTTTTGAGCCTGGAAACTCTACTCCCAAAGCCAAAGATGCTGGCAAGAACTTCCCTATTAAAAATCTTGTTTCCTATTCTGAAGATTCTCCTACTTCCAAAGACTCTAGCACTAATATTAATTTCTCCTTTGCTATCTCATCAATGGACAAAGAGGTTAGAATTGGGTCCCCTGGAGCTAGTGACCCTCCTAAAAGTTGTCTCAATCTTGATAGGGAACCGTCTGCTGACTTTCTGAGCATTGCTAGAAGTAATGTTGTGGACCATTTTAGAATGTCGAAATGGATCTATTATGAATTGAATGATCTAAAAATAAAAAATTGGGCCCTCTAGAACAAATTGGAAGAAGTGGGAGCTAAAGTCTTTGCATTAGGCAAGAAGGAGGCATAGTGTACTGAGAACACTACTAGTAAAGAGATCCAGGACAACACAAGAAAGGATAAAAAGATTAAAACTGATTTGGATAAAATAAAAAATGTTAAAATAATTACTGATCAAAATAATAGAATGCCAAGACATAATGCAATCATTATCAATGCAATGACTGAAAAACTAGATAAAGCTCAACTGGGGTCTTTGGTTGTCAATTTGGAAGAGGTGAAAGATATAAACTAGGAAGAGGACATTGGGATTTCAAAGAGAACTAGGGCTAATCTGAAAAGGAAGGCTTCCCCCACTCCACAAATGATTCAAAATTTCAAGAAGGGTGTCCAAGATATGAAGGATCTAGAAGCTGAGATTGAGATTGTTTTGAAGACTCTATAGTAGGTGCTGCTGGTTTTTTGGTCAATGGTTTGGCTGGCTCGTTGCTAGTCCTTTCTGGTTCTTTTGGGTTGGCAACTATTTTTTCAGGTTTTTTCTTTTAGTGCTGCTTGTTTAATCTATTGGACTTTTTTGTCCGTCTCTATCTTTTGTTGTAAACTTTTTGGTTTCGGGTCCCTGTAAAACCCATTTTTTCCTTTATCAAAAACATTGTATTAGGAGCCATTTCGCCAATTAAAATTTACAAATAGCTTCTTGTGAAGACCCATTTTTCCAATTAAAATTTATAAATAGTTGCTCATGAGGACCTATTTCGCTAATAACATTAGGGTAAAAGCACAAAACTGTGTCACACTTTTGGCCAAATAAATAGTTCCGAGCGAAAAATTTCGGCCGGAATGGTTTCGCCCGACTAGGTTTCGACCGAAACCATGTGGCGTATTACGTGGCACCTAGGTTTCGGTCAAATAAGTTTCGCCCGAATCCAAAAAAACCAAAATTTTCCTCTTCCCGCTGTAAAACTGCCTTCAAAATTGGATTTTTTAATGTAGGTTTCAGGGTTTCTATAGAAAGGGTTTCGGTAGAAACTGTTTCTATAGAAAGGGTTTCTTTCGAAACCCTTTCTAGTGCATCTATGTAGTTGGCAGCCAACAGCTTTTTTCAGAATTTTTGAAACTTTCAACTTTAGCTAAGTATTTCTTTAGTCAGAATGATTTTTTTGCAAAAAAAAAAATACCCTTTTGAGTGGAGAATCCAAATATATAATTTTTTAAATATTTTTATTAGTTTTAATATATTTTATTTTTAAAATAATGCAAGTAGGTTTTCAAAATGAAAAAGGAAGTTGATTACAAATTAAAAACAAGATAGTAAAATTTATTAAAAAAATTTAAATCTTATATGGGGCACAAGAGGAGAGAGTCTTCTTCAAAAGGGTATAATTCTTTTTTTGAAAATGATTTAAAAATTTGAAAATAGTTGACGGCCCATGAAAACTATCAAATTTTGACATGTTTGACTTTAAAACGTTATTACAAGAAAAATATACATCAAAATTTGATTTTTATTTTTCCATGCACAAGATATTGAAGTTACCTATTTGGAGAAAAAAAAATTAGGGAGAAATGAAGATTTTTTCAATTTTTTCTTGACGGCCCGTGAAGTCACTCTTTTCTGAAATTTTCAGCATTCCAAAATTTGTCCTTAAATTGATAAAAACATAATGAAAATAATTTTTTTTTAAATTTTAAAAATTACAACAATAAACTTCATCAAAAGTTCTACATTTCATTAGTTTACACCATTTCGAAATTCAAAACATAAAGACCACTTTTATGTGGTCAAAGTTCATTTTTTTTTTTTGCTGTTGGTCGATTCCTTTATAAAGTGTGACATAGGTTTGTGCTTTTACCCATTAAAAATAATTACATTGGAGGACACATTTCACCTAAAAATTATAACGTATTGTTGTATAAACAAGCAAGATTTTCCAGATATTTAATATACCATTTTAAAATCTTGTGGAATTCACCAAATATGGAATCATGGATTGATATAAATACAATCGAAAGTGTCATTTATTCTTATACATTTTGTTCAGTTTTGAGGCTTTACTTCTCCATTTGGAAGCAAGCGAAAGCTGAAAACATAGACTTAAAAGATGAGTGATCATTTCTTCATAGTGTTATTAGTTATAATAATAAGTTTTCTTTATCTCTTGTCCAATCTTGCTTCAACAAAGTGAACCTTAGAAGTTAGAACCAAACTCTGAAGTTTTGAAGTTTACCAAACCTCCGACCCACCGAGTAAAAAGATGACTAGGAAAGACTTGCAACTCAACTTTGAAGAGAACCATCAACCAAGTCAGGGATTCGGGAAGTTATGAAAATTTAGAACTCTGCAAGAAGGTTATAAAACTTTGAGTAGTGACTAAGGTTAGTAAAAGCCAAAAACTTATATTGTATTCCATGGCATTGAATTTCATATGTGATTCTGCATCATTTTTAAAGAACAACACTTATCACACTACTTATAAATTCCTATTGCATTTCCATTCACTCAATCTTTGATAAATAATTGAAAGGAATATTATTAATCCATTCCTTGAATAGAAACTAATAGTTCAATATCCATAACTTATAAGTTATAAGCTAACAAAAGCTAATAGTTCAACATAAATAACTTATAAAGGCATCCACCCAACTTAAACAATAAAAGCTTAAACTACCAAATCACCTAAATTATACTGAGAAATCCTTATGCATCCATCACCATAAAATCTTTATTCATAGATAATCATTCCACAACAATGAAACTATCCAAAAATCTATCATTCCAATAATACACAATCCACTGGCAAATATAGATTTTTTTTGTCTTGATAACGGTTTCTTGAAGACAACCATTTTAGAAATTAAAATAAAAAGTCTTTGAAGTATCAAGAGAGCCAAATTAAAGAAAATAACATAAAAACTAAAAACTAAATAGTGGTCCCACTCCCAACACTGACTCCTTCTCTTTCAATTATTTTTGCCTCCTTCAGTAATGCCTCTTGTGCCTTTACTCTTTTCATGTATTCCTAGTACTTGTTGACAATTGCGGTGATGTTTTTTCTTCATGGAGTTGTAGTAATTTGTAAACTGGTTCTCCATGTGGCCAAAGCCTTTTCAGACTCAACCAACATCTAAGATATTTTCTCTTCTCCACATTTATAAGTCCTTAGGTGGATCTCAATTTGACTAAGTTTTGAGGACTCCCATGTCACTATAGCAGGATCAACTATTTCTTTCTTGAATATATCTCTAAACTTCAGAGAGATCTCTTTTATATCCATAATTTTTTCATCAAACTCATCAGTAATTTCCACTCCCAGAATACGACAATCTTCTTTAACTTCTGCCAACATTTCATAATATTGTTCAAGTGTATTATTAATTTCCTTCACCAGATTATCATATATATTCAATCTCCATTCCAATGAAATGGATCAAGAAGGGTCTAGCTCCTTAGGATTATTCACAATTTTCTCACCAATTAATATCTTCGGATCCATAGAGTTCAATTCTTTCATTTCCTGAGCAAGCACATAGAGACTAGTTTGATATTTTCTAAGTTGCTAAAGTTATATTACTAACTCCTCCGTTTTATTAACAACTTGAGTGTAAAAGAGCAGAAATTTATTCAGAAAGAAGATAGCCTCTTGAGATATTTTATCGATCCCCTCACAAGCAGCTCTGGAATAGCTCAAATTCTTTTTTAATTCTCTCTATGGTGAGCACATCGATTCCCACTACCTAAGAACTTGAGGCTTCATCAGATGTAGGAGTGGACATGGAAGAAATAAAGTTACTCAATGCAAGGACTTGAGATTCCAGTTTTATATTTTCCTTCCTCTATTCTTTCACTCTTCTAATCAAGGTATTGACTGAATAATAGGGATGGTACAAATCACCTTCCAGTGTTGGAGGCCCCATATCAACATGTGTGACTTTGTTGTCTGCCTCTATTATTTCATCTTCATTTAAATCCTTCACAGGATCAACAATTTCTAACATTTGATTTCCAAAAGTAGCATCAGTCACCATCCTTGACATCCTCCTGCCTTTCTTAGGTTTTGAAGAGATTTGAAGTAACATTGAAATTGTATCCACTCCAACTATCATTGTATGAATATTCTTTTTCTTCTCCACTTCTTTTTTAGCCATCCTCGGGAGGCTACTACCAGACCAGAATCTTCATTTCCAATAATAGTTTCTTTAGCAATGTTAGGAGTAAGACAATTCAAAGGTAGAGAAGAGGGAAATTCAGAGTAAGACAAAGGAGGAAAGATATTATCTTCAGCGATCTGTTTAAAGATAGCTTCAGAATCTGTAGCCACAAGTTTTCCTTGATTGGTCTTCTTCTTAGGGGTGGGAGAAAGCACACTGTCTTGTTCACAGATGCTCTTCAACTTGACTGTTTCTTTTGGCCTATCACCATCACCTCCTGACTAATAATTTTCACTAGAGGACCTCATAGAGGGTTTCCCCAATGATACACTTGCACCACATGCTTGTGTAGACCCTTATTCATTCTTTTGTGATGACTTAGGCTCCTGAATAGGACCAACAACTTTCTGCCATTTCCCATACAACCAATCATAGGTTCTTTTAAGCACTGGGGCAGCACACACCCTCATATCTGGAATTTCACTTTGGCTCCAATCAACCCTGGGGTGAGATTTATCAGGCAATTTTTCATATGTAGGATCTATGATTGTTGAATCCTCAACTACATTTTTAGGAATGTAAAATGGCAGACCAAAAGATTGTATCTATTTTATCATTAACCTCATATAATCTCTTCTCAAAACTCCTTCCCATCGACAAAATCTTCCTAGAAATATTCGATAGATGGTTGATGATGATATAAGCTCTCTCCATAGAGATTATGCTTCACAAAACCCTTATTGTCAAAATTAGCTCTCATAGATAGATTTTGGAGGTTATATTCCTTGAGAATTCCTTCAACTCCCCTAGCCATCTAGTTTTTTTTCCACACAAAAGAATGGGTCTCCAATGGGAAGACATACCCTCGTTTACCCATGTTCATATACTTAATATTAACCATGGCCATTTGTTGACAAACTTCTAGAAATATCAATAAATCTTCACGATGCCAAGGTAATTTAAATGGGGCTTTCTCAAAACGCCCTATTCTTAGATAGGAAACTTATCAAATTGGATATAAAAACTCCCAAATTTTGATACAAGAGAAATTGATTCAAGGGAAAGGCACATTTTTGGATTTCCATCTAGCTTCCTCACGATCTCCATTAAAAATGCATCATTAGCACAACAAAAATCATCTATTCCAAATTGTTTAGTGAACTGAGGAAAGTGTTTATACATAGGCATATCAGAATCTAGGGTTCCTTGTATCTCCAAGCCAGGCCAAAAGGACCTCTGACTACCTACAATGTATGTCAAGAAAGAACACATACAAAAAGTAGCAGTCTTATGGAAATTAATTAATTATTAATTCAAATGGAAGAAAATAACTTCACCCCAGTCAATGAAAATGTTCTCATCACAGACTATCAAGATAAACTAGAACATCCAATCCTCAAATAACTCAACCTGTGGATTCTCAACAACGTGGTGCAATAAAGCAGTAACATCTACAATTGCTCCCTTAAAATGCAATCTTTTGAGTTTACTTAGTAGTTGCGACTTACCTTTCTTTTCAGACTTCAACTAGGTTTTGGCCATGGAGTTCTTACACCAGTCATTATTCGATTTGAAAAATTCACCTGCCACTGCGACATACATGTCTTCTACAGGTTCCCTTTCTAGAATCACCAACACATGAGAAATAGCTTTAGGAGAAAATTTTGCAGTTACAATTTCGTCTGTGGCTTTAATTTCTCATGTCTGTGGAATGTACCTTCTTGCACATGCACTTATCAGGTGCACACTCGACACAACTTCTGGAAACCCTCCAACCTAAGCTGGCCCACTTTCTAGGAGTTTTACATCTATCTCAGACTTTTCATCCCTCTTCAGGCACACCCAAAATTCATCTAACTTAAAAGGTTTGAGCATCATATCCCTTACGCCAACGCAATGCTCACTCTACATGAGCACAAATTCTTAGAGAATGAATGTTTTCACATGAGATTCTAAGAAGTACTGGCCTTCGCTAAGAACAAGAATGTAGGCTAAAAGTCTAAGTAAAATGAATGTTTGCACTTGAGAAGTACAGGCCTTGGAAAAGAACAAGAATACAGGCTAAATGTCTGAGTACAACTTCGCCACCCACTTCTGTCATTATTTTTTATAGGATGTGCTTTAAATGTGGCATTCAATTTCATACGTCAAAAAGATAGCCTTTGAATGTGCATGCTTTTGGAAATTCCTAAAAAGACAAATCAATTTTATTCCATACATAGCATTCAATGAGATTTTAGACGATGGTGCCTTTGAAAGGAAAGATAAGTCCATGGGTATGTGCAGGATCATCATGGAAAAACCAGGCCTTTAAGTGGCAAAAAAAAGAAAAATCGGAGTTAGGAAACTTGACGTAAAAATTTGAATAAGTTATCTATATTATTTCAAAAATATTTAAGAATAGAATCTGTAGCAAATTGAATGTAGTTTCTAAACTACTAGGTTTATTTAAAAGAAAAAAAATCTATTTGGTGAAAATTTGAAATTTCAATGTAGTAGTACTTAAATTTTAGGAAAAATAAAGAAGTGTTATTTGACCACCCTAACCACAATAAAATGATAATATTTTTTATAAGATTTTAGATATAAGTAGAAGACTCATGTTCTGATATGACTCATATTTTTTTGTAATTTTTTTCCAAGTAAATAATTAATTATATTTTTTTATTACAACTTTTGAAAAATATAAGAACTCGTATGTCTGACCACATTAACCTAGTCAAAACTTCATGAAATTCAATTTTTTTTTTAATCCTATAGTATAAACATAGAATGTGACTCATGTTTCATATTCAAAAAATGTGATACCGTTTGAAAGCTATATATTTTTCAATCAAACTATCAATAATGACTTTAGTCGTAATTCAAATAGAAAATGAATAATAATAATTTATTAAATTCAAAGTAAAACATAATTTATATTGGTGGAAAGATGAGAATATCCTTTAAAAACCCTTTTAATTTCATCAATTTTGGGTAAAAAAAAAGTCATCAGCCACATACCCTACACATACCCATCATATCGCCACTTTTTGGCCCATCATGGTCCTGCACATACCCCCATCATGTTGCACAGTCGCTGAAACTTGGAACCTCAAAACCAAAGTCTGAAGTTTCAATGTTTTCAAAACCTTTGATCCACCAACTAAATCCACACACTGTAACTCAAAGGTCATGTATGAATGAACTTAAGTTGCTCCACAAAGTGAACCAAGTTGGGGAATCGAGTAGTTATGAAAATTTAGAACTCCATGATAATGTCACATGTCACATGGTTATAAAACTCAGAGGCCTAGCGACTAAGCTTGCTTTGCTCCCTTATTTTGAGTCTACAACCATACATCAAATTTTCATCAACCATATAAATAATAAACATGTGTTTCAAAAAAAATTATTTTTAACCATTAATGTGCTTGGATTATCAAGGCTTTTATAAAATGAATTACAATGTCACATTAATAGCACAACCATTAATAGCATAGTAACACTTAACGTTGTAAAGGACTTAATAAAAAGAATTACAATGTCAAATTAATAGCACAACCATTTACTTTATTACAACTAAATTACAATGTCACATTATTACATAGTACAAATACAAATGTAAGTGCAAGCACCAAGCTTTTGCTGGATCACTGGTGAAAACATAAATGTAATTAATACATGTGTATTGCCTTATGTTTTACTTCTAAATCTGCATGCAATTATTTAATTTTTTTGCTAGGTAAAACACTGCTAGGGGCAACACCCTGTATTGATTATACAAAAAATGATTACATGAGTCTCTGTTTTTCAAAAAACCACCCTGAAGACCTTTTCTATCAAGTGACCTTCCTTGATTAGCTAGCCCACCCAAATTTTCATGCATTACAGAATTCATTATAAAATTGGCCTAAATTTAGTATAGACACTCTAAGACTCGGATTGGCTCAGTTACCCTATTATTGTTACTACTATTATTCAACAACAAAAAGTTGAAATCATACCCAACTAGAATTTATCATTCATCATCATCTTCTTCATTATCATCATCCTCTTGATCATCATCATCCTCTGACTCTATGCATTTCAAGTACGCCTTACAATTTGCAATCACTGGGCAGTCTGCTCCACATTTTTGGTGCGTTGGGCTTTTGGCCTTTTCCTCCGAGTCCCTGGGATCATTCACAAGTTTCTCTTCCCCATCTCCAAGGTCCCTATCATCATCATCACCGGCTAAATTTCCTCTTCTAGACCTTTGTCCTCCACATATCTCATTGCCCACCCACGCGGGAGATTGGTTGTCAACTTTGCTGCCTTGAGGAGAAAGAGAATGCTACGGTCGGACCTTTCAGCCCACAATTTTTCAAATCCTTTTGGGTCAATGGTTCAGACCAAAGGAAACTTTATTACCTCTCTCCCTCTCATCCACATCATGTAGTAGTTTTGTGGCATGGGGATTTTCCCATTCTCATCCACATTATCTAGCGCTGCATGAATGTCACCCAACCATGCATGCACAAAGACCATTTTGGTCAATTTTTTGCTTATCTCTTTCAAGACTCCCATATGCAAAAGGACTGCTAAGAACATTGTCGAAATCTTCGTATTTTCTCTAGCTCTGTGATAAGCCTTAAGAAATTTCAGCCCAACCACCTACTTGGTTTCCCAGAGAATGAGTGGATGGGTCGAATTCATCAGCCCCTGCAGTCGCTTATTGGTTATTTCTCCTCTAAAGGCTTGCTCTTGCTTCTCCATGTCCAATGCAAGCAGTGTTTCCATTTTACTCCTCACCCACAACTCGCCTTTCAGGAATTTTCTACCAATACTTCAAATTTTGCAAATGCAATGTGATAAATGGCTACTTACTCCACCTTTGCATGCATTTATTTCATAAATAGATAATAATGAATTTCTCAAAGGAAAAAAAACTAATGGAAACTTTCTTTTTTCATTTTAATTTCTTTATCTTTTACTTTTAAATCTAAATGCAATTATATCATAAATAGATAATAAATTATGGGCCACTAGTGTCGCTACCAGCCTAATTTGCACAAACCTAAAAACCAACTTAGTCAATTCATATATCTAAAGCCTTAAATGTACAATTAAAAATTAAAATGTTTAATTTTATTGACATCTAGCTACATGCAAATTGTACCTCAATCTAACAAGTTGTCAAAATCCGCAGACTCCATTCATCACTACCAATGCAACTCAAACGATATGAAATCATTACAAATCTTTTTCATTAAAGCTATGAGCTATCCAATCAATCGCTTCGGATGTTCAAAACTAGAAGATTGAGAATTTCAATAAAATGAAATGTAATGCATCGAGGCATTGAAAAGAGAGAAATGAGCCTTGATCTTTCCACATGTCTGCATCTAATAGTTCTAGTGTTATTCCAAAGGTTTCAATTTGCAAGTCTACTGCTTCAAAGATTTAATTTTGGAATGCAACTACAGTCGTCCAAAAATTCATAGAATGGTTGTGGTTATATTGATTTTCCTTTACATCCTTTGTGTTAAACGTTCTTAAGTTTTTAAGCCTTGGTCCTACATTCTTCCTAGGAGGTTCCTTTTTCTAAACCAACTTTTTGCACATGTATATTTCTGCCACTTAAGTTCTTCTATCGTTCATCACCAAAATCTAACCCATTGGGTTCATTACCATGATGATGAGCCTTGATCTCCCCACATGCTTGCATTGAATGGTTCTAGTGTAAATCTGAAGGTTTCAATTCACAAATCTACTGCTTGAGAGATATACTTTTGGAATACAACTATAGCCATCCATTGAAAAATTCATCAAATGGTAGTGGTCCATAATGTCGCATGGTCGCTAAAACTTGGAACCTTAGAACCAAAGTCTGAAGCTTCGAAGTTGTCAAAATTTTTGACCCATCGACTAAATAGATGCTCAAGAAAGACTTGGAACTAAGGTTAGGAAACACACCAAAACCTCAACTTTGGCAAATTAAGATAGGAAAGGCAGCAAGGACAGTGCATTTATGAAGTGAAGATCGTGGGTGGATTTTAGCAAGTGGACATGACTTGAGGATCGATGCGTAATTAAGACTAGTACATGTGGAGTTTGGAAAATTATTACCTCTTAGCTAGGCTTGAAATTTTCCTATCACTTTACATTTTATGAAAAAATTTAACTGTCAAAAAAATATTTAATTTACATTTTTTATATAAAATATTTTATATTAAAAAATTATTGATTTTATTAATCATACATATTAAATAAATTCTATAAAATAAATGTTGTTGAAATTTTTTTATAGTTTAATCCTTAAATTCATCTATCTAAAAACATAAATTATTTGTAAAAGGAAAATAAAATTTCAACATGCTCACCAATAAAACCAAATGTTGTATTATCTTGGAAAACATCAAAGCTGAGAATCACTATAAACAAAATGCTATAAAATAAATGTTGTTGAATAAATCATATATATTAATATAAAGTGAAATTAGAAAGAATTATTCCAATTCTAAACTAATTTATATTTTTATCATAAACATTATTATATACTTTAGATTTATCTTCATCCATCAACTACCAAAAATTATTCCAATTTTAAACTAATGCTATAAAATATACTTTAGAAAGAATTATTCCAATTCTAAACTAATGCTATAAAATATACTTTAGATTTATGTTCATCCATCAATTGCCAAAAATTTGATTAGCCTTGACACAGTTTCCATTTCCAACATATCAAATTATCCCTAATCATACTCGCCTGAAATCTACCCTTCCAACCATTGTTCGTGCCCCAAGGTGTTTTACAATTACAATGAAAATCTTGGCATAACCCCTAAAAAACAAAATCATAGACAAGATTTAGTACAGTAATCTAATTTTTTTTAAGAACTTATACTACTCAGAGGCCTTTGATGAATTACCCATTTCCAATGACTCTATCTCCATTAACAACTTCATCTTCTTCCTCGGATGCAAACTCTTCCTTTCATGCATCTCTACTCTAGCAATGTCTTTGAGATTATCTATGACCTCCTTGACCTCCATTAGCTCAACACAAATTTTGAGTGCTCACCACAAAGCTTTGGTGCATCCTTTTGGCCACCTGATAAAGAGAGATTGAAATCCACGACCTTCGGGCCTCCACCATCCATGCCTTCAACCTTAACAATCCCAACTCCTAGTATCGCCCATTCCAGAATGCCTTCCATAACCTCTAAAAAATATTTGTGAACCAGAGTTTTCATGACTTTCCTCACTACATCCACCGACTCTCCTAAGTCCACACCCCAAGCCTTGACCAATGAATAAATATCCATATTGGTCATGTATCTGTGCTTTAATTTTTCAAAGCCATTACCCAAAATAAATTGAATTGCTTGTGCCACCTACACATCCTTGAAGAGAAATAAACCCCACAACCACTTCACAGATGCTTTGCCAATGAAAGGGTCCAACTTCCTCCTTGATGTCAAGGTGAAACCGACCTCCATTATTTCTCTAGTTCACTAGCTTCTTAACAACCACCCAATGTCGACTGGCTACATGAGATGTGTGTCTTTAATTCATCTCAATTTGCTAGCCATCTTCATTAATACCGATTATGAAACGTACGTCCTGCGTCAACAAAAAACCTTCATAAATGCTTCACTTTTTATGAAAACTTTCATGCCTCCTTCGCTTACTAAACAATGTTTAATTCACCAAAAAAATTTCTTAATCATTTGAAAATAGGTTTAATTTTCCAACAAATTTTAATTTTTAATTTGAAAAAAGTTTTAATCGCCAACAAAATTATTTTTTCTTGTTTGAAAACAGGTTTAATTCGCTAATTGAAATATTTTATTGGTTTGAAAATAGATTTTAATTGCCAATGGAAAAATTTTAGTGGTTTTAAAAAAATTGCATTTCACCAAGATTTTCCACAAACTTCTAATGATTAGAAAAGATTCGCCAATGGACTTTTTTTTCACGAAAAACAAAAAAAATCTACTAAAATTAATATTTTTATCGGAAAGTATACAAGATTCGTCAAGATTTTACTCCTTCACCAATGGGGGGGTTTCTTAAAGTTTTCCTTGCTCCTAAGTCACCTCCTATTAGTGAACCACATAACAAGAAAATAAGAGATTTCTTGAAATTTATAATGCAATTTGGTAGTAACAATGTTTCACAGCAATCAAGTTATAATATCTAGTTGCTCAAACATATACGAAACCACACACCACTCCCACTTCATTACCATTGCCTCAACATATTTTTCCTAGTGCTCCTCATTTGATTTTACATAATTTAGCTGAAGACCTTAAAAACACTCTAGCTAATATATCCATATGCCATCTTGTTAAAACATCACCTATGTATACAATTGGTTATTTCGAGAAATGTTGCAAATAAAGTAGGAGGAGATCCAATCTTCTATGAAATTGAATGATGTAGCACCCTCCTTTAACTGTATGCAAGTTGTACAGGTAGAAATTACGTTCCATAAACATGAATTACCCTAACTTGAGATTCAAAACAAAAATGAAGCCTTGATGAGAAAGGTGATCATTAATGAAACCATAATTATGCACACTCTCATAGACAATGGAGCAGGTCTTAATGTTTGTAGCATGAACCTCCTAGATAAAATTGGTGTGGAAAAGAGGCTTATTCAACTTAATCATGTTAATATTTATGTCTTTAACAATTTTAATAGGAAACCATTAGGACTAATCATATCACCTATTGAGGTCAAACTTGTAGTGTTGCCTACCCCTATCCATATCATGCTAGAGCCTATTTCATACAATATTCTCATAGGGATACCATGGATTCATGCTATGAAAGGAGTCCCATCTACTCTTCACCATATGATGAAATTTGAATACAACAAAAATATATAAACCTCAATTAATTAATAAAACCCTATATTAGTGTGAAAGTGTAGGTATGTGCAAGATCGCCATAGAAAAAATAGGCCCTTAAGTGGGAAAAAATTCAGAAAAATCAGAGTTAGACAACTTGATGTAAAAATTTGAATAAGTTATCTATATTATTTCAAAAATATGTAAGAATAGAATATGTAGAAAATTGAATGTAGAACTTCTAAACTACTAGGTTTTTTTTTTTAAAAAAATCTATTTGGTGAAAATTTGAAATTTCAATGCAATAGCACTTAAATTTTAGGGACAAAATAAAAAGTAGGTGTCTGTCTAACCACCTTAACCATAATAAAATGATAATATTTTTTTATAATATTTTAGATATAAGTAGGGGACTCATGTGCTGATGTGATGCATTATTTTTTGTTATTTTTTTCCAAGTAAATAATTAATTATGATTTTTTTATTACAACTTTTAAAAAATATAAAAACTCGTATGTCTGACCACCTTAACTTGGTCAAAACTTCATGAAATTCAATTTTTTTTTAATCCTATAGTATGCAAAGCATAGAATGTGGCACATGTTTCAAATTTAAAAAATGTGATACCATTTGAAAGCTATGGATGTTTTTCAATCAGCCTATCAATCAGGACTTTAGTTGTTATTCAAATAGAAAATGAATAATAATTATTTATTAAATTCAAAGTAAAGAATAATTTATATTGGTGGAAAGCTGAGAATCTCCTTTAAAAACTCTTTTTGTTTCATTAATTTTGGGTAAAAAAAAGTCATCGGCCTCATACCCTACACATACCCATCATATCGCCACTTTTTGGCCCATCATGATCCTGCACATACCCATGTATAGATACACTTTACAAACCCCTAAATAAGGCACCATTAAGTCCATTTAGTTATATTGGGCCATAAACCTAATGTGAGTGTGTAAAACACATTACAACACTACTTCAATGCAAAATTAGGCTCATTTTAATATAATTATTCCCAAATTAAGTGTGAAAAAGGGATACATTTTTCTACACTACATTTTTCCCCCACTCTAGTGAGAGTATGACCCTATGTAAAACTCACACTAAAGTTGAAATTCAAGATGATTATGTATGCAACAGTGAAAAAGATACAAAATCATACAATATCAAAGACCAAGAAGAAAAGGGAGGTAGATCAAGCCTTAATTGTCCAACATGATGTGGAACACGTCTCAGCTGTTTGTCCAAGAGAAAGGGGGGTGATCAAGCCTCAATTGTTCAACGCAATGTGGAACACATCTCAGTTGTTTTTCCAAAGAATATTCACAAGCGAAACTCTATGTCCACTATGCAAATGACATGCATGCTCACATCAACATAGTGGAACCCCAGGTTGTCCACTAGGTGAGTATCCCAAAAGGGTGGAAAATGAGAGAATCATATTAGGCTCCCATACAATATCAAACATATCCTCCTAACAACTTCAATAAAGCACCACAATGCTAAGCAAGGCTCCATATTCAATCAAGGTTGTGTTTGACCTTCATAAGGTCAGGAAGTTGTGTTATGCCAAACACTTATGAACATTTTGTATATAGGTTTTTGTTCAAAAGGATTTTTCTTCATGCATATAAGGTCTTCTTTTTAGGGATCATTGTGCCTGATGTCTCCAAGAGAGGAAAAACCAAGAGTAAAAGATTGCAACTTATGGGATGCCTCATGTCACATCACCACTAAGAGGAAATTTGTACATTAAGAAATATCGCACTCTTGGAGGACATCAATCCCAATGACACCACCAAGAAAAGGACACATAAAAAAAAAATCACACCATGAAACATTCAAAAATGTCAAAAGATATTATTTATGTATTCCCCCACTTTAAATCATTTTCTAACACCATTGTTGTGAGAAATTGCTTTAAAGTAGCCATTGTTTACTCGTAAGACATGAGAGCTTTCCTCAGAAACCCTATGTCAATTCATATGTTTCCAAAATAAAGCTACATCATGAAAAAGGAGGGAGGGGTTGTCCCCAAAAATACCTAAAGTATCTATGGATTTGAGGTCAGTATGTCCTTGCTACAATGGTGTCATAGAGTGTGGAAATGTCATCATTCGCCAAATATGTGTAGAATTGAAGTTATGACACATTGAGAGTGAAAACAAACAAAAATCCTTTTGGTTCAACATGGAAGAGACATGAATATCTTGATGCCTTGCATCACCCCAAAAGGAAAGCACAAGACAAACAAAAAGGTATTTAAAGATTACAACATAGAGAAGAATGTAGGTACATATAGAGGAATGCACAAAAAGAGAGAGAGATACATCAAGAAAAACAACACAAGGGATCATATTACACACATGAAATCACATAAAGAAACATGAAATAGTAAAAATACAAAATAATAGTAAGAAACATGTGAGTCAACTTATAGAAAGTCTTTTGCATCCCAATCTTGATTAGTATATATAGAAGATGGAAAACTAGCCAAAGAGACAACATCAAGTGCCAAGACTAAGACAAGGTTATCTAATCCCTTGCCCCCAATAAGTGAAGGACAAGGATGACCCAAGATGAATGATGATATGTTGCTCCTTGCAAAACGGAAATGATTTTTCAATGAATGTGAAACATGTAATAGTGAGTATGCTATGATCCTACAACTATTACATGGCAAGGACTGGCAACTATTGTTGTTGATTATGATGAGTAAACAAAGTATCAACTTGATGCATATCTAATGAGATATTCCCACATGTAGTATCTATCAGTTTAAGATGCATCGAAACTTGGAGTTGTCTTGGAAGAATCTTTCATAAGAGTGGTGGCATTGAGTGAAGGCTTGTTTGTTTCTTTCAAGGGACAATAACCAATACCATTAGTTGTTTCTTTTGTGTTAGGCTCTATAGGACACATATAACTTGTTCTCTAGCATTTGGTCAAATGAGACACTGAATTGATTTTTTCTAACTAAATCTTCACTTTCGGGCACCTATAGCGGCTAAACCATGAGGAATTTGAAGATGATGCAAAATAGTGATTTGTGACATTTTGTATATAGATTCGAAATATATTTTTTTCATTTTTTTTGGAATTATATTGCACTTCTTTTTTCATCTCCTTTGAAAACTATTTTTTTTAGTAAACACCATTTTTAAGGAGTGATGCTCACCGTATACAACATAACTTTTTTTCCATGAAGGATAAAATTCTATTTTTTTCAAATTTATATTTGTAACTATGATATATAGTGCTTTCATTTGGTCTTATAGTGTTTTATTGAATATTTTTTCCTTAATCAAGTTTCGAAGTCAAACCAATTACAATTCAGACATAAGCAGACTATGTACAACATAACATTTTTTGTATGTATCAAAATTCTTTTTTTTGTTGGATAAAGGACGTCAATATCTAGTGTACTAATATTTTTGAAAAAGAAGTTTTGATAATCTATTGTTTTTCCACATGTGTAGAACACTGAGATTGATTTTCGGTGAAAAACCTACATTCACAAAAAATAAAAAATAAATATAATAATAAATTTTAATTTTTTTAAATTATACTTTTTGGGAAGCTTATAATAAGTACTAAATAATTATAAAAAATAAATTTTAAATGAATTTATTTGATCCCCCAAAAAGTAAATCAAAAGTGGTTTTTTATCAACATTTTGATAGGTGTAAATGATACTTCATTATAGGTATAGTTTAAAACTAGTAGGGTTCTATCCAAGGGGGTTTGATTTAAGGTGGTTCGATCAAACCCTCTTCAATTGGAATTCTTTAAAAGGAAGTTTTCAAGGCTTAAATCATTATATTTTCTAAAAATATGTGATTTTTAAAGCAAAAATCAGGATCTCCTAGAAATTATAAACCAATATTGTGGGATCACCTGATCACATACTTTTCCACTATACGCTAGTTGTTTCATAAGTTCATAACCTCTTCCATAAAGAATTTTCATTTATTTCTGACTCGGTGGTTGTTCATAATCACTTCATCAAAGTTTTTGTGTATGTTATCTTTTCTTCTAAAGTGGTTGAATTAGATCACTATTGAATTTGACCACAAATTTTGATGAATGTTTGTTGAAATTTTGATAAAACATTGTCAAAATTCTGATGAAACATTGTTTTGAATTTTGTTGCTTTAACGACAAACTTTTATTCGTAAAAAAATGGAATTGGTGTTATTCGGAAAATGAACACAAACTTCGTCGCAATTTCAATAAAAAATCAACTAATGTTCAATGAACAATCACCAAACATTCGTTGCACAATCTCCAAACGTTCATCGCATGTATAGAAACTTTGTCGAAAAATTGACACAAATTTGTCACAATTTTGATGAACAATAACCAAACATTTGTCGCACAATCACCAAATGTTCATCGAAGGTTTTAGTAGTTCATCGGTTTTGGTACATTGAAATTGCGATGAAACTTTGTCGGAGGTTGTATTGTTTCATCGATTTAGGTTCATCAAAATTGTGACGAAACTTGCAGTTTTTAAAAAGAAAATTATTTGTTCAAATGTATTCTATTACATACATTTGAACGAATTTTATTATTGGTGTGGGTGAGTTTTCTAATTGGACCCTTGTGGCTATGTTGATTTACCGTGTTGGAGTCACGAATGACAGAAGTTGTTAAACTAGCAACTGATGATCCTTTCCTAAAAGTGTAGATAGCTATTGGAGTTGTCTTCTCAACAAACTTAAGGAAGTGAAAATAACATAATAAAGAACAGAGTACTTCAAAGGACAAATTCAGCATGCACCCCACAACATTGAAGCATGTCAATCATTTTAAATTGAAGCCTACATAATATTCTGCAAATTTTGGCTACCATTAGCTTTACATTGTTTTCTTTTACATGTTGACGTCTTCTCTTCTTAGCGAGTGGATCACTGACCAAAAAAGGGAAACACTATATTGTGTCAATATGATTATACTAAAATTATTAGAAACTTATCAATTTAGCTTTAACCAAAACTCTAGTAATGGAATACCAAATATACAAAAATTATGTATAGTACAAGTTAAGAAATGAAGACTACCACCATTCTATAGAGCTTATAGTCTACTTGTACATTCTATTTCAAAACCAAATTTTTCCCATGGTAAACTATTTCCAATTATAAGAGAAATCATATGAGGGTTCTTCCTACACATTTCCCTCAAAACATGACCCTCCCTCAAATTCAGTGAAAAAATCATTAGGACCAATTGTTGGTTGTTCTTTGTTCAGTCCAACAAAATTTGGGATCAATGCCGCTTTTTTAATTTTCCTATCCTTTTGAGCAGCAACCAATTCTTGTGGATGTAGAACCTTCCACCTCCTACAATTTTTATAGTTGAAAAATATAAATAAAGGTGACAACCATATAGATATAACAACAAAAAATGGTCTTTAATGGTACCTACTACCTAGCAGTAACACCTTGATACAAACAATAAGGATGTACTTCCCATTACAATCATGACTTCAAAGGTCCCTAAAGCCCCAATCAGGTAAATATAATAGTAGTATTCCAAAGGAAGTGATAATGACACCGACCGCCTGCATTGATTGTTAGTGTGAGGAGGCACAAAGATTGCAACATTGAACTAGAAATATCCATAAAGAGAAACTGTCGATCCCAGTTTGGTATTCTCCTCTTATGTCCATCCTTCCAACTTAATTGAAGGATCCAAAACATTACACCGCCTATCCCAGAATGTTTGTTAAAAAAATTAAGTCTTTAAAACATAAATTTTGAAGAGGACTTTTTCCCAAGCTACATATAGTTTGCGATAAGAAACCAAAATGTATTTTTGTAGGAATACCTTTCTCTACATTGGACTTCAGTTCAGCCAGGTACAAATTTAGCAATCTTTTTCCACATTCTAGGCCCATAAACTAGGACAGCAACCTTTAGCCGCTTATCCTTCTCTACTATCCATCTTCCAACCTTTTTCCTATCTGGGAGAATAGACTTGCATCATCTACACAATTGTAGAAGCAGAAAACAAACAAAATATATCAAAAAAAAGTAAACCAAAAACCTTAATAAATAGAAATTTACAATTGTTACCTTATATCAATAGCACTGTTTGAAACTGCAAAAAATATATGCCTTTTCTAATAGATGATGTGTAAAAGGTTCCATATGGTTTTTAATCCTATTAGGTCAATTTCCTTTATTGCAGAATATGACCTGTACATGTTTAAGCATTGAGCACCTGTCTGTCCTTCCATACTGGCAACAACTATCTACCAATCATTCTCCCTAAAAGTTTCAACAACTACTCGAAGTTGGTCATCTTCTTCATCTGTCCAATCTTTCCACATGATGTGAGAATTGAGGTTGCATTGATATCTTGAAAAGCACTATGAAGGTGTTCTATTAGTGCCCAACATTTTTGAAATTTGAACCCAGTTATGAAGTCCATTGTTTTGCACAATTATCAAAAGCTTTTTGTCTTCAACTTTTTTCCATGGACTGAAATTAATTAATGGGTCTTTGTTATTTAGCCATCTACAACAAAAGTTAGTTTTAAATTATGACCAGAAAAATGAACATATTAACAGTAAACAACTTAATGGTATAGCAAAAAACTATTAGTCACAAATATTTAAGCATGGCAGTATCTCAAATAGGTAGCATATAGCCTGAGAACATTCACAATGACCATCAATTTTATAAAAATCATCACATTTTCAATCAACTTGTACACCTAAACATCATACAACATCTAAGATAGAATGGAAACAAAAAATCCTAGAATACTAAAGAGTGGGAGGGTTGACATGCAAACACCCATTTTAAAATTTTGGAAATAGAGAAAAGGGAAAGAATCTAAATATTTATACCATAAGAATAGTTGTTCTAGTATTTCAAGAATAATGTAAGCAATTCCATTTCAGATCTATATTGTCCACTATGGTCCAAACAAAGTCCATATAATATTTGTACACACTAAAACATGCTAAGGTATAAACCACGATTGCATATTTAACTAATATCATTCATACATTTACAATTCATAATTTCTTTATTTATCCCCAAGAAAATAATTACCTTGCTTCACAGTTTGCACCTTAGCAAACTATTGACTGTACTAGATTGCGATCAATTGCAAGAAACATGTTCCTAGGTAACTCTCTCGTGGGAACATCCTTCACAAAGGAAAATATCAAGCTATTAGAACTAGAAGCAAGGTTGTGATTACACTGAGAAAAATTCAGTAAACCAATTTCTTGAAAAGTATTTTGCAATGAAGAATGTTTTGAAACAAAGGTTTCAACATGGATGACTGACTCTTTCACAGCTTGACTAGCCAGTCTAGTGCTCTCCTCCAGTGACAACCTACTCAATGCATGAAATACATATCCTTGCATAAGGAAAATCAATTCAAAGAATAATGAAAATTTAAAATAGCTGTGAAATTTCCTTATATTTTAAAATTTTCCCCATTTTTTAATAGTCGTCCCCTAAAGAATGGCCTCCCAAAAAACTTGCCTGGAAATGTGTCACTGAGTCCCCTGTCATACTTTTCCTAGAAACTTGGTGGAGCATACATGAGAATATTTTACCACGTGGTGGTTTGGTTTGATGAACTATCTAATGGATTTTATAAAGCCCATTCTATTCAATGTAAAATCAGTCAATTCAATCCAGTGAGTAATACTCTATTTTGACATTCTCAATAATCATGGTGTAATCTTTGTTTCTTGTGATTGTCTGATCCATTTCAATATGGTATTGGATCAAGGTTGGAGGAGAGTGTTCTAGAGTGTTCAATATTGTTATCATTCAATGCTAGATATATAGTAAGAAGACTGACTATGTTGTAATCCAAGTTGTTTAAGCTCCAAAATTGGTTGGGGTAATGTTGTGGGTCAAAATATTTCCCTTGAGGTTTATTTCTTATGGGTGAGATATTGTAGTGGACAAAGATTTTGATAATGATTAAAACTTGATAGTTTGTTTTTGACCTTGCATTATAGCAATAGTAGTTTCGGGCATTGAAGTGATGGTAGCAAGGACCAACCTAGTAAGCTTATGTAAGAGGAATTGACTTCCAATGAAGGGGTACTTAGCATGGGTGAATATTCACTTGGTGGGGAGTTAGCATTTGACACAGTGTTCAAATCACTTACAAATTATATGATGCATAACAAACAGTTATAAAATTACAAAGGGGGAAAAGAGTTTAAGAAAACAACCACACTTATCAAATGCTTTCATTTTCTCTTTGGTCATCTATTTTATATTGAGGAAAGTTTACAAATATGGTTCATACAATAAATTGACTAAGATTAGCTCCTTTTTATTAGAAATTTTAAATAGATGCATAACCCAAGAACTTATTAAGAGAGAAATAAGTTAGAAAACTATAAATGAATAACACAAATAGAAACCAAAGATTTCAAGAGATGTGTAGATGTCAAGATTTCATAAAGAGCTCACAAAGAGAAGCTACCAAAAAAGATTAAAAATACAAGCTAAGTAGTGACTTTTTATATAATCAAGGAGAGGGTGGAGGTGGCAAGTCCAACCAATAGGGATTGATTGCCAAGTGGTCTAAAAATAGAAAATGTAACTATCTTGTAGGATGATGACATCTCAACAACCCACTCATTTAATTAAGTTAAGTAAGCTTAATAAATGTGTAGAAAAAACTTAGAAAAGAAAACAAAAACTTACACTAACACCTCCCTTACATGGGTGAAGAGTGTGAAACCAAATGGAGCTTGATGAGGTATCCATGTACAAAGAAATTCCCCCCCCCCCCATAATGAAAGGATTTCTAGCACTCCATTTGATGTACTTCTAATAACTAGTTTGAATAATTTTCTAGCCAAGATTTCATGCCAATGTACCTACAATTCAAATGACAAATTTCTTCAACTTCATTGATTATGAGGAATGGATTTGTCATCATTTTGCATTTCATTTTGATTGTTCCCAAATAAAATTACAAGGAAAGAGGATGAGCTTCTAAGTGGAAGAGAAATGGTTTTTAATTTGACTCAAATCTATATTGGTGCAATAATCAACCTCCACCAACTATTCAACAAATAGCTCATTTAAAATTAATTGATAGAAAGTATAACTAGCCATTGATGTCCTCTAACAAATCCACAACAATCTACTAACCTCAAAGAAACCATTTCAAAATATTGTATTTTTATCAATTTACACCAGTAATAAGTACAAATGCGAATATACCATTAGAAGTAGACTTGAAAATGGTGGCAACATTCTTAATTCTGATCACCAAAAGATTTGTATGGGATTTTGGAAATAGATGTTGAATTAAAGTAAAAAGAGTATATGCACCATGGTTAGTCCATTGTATTTTGAAATGGAATATTTCTATATCCATTGATTTTTCATTCATTTTCTCCTAAAATCCATTACCAAAGCCAAGGGACCTAATTACACAAGAAAACAACCACTAAGCAAACTACAACCAAAGAAACTATAGACCAACCTACCATCCTACAAATGTACAAATACATAACACAAAAATAACATCAAATATTCACTTTAGTGAGGTTTATTGTGCTCATCATAACAAGCTTATGCTCTCAAAAATCACAATTTGGGTTCAATTGTCCTAACTTTTGTTCCTCAAAAAGACACACAAAGAAAGTCCCAGGAGCTTGAGTCAGTAAATCTAATTCTAGACAAGCCCAAACCATGACATATCCTCATGGATTATTATATTAATTATAGGACCTAGTAAATTCCAAATGCTCAAACCAATGGTCCACAATGATTAAATTGACATCATTCTACTGCAACAATAGGATCTATCCAAGCCAACTATCTAAAACATAAAGGTATCTAGGGCAGCAAGTACATGCATTTTTTGTGTAAACTAAAACCATGATCCAATGGGATTTCATACTAGGTACATAGCTAATTCAAATGACACACTTCTCTAGAATACAATACTTAAGTGTTTCTCTTATGGCTTATCAATGACAAATCTCCTTCTTTGTGATTAGTGTCTATGTACCCTAAAAGCAATTGCAAAATCAATCACCTTAACAACATTCTTTACTGGTTGGAGATAAACATAGATCAACAAGTAATACTTGTTGGGTATTTCAACACAATGAAACCACTATTGAGAATAGAGGCAAACATTCAACTTAAGGGTAGCTAACTGTGTGATGGAGATAGTTAGAAAAACAAGGTTACTGGAGATGAACTTGTAGGAGGGGAAATTAAAATGGACTAATAGAATGGAAGGCCAAGAAAGGATAGTTGAAAGAGTAAATCACATATTGTTGATAAGTCATTGGATGGTAGTACATAACAAATCAGTGCCCACATTTATGATGCTACACTCTTTGACCATTCACCAAGTAGTTGTATAAGTACTACCTCCTTCACCATCACAATCAATAGTCATATGGATGAATGATTCAACATATCAAGAAGGCTGCTAAGCCATGAATTTTTCATTCTCCTTGGGGGAACCTTAGTTAACATTTTGCAAGAAGATCAATAGGAAAAAAAAAAAATTGATTACGTCCCATAGAAGGAGGGCAAAATGAAGGCTAGATGAATTTGATCGCTAGATGATATGGTTTGTCAAAATGATGAAGAACTTGTTGATTTAATGAACTTTTAAGTTTGTGTAGGGTATTTGGAAGGTGTTTTGTTTACATACATTAAGATATATTTGTTCCCCAAACTCGCGTTCACTAAAAGAGAGGGAAGTTTTTCCTTTGAAGAAGGTCAAATATCCTAAAAAATTTAGGGCTTGATTGAGGGTTTTGAAGAAGTATTTATCCATTCAAGACATGAATGCTATGTTGATGTTCTATTAGGACACATTGTAGAGATTTACTAGGAAAACATGGCATGTTGAGATTAGATTTTTCAAGTTCATGACACATGAAGAGAAGCTAGAGTTTGTTTTCCCTATTGATACCACATTGTAGGATTAGGAGAAAGATGCATGAGATGTATTATGCAGATGAAAATTTGTAGGAAATGACATCAAACTATCTCCATGTACCCAAATTCCTTTAGGGTGAAGACTTCACATGGTTGTAGTTCTACTACTCTCTAGGTATGCTTCATATCATTTGATACCTTTTGTAAAGAAAAGAGGGATCAATTATAACAATTTGTAACACTATCAACTTTAATTAGTAATAAAAGTACATAGATAAGAATCACTTCTAGAAGGCCAGTCATTCCAAGAGGTAGAATGATGTCAAATCCATACATGATAGGCATCTCAAACTTTGACATGTTATCATTGTGGACATAGGTTAAAAGGGCATCTAGCAATGAAATCTTCCAAGGAACTTGCTCATGATGAAACACTTTTTGCTATCAATAATATTGTTAGAATTGATGAGTATAATGAACCTTATTTTAACCCTACCAATGGGTCAATATCATGAAGGAAAAGATATAAGGTTAAAATAGTATACAAGATGGAGCTATAAGCCTATCATGGATTAGTAAATAACATAGAAAGAGACTATTCATTGAAAATAACTAGTGGCCCTATGATTTCTTTCATAGTCAAGGTCAATAAACATCATGGTATAAAATGAAGACAAGTCATGGCAGTATGTAAGGCTAAAAGGAAAAAATGGATAAAGGATTTTTCAAGAGACTATTTGACTGTTATATGGATGACATATCATTGAGGAAAATGCATGATTAAAATAGAGGATAACTATATATATAGAGGAAAAAAAATATGGCACTTTATGAAGGGATGTTTTGCATTAGAAGATGCCATAAAAGGTGAAGGATTGCTATAAACCCTTGTCAAACTCAAGAACCATGTTAAAATTTTAGTTGAAATTCTTATGGATTTGTCTAGGCTAGTGTGAAACCTCTTTGCCCCATATGAGATACGATATCATATGGGGCAAAGAGGTTTCACATGGATAAAGATAATGTTAGTACAATAATATTAATATCTAGATCTTATCTTAATACAATGTTTCATAGGGTGCATATATAGTAGTAAAGACTATCAAAACCCTATATAAAACCCTCAGGAGTAAAGAGCTTAGAAGGAACTCAAGTCTAGTATGGTGGTATGAAGACATTGGTGGTGGTTTTGAGAGTAGGGAATAATATGGTTTACGATGTATTGAAGGTACAAGAGTTTTAAATTTCATAGCATGGTTATGTGTTTGTACATGATAAGTCTATGAAAGGGTGATAAGTCTTTAAGACTTATATAAGACTACAAAGGACAAATCCATAAGCCATTGTAGAGGATAGGTTCATAATGGAAAAGAAAAGGGTGTGTATCTAAACATAGAACGTGGATTTCCTAAGTTTAAAATGACAATTTCATGACCATATGAATATCCTATCAAGACATTATTACAAAGGTAAAGAAAGATAGTTCTAAAGGTTGAATGCAGCCAACAATGAAATGGGAAATGTGATAGTCTTGAAAGAGCACAAGAAACCTTAACAAATGCAAGGAATATCTATGAAAAGTTCCATAAAGTGCAGGTTTGAAAGATGAAAGTCTAAGTAACTTGTTGAAGGAGATAGTTTTGGTAGAATGAAGAGTATTTGGAAGATCTTATCACAAAACTCAGGATCAACCTTACTTATCTCTATATCTTTCATTGATGTCTGCCCTGCATCATTTTCAATCTTGGTTGCATATTGGTTGAATCTTACTAACTCATGTAAAGGTATGATTTGGAAGGACAAAAATGAATGAAAATGTTGATTGCAACTTGATTGTACCATGTGTTATTATCTATCTAATGATGTAAGTTCCTAACTATCAAACTTTTAATTTTCCTAGACGTCCCTAAAGTATTCTATCATAGAAGATCTTTCCAATATGAAATTTATTATGCTTGATGTATTAGTCATAAGTACAAGAATTAGTAAGATTCAACCAATATGCAACCAAGATAAGTACTGACCTTACGTAATTTCTCGAAGGAATTTTTCTAATGCAAGATCCATCCATGGATAACTTCCCCTACAAAAGTTGTCATACAGGTAACATATTGAAGCAAAGAGAACTAATGAAAATCACATAAGCTTAAAAGTGCAGCATAATGAAATATTGAAAAGTGCATTACCTAATTGAGCTTCTCTTTTTTTCAAGAATAGTTTAATATTCTCTACTTAACAAGGCCAACCATGTGAGGGTGGAAGCTAATTTCCCCCCACCCCCTCACATCACTCTCAATTCCCCATACCCAATCATATAACATTAATCATTCATTCATCCATTAATAACATATAACATTCATTCTTTCAGTTTTTACATATTATCAAAAATATGGTTAACAAAAATATCAGTTTTTAACATTCATTAACATATTATCAAAAATATGGTTGTCATAATATGATTACAATCACTTTTTTTTTGTTTCTTTTTTCAAGCTAAAATAAGCTGAAGTGGAGTATCATTTTTTAAATCATTTGTCCCCCCTTCAGTTGTTCTGCCTGATGCTCGTGATCTTAATGTATGCCTAGTCATGTACTAATCACGACGTGGAGGCCACTGCAAGGGGGGTTCTGCTACAATAACAAAGAAATTTTAAATTGATATGTTTTATTATTATTGTTACAAGTATTTCATTAATTAAAAGAACATTAGAGTGGTGCTTTTTACATGATGGGGCCACATCATGTTCCTAATCTTGTCTTATAGCCTCATGCTCAACATGTTGAACACCCTCTAAATCCTAATCTGGAGTTGAAACACAAAAGGTTACATTAATTAATACACCAATTTCAATTAAATATGTTTAAAAGAACATTAGAGTGGTCTTCTTTACCTGATGGGGCCACATCATGTTATTGATCTTGTATAGCCTGATCATGCTCAACACATTGATCACACTCTACATGCTCTAAAGTTGAAACATGAAAGGTTACCTTAATTAATACACCAATTGCAATTAAATATGTTTAATTGTATTAATCCATAATGCATTTTGTATAGCACATGAATATATCTAGTATGGGGATGCACATGGCCATGACCTTCATCTGCAGGTTGTGCTCCACCCTCACCAGGCTGCATTCCAATGTCATGTGCAGTATTATCATTGCTTGCCTATTTAAAAAAATAGGCACACAATTACTTTATGGTGGAATTAATATTGAATAGATTGCACAAGTATTCAATTTTAAATAAACTTCATTGAGTTTATTTTCCCTGCGTGTCAAATGCAGTAGAAGTTCGTGTTTGCCTAGTCAAGAGTCTTAGGCTTTAAGCCATATCTCCATAGCCTTGCTAGAAGGAAATCTTCAACTCCTCTTCTGTGGGCATTCTGTTGAATTTAGAGCCCTGCAATTTTGCATAAGATCATGAATTTTTCTTCTATGGTGTGATAAAACCAAAATTGTTTACAATTTATTATTTGGATGCAATATTTCATTTATTGATACTTACAATTCGTATGGCTAATTTCAGATAACCACTAGAGCCAAGTTTGTGTTGCCTGTGTTTTTCTACTCTTGCCTTTGTTGCCTTCGATGTGTCGAGCATCCTATGAAAATTTTGAAATATGTTCCTCTAATTTTTTGTGTAAAGCAACCCACTTTTATCCTCTACTAACTCCTGCAAATTAATGAAAATTTAATTTCCTTTTAATATCCCTTTCCATTATGTGTAGTTTGTGCCATTTAACCTGTCTAAGTTAGTGAATACCCACAAATCAATGAAAATTTAAGTTCCTTTTAATATCCTTTTCCATTCTATGTAGTTTATGCCAATTAACCTATCTAAGTTGGTGAATACTTGTTAAATATTTGACACTGGTAGGAGAATAAATGAACAAACAATGACCCAACAAATCAAAGACACTGCTCAAAAAACCTATTTATTACTCCCACTTTTGTGTTGTATGGATCCGTACAAGCTTGAAATTCTCTGAGATCATTGGTGTAGATAAATATATGTGTTCCCTTTCATTTGCATTTTTTTTGAAGTGCTAAATCACTATTTTGTGGGAGAAAACAATCAAATATAGGGACTTCCCTATTTTTCCTGTGTAAGGGTTTGAGGGCTAAATAGAAATGACATCCCCCAATCCGCCCACTGTCTTGGAATTGTAGCTCAGTGGGTTGGTGTGCAACATGGTATGATAGAGGTTCATTGCATTTAGGGGTCTATTAAAGCAAGAAACTTGGAATTGAAGTGATATCCTAGGGCTGACAGGGGCACTTTTCTTGTGAATTTGTGGTTGTTAAGTCAGGGTTTGTCAATTTGATGGATATTTTGGTAGAGTCATGGTGACATTATTTGATGGTCCAATCTCTACTTCAAAACAAAAATATCTCTAACAACTCTAAGAGCTATAATGGGATGGCATTAAAGGAACATTCATATGAAGGATCTTCTAATGAAGGACCTTTGAATTAAGGTCTTCATTTGAAGGTCCTTCATGCAAAGGTTCCTTTTATAAAGAATTTTGGACATGAAATATTTAAAATAAAAAATACCTTCATTTGAAAGTCTTGACATGGCATCATTTTTGAATGAAGGTTCTTCATTCAAAGGTCATGACAACATCACCTTCAAATGAAGGTTCTTCATTCAATTGGTATTTTATAATTTTGAAATTTTGGGATTATTTTTTTGCCTCATCCCACAAGTGGGACACACTATTGTGCAATCACTCATTAACAAAGAGATGAATGTGTGATAATAATTTAGGGTTAAAATAAAATCCATTTGATCCCTTTATAAATGAAAGGACATTTGATGCAATCATATGCCTTGTCAAATTTTTAACTTAATACTAAGTGCATCATGAGTAGTTTGTTGGGTCCATTCAACAATCTCTGATGCAAGGATTGAATTGTCTAGAATGTATCTACTATTAAGAAATCCAATTTGTTTACCTGTATGACTATATCTCAAGCAATAGGTTTAATTGTTATGGCAATGACATTGACAAAGATTTTGTAATCTAGGTGTTGAGAAGCATAACTGGCCACCATCCCAGGAAGGATTCTTCATTCTCACTTTTAGGTGTTAAAATTTAACAATACCTTGATTGATGAAAGGTCCCAAAGAGCCTTTCTCCATGGTATCCAAGTACACATAGCAGCGTGGTCTTCTCTTATATGGTTGGACATGATTTAAAGAACTTAGCTAGAAATTATTCATTTAACCTAAGGTTTTCTCATAATGCCATCATTGGAAAAGTATGATCAAATTCTTCTATTATGAAGAATTGGTCTATGTGACTCTAGTAATCACTATAAATGTTAGTAAGGATAAAATGACTAATTGCATCAGATAGGAGAGAATCAACTTTGAGTTCTTCAAAGATTATATTCCTCTATTCATAATTTTTAAGGGTTGTGTGTGGAGGAGGTTATCACTACCAAGAAGGGAGGAGACCTTTCCTTGCATATGTTTGTGGTGGAGGTATTAAAGAAGAATTTTATGCCTCTATTTCCATTCATTAGATCTAGCTTAGCCTAGCATATATTTGGGATCCTTTGCCCCAATAAACTTCCATATGTTTGAGTTTATGTTATGTAAGCGTAATTCCATGCTATGTTGAAATATAAGAGGTGGAGGAGGCTAAAATGAAATAACCCCTTTTTAGTTGTACCTTCTAATTTTTTCTTATTGTTTTATGTTTTTAGCAACTTTGTGGACATAAGATTTGAGGTAGGTCGTACAACAAAGAATAACATATTCCCACCAAAAAATTGAACCTCGAAAGTTAGTGGGACTTAATTATGAGTTCTAGATGAGAATGACGACAATGTCAATCTTTTTGGAGGAGGTGGGAGGCATTAACCTTAATGTGGAGGATGTTGGGGGTAACTAGGTGGTCAACTAGCTAGATTGACATGAGCACATGAAGGATCAATAAGAAAGGGCAACTATAAGTTCAAGTTGTGCAAGATGATTGAAAGGGGAGGGAGAAACATAAAGATTGGAGGAAAAATAAAGATAAAGGGGTCAAATTCACTAAGCTTGTAGAGAGGGCTAAGTCTACAATTGCTTTAGACTCATGTGATGAAGGATATGTGTGATGAAATCCTGGACCTCAACCAAGATGTGGGTAGATTATGGGAATTTTGCCAAGACTTGAGGCTAGTCGATAAAAATGTGAAAGACTAAGCTATTTTATTTTATTTTTTCTTGAATCTTATACCATTGTATGAGAATGGGGGTGCCAATGTACGAGAAGATCTTTGGAAACTAGGCATGAAAATTGCAGGTTAAAGAGAATGGGGGTGCCAAACTTACAGTACTCATTGTCCCTTGGTCGTCGATTTTTCCTGAGTGCCCTCAACCTCATCCTCGGCACTGGTATTGACCTTGTTTTCACTCCTCCAAAATCTTCCTCGGCATTGGTATTGACCTTGTTTTCACTCCTCCAAACTCTTCGTCAACACTAGTATTGACCTTGTTTTAACTCCAAACTCTTCTTCGGTGCTGGTATTGACCTTGTTTTCACTCCTCCAAACTCTTCCTTGGTGTTGGTATTGACCTTTCACTTCTCCAATTTGATGAGCTACAACCTAAACATAAAGGTTTCGATGAATTAGGTTTTAGAGTATGTTAATTATTTAATGAAAATTATGGTGTCATTTAGCTAGGTTATAATATTCTACAATATAGTTAAGTATTTATTAGCTATATTTTACATAATAAATAATATAATTATTCAACTTATTATAATTATATATTATATATTATATTCTTTAACAAAATTATTAAATAAATATAAAATTATTATAATTAATAATTAATAATTATTATTATTTTATATAATACAAAATATAATTAATATAATATATATTTAATATAATAGTAATATTAGATTAAATTATATATAATATAATTATATTTATTATTATATAATAGTATATATAGGCTTTTACTTGATATTTTAGAGGATTTTACCATTATAGTACAACTAGTTTATCCTCACTATCTCTCCCTCTACCTATATCTCTCTATCTATATTTTGTCTCCCTCTTCCTCTCTCACTCTATCTTCATCTCTACCTCTATTTTCCTCTCCCCCCTTTATCTCTATACATGTCTCCCTCTCTCTATCCATCCATCTATCTCCCTAATCTCTATCCCTCTTTATATATTTATCTCTTCCATCTCTATCTATCCCTCTCCTCTATCTCTTTATCTCTCTCCCTATCCTTCTCTCCTATCCTCCTCTCCATATCCCTCTCCTTCTACATCTCCATCTCTATCTGTATCTTCCTCTCTATATCTATCTCCTTACCCCTCTATCTCTCACTCTTCCCCACACTCTCTCTCTCTCTCTCTCTCTCTCTCTCTCTCTCTCTCTCTCTCCTTATTTCAAGCATAACATGAGCATGTTGGTAAGGAGCTTGATTATCTTCCTAATTCAGAGGTTTTATTTTAATCATGTTTGGATCCTTGTAAGTGGATGCATAGTTTATTTGAAGCTATGATTTCTCCTTTGAGACTTTGTTGATCAAATGTAATTTTTTTGGTTATATTTTACATTTTCAAGCATACAAAAAATTATTCTACTTTAGCTAAATGTATGCAATGATATTTTTCATGTTTTGATTGTAGGAATGACTAATTGTCTTAATTAATTAACCAAATTAAATGGTTTACTCCACACAAATTTTTTTATTTTTTTTTGGTAATTCAAATGAGGCATAAGGGCTTTCTCCTTTTATATTTATAATTTGACAAAAATTACATAAGAAATTTAGCCATTACAAAGAGTGATGTAAAGAATTATATATTTCATATATCACACAACATGCCAAACAAATAATATGCCAACCCAAGCACTATATGTTTGATATTTCATATAAAAAAATGATAGTATTCCAACCCACACTGTCAACCAAACTACATATAAAATAGTTGTAGTTACTAACAAGAGACAACTAACAATATCATTGAACAAATAATGTGTTCTCATATTTCAAAAATGTTTATTAAAGATAAAATTACCAACAACTAAAATGATCCCCATTACCAATTTCTAAGGTGACACTAAGACCATAGGCTATCCACAACTAAGGTCATGTTCTCCTAATTGACTAGCCCTACTCTACATTGCAAAAACTTGATAGATGTTACCTTCATGATATTGAACCTTTCCTAATGAGGGGAGTGCTTGACTTGTTTCCCAAGAGCTAACACGACCATTAAAGGTTTGCATGACCTCCCTTGACCTTTAAAAATTCCTAAATATTAACCAATTCTATCACCAATTCCATAAATCTAGTTTTCATTCCTCTCATGTTGTCTATTGAAGCCAACCCATAATTTAGGCCCATGAAAGAGAGAGACTCCATCTTGACTAGGTTCAATTTCTCCACCACCTCTTCCATATGATGTCAGAGCTTCTCCCAGATGTAATAGGTCCCAATGCCTTTATTAGTTCTTCATCACAAGTGATAGTGAAGATATTTGAGACAAACATTGAAGAGATTTATGTATTGACTCAATGATGAGTAGCCCCTTCAATGAAGTATTTCCCAGTATCTCTAGTTTTTCCTCCATCGTATCAACACCCTAAAAAAACCTTATAATGTAGTCTAGTTTCCTTTATTTCACTTGTGAAATCCATCTACCTTAGCTCCCCACCAAACAAAATATATGGCTATATTATTATTGCTACTAAAGGCACTTCAAAACTAATAGATGATTAAGTTGTTTGCTTTGAATGGATGGGTTGTTGACATATATGTTTATCTCTCTTGAGACTTCCAAGTGTATAATAAGTCTTTTGTATTGGTTGAGAAGCATTTTAAGGGAGGGTTGCATCAAGTACAATGATGAAAATTTTGTACCCAAAATCAACCATTTATCCCATCCCAAATCTTGCTAAGGTGGTTCCAGCTCCTAATGTCATAACTAATAATTAATTAACCATTTTCATAGATGTGTTGGTTGAATAGGAAGTGTACCACCTTGTTGCCTTCCCAATAGCAATGGGAAATTATATAAATGAAGATAATGTGTCCAAATGTCCCATGACTTTCAATATTTTGAATGTCCCATGACTTTCATGTTCCCTAATCATGGTCAATATCTATGCCCGACGTTCATTGAAAAAGCGACGAAAATTTGTGATCATCAAAATTTCAACAAAAATCACTATTCATCAATTTTTTTATGAACATCAGGCACAATTTTTTTTTTAAATTGAAAAGTACACATTAAGTACACATGTACCTGATGATTCATGTAATTGTACATCTTTCATTGGAAAGTTTTGTTGTATTTTGCAATCAAATGAGTTAGTGGATGCTTTTGAATGTTTTAATGACATTATCACTTTTTATTTTCCCTTTTCAGAATATTTGTTATGATCTTGCATTCTCCCATAAATGTAGGTATGAAATGAAAGGAAATCCAAACATCTTCCAATAACTTTGTGACTTCTTCAATATTATTTTCTTTCTCTTTCTCGATATGTAAATAACTTTTAGGTTTAGTGTTAGACTTGATTGTATACACTTTTTTTCTAAAGTTTGTAGTTTGAGGTAACGGGAGGGATGTTACAGTTGATTTTATTGGTTGTGGATTGTTCCTAGTGTTATATGTATGAGAAATGGTATTTTAACTTGGTTATTGTGAAATAATATCATTATCAAGTTGCCTCTTAGGTGGTTCTAAGATAAGCATGGGTTCATTTTTAACTTGTGGTTGTTGTGAGGTTGGATAGATGATAAGTTTAGGCTTGGGATATCACTTTAAGGGATATCTAATGTGCATAGTTCATCAAAATCCTTTTCCTTATTTTCATGATCTCTTAGAGAAGGAGAGTCTAATATCACTTCATCATCTTCATCTAAGGAAGCCACATTACTATTGTTTGAAAGACGTGTCAATGTTCTCATTTTCATGCACCACGATATCTTCCCTACTAGGAGAGTTTTTAAGAGAGCAACAAACTAGATGTTCATGACATTCAAAGGTTGGTTCTTCTAAAATGACTTCATCACAAGTAAGGAAGTTATCAATTGTCGAATTTTCTTGCTTACCAATGATGTAATTATCTTGTTCAATAATTTGTTCCCTAGGGGAAGAGAGACAAGTAGGATTCTCATGAATCTCATAGATTGGATATTCTAACACCAAAATATATTCTTCACAAATAGTATGGATATTAGGAGAATTCCAAATTTGATTGTTATGATTTTCCATGATTTCATCATTTTTCTCTAAGGTTTCATTCTCGTGTGCCATAATATCTATCCTAGTAGGAGAGATTTTAGGAGAGGAGCAAACAAGAGGTTCATCACATTCCATGGTTAGATTTTGTAAAGTAGCTTCATCACAATAGGGTAGGCATCAAGAGAAGAACAACTATGATTTTTCATGTTTACCAATGATTGGACTTGTTCATTTAAATAGATCTTCCCAAATGTTAGGGACATTAGGAAGGAAATAAATCATGCTATAAACTCTCAATAATTGGATTTCTTACAACCAACATATACTCTTCACAAATGTGATTTTCATTATTGTCCATGATTGCATCCTCTTTCACTAAAGCATTATCACAAGTAGGGGAGGCACGTTGGAAGATGAATGGAGACTAGGTAAAGTAGTGGCAATGATCTCATATTCTTGTGTCATAATATCTTCTTAAGGGGGGGAGGAGAAGTAAAAACAAGACTTTCATTATTCTCAATGATTTCCACTTTTGTCACCAAGATAACTTTGTCACTAATAGGAGAGGTATCAGGAGAAAAACAATTATGATTTTCATGATTGTCTATATTTGTATCATCTTGTTTCAAAGCTTTAATGGATGATATAGGTGAGATGAAGTCCTCAAGGGCTTCATCTAACATGTCCAAGTCATCACAACTAAAGCGTTTGAATGATATTCTTTCTCCAAAGCTAACCATTTAGTTTTTATTTGTTTTGTTTGAAGTTTTTGATTTTTTTGTTTTATTTTCTAATGATTGCAAAATGTAAACTAATCTATCTAATGATGTAATGATGTTGAGAATGAAAGAAAAATGTATAAATATAAGACCAATTTTAACTTAAATATGCAACAGATTCTTTTCCCAATGTTGCAAAATTAACTAAATAAGCAATAAATTTAATGCAAAACTAATTATTTCAGAAAATCAATTCTCAATTCTGAAAACAACAATAGAAATGAAAACTAGAGACTAAAAAGTACCTAGAATTTTTTTCAAAAATGTTTGTGTAGGGAATCATTCTCCCTAGGATGAATGGGTCCCAGAGAAGGATTTTAAAAAGGTGAAAAATGCAATTTTTAAGTTATTTTATGTGTTTTTGTATGTTCGGTTTCAAACTGTAACTTTAGTGGCAATTTTTTCAAAAATTTAATGTCTAAATGCAAGTGAAATGAGGTTAAAATGATGACCTATATGACACTTTTTGAAATGCAATTTTGACTCAATTTTTGAGTATGAATGATGAAAAGGAATCTAATATTCAAAAACTATGCAAAATTAATGTAATATGCATGGAAAATTTTGAATTTTTTAGATTTAAACAATGCAAGCAATGCATATTTAAACCCCTATATGCAATGCAAACTAATGAAATTTTGAAAACCATAGATGAAATGAAAACTAATGCAACACAATGAAAATTAATGCAAAATCTAGATCTAGGTTTTGAATGTACTCCAAACCAGAAAATTTATAGTGTAAGAATTTTGGGTTCGCCAAAATGAAACATAGAAAAATAGGTTTATGAAAATGAAGGGTGAAGCCATAATAGTGGTTTACAATTTGATGGAGGAAGGAAAATTGAGAAAAAATGACCCCATGGAAAAAAAAATGGTTTAGGGGTTCGCATGAACCTACATGTTCGACCGAACCATAAAGGGGTTCGACTGAACTAGGGTTCGAGTGAACCCATTAACTATTGGGCCCACATTTCCCGCCCAAAAAACAAAGGAAATGTGCATATTAGTGGGGGTTCGAATGAACCCTGGTTCGCTAGAACCCCTGGTTCTAGCGAATTCCCTTTTCCCTAATTTTTTAATTTGTTCACACAAAAACCTAAAATTTTACGCTTTCAAGCTCCGGTTGGGGATGAAAATGGGGAATATTTAGAAACCAAACTTGGAATCGAGTAGCCTTAGAACGAGCTATCCAATGAACATAATTTTAGTATGTTTTGGTTTTATTATCTATCTATTTTTAAGTTTTATTAAATATAGGTTTTTCATCGAAAACAAAAATCTCTGTTCTGCACAAGTGGAAAAATAGAAGATTATAAAAAAAAAAAATTTAAAAATATGAGTGGACCATATATTGAATTCCTTGATCCAACAAAAAAAAAGAGAAGAATTTGAATACATACAGTAAAAGTTATGCGTTATACGGTCGCGCTATGTCTAAATTTTCATTTGATTGACTTCAAAACTTGATTAAAGAAAAAATATTCAATAAAAAACTACCTAACCAAGTGGAAGCACTAGATATCAGAGTTAGAAATCTAAATTTGAAAGAATTGGAATTTTATCCTTCATGGAAAAAAATTTATACGTTATACAGTGTGCGTCACTTTTTAAAAATGTTGTTTTTTGAAAAACCAATTTTTGTGGGAGATGGAAAAAGAAGTGCAATCTGATTCCAAAAAAATTGAAAAAAATATTTTTAGAATCTACAGACAAAATGTGACAAGACTCTAGTTTACATCATCTTCAAATTCCTTACGGTTTAATCGATATAGGTGCCCGAATGTGGAGATTGTGTTAAAAAAAATATCAGTGTCCAGTTAGGCCAAAAAGTGTAAACCACTATTGTGGGATCACCCTGAAACAAAATGATTCAACTATTTCTCTTAGTTTCATCAATATGTGTGCGATGATGTGTAAATGAGAATTTGAAAACAAACCTAACTGATATAACAATCAAAAGGTTTTAAAAAGGTTAAATGTTGTACACCTATTGCAAAAAGTGCTTTTTTGAGCCTCACTGAGGACTCATTCACCCTATGGTGAATGGGTCTTGGCTAGGGTTTTGTAAAATGTGTTTATAAGTTATGTTCTTCAATGTCTACACTCACAGATCCTAGTCGGAGACTATCAAAAACATAGAAATAAGCCGGTAGCTCAATTCTTGTGATTTGACAACTTTCTTAGAACCTTTGACAACTTTGAAAACTTTTGCAATTATTCTCTCCAAGATATCTTTAACCTAAAACCTGCAATCACATAAAGGAGAGAAAATTTTGTTTAATTAGGGGTTTTCCTTGGTCAAACCCAATTTTGGTAATTAAACCTTCAAATGAAATATGAATGCATGAAAGGAATGATGAATGAACAACATTATGTAACAAATCACCAAAGCTCAATTGAAACCTTGGAGTATAAATCAAAAAATATTTGATGAAGTGGCCTTAAATAATGTAGATCTTGATCACAACACTTGATTAGAAATAATGCTTGAATAGGATCTCTAATGCTACATCAACACATTATCTCAATCACAGGCATGATGCACTATGCCTTTGACATGATGAATGAATCTTTATTGCTGCAATATTCCTTCAATAATCTTCTCTTGAATTCCTTATAAATTTCTCTTGAATGCTATATCTTGGTCTCATGAAGTTTTACAAAAGTTCTAGGTGAAAACATAGTGAAATAACCTTGTTTTTATACATAACTTAAGATTAATTCTTGAAATTCAAATATCACAAGATGAAATAAAATCTAGGATTTGAAATAATAAAAATACTACTAAAAAAATATCCCAATGGAGGGTCCTAGGTTTAAGTGAGGACCCATTTTCCATGTGGCAAATGGGTCCTAGCACACTTAACTAGGACATATTTCAGGGTTTGTGAAAGTTTATGTAAAATTAGGGTCCTAGGACCTAGTGAGGACCCATTCACCAAGTGGCGAGTGGGTCCCAAGTCACTAACCTAGGACACACACCTTGCAAAATTAAGTGTTGTGTAATGTCATTAATGAATGTTGGGCTTTATCCCTCAGAATTTGCAATCAATTAGGCTTGGATTTGAATTAAAGGGGAAAATTACAGAAAATTAAACCTTAATTAATTAATAAAGCCCTAGTTTAGTGTGAAAGTGTAAAGATACACTTTACAACACCCTAAATAAGGCACCATTAAGTCCATTTAGTTAAATTGGACCCTTAACCTATTGTGAATGTGTAAACACATTACAACAATATAAATGAAGGAAAAATTAGGTTCATTCTAATATTAATTATTCCCAAATTAAGTGTGAAAAAGGGATACTTTTTTCTACACTACATAAATATAACTCTATACATAGAAAGAATAATATATTTTAGTCATAAGGAAAATAATATATTAATTTATTATGGTTCTAATATTCAATTATCATTTATTCTATGATTTTATTTTAAATTTTTATACCATTATTCATTAAGTTTATTTTGGTACTTCTAATAATTATTTTTAAAATATCAATCACTCATAAATTATCACATAGATGATAATGTAGATTAACTATATTTATTTGTGTATGTATTATTAACTTAACCTAAACTATAACTTAAGAATGTTTATTTTCCTTTCTAATATGAAATATTGAATTAATAATTTATATTCTTAAATAAAGTATTGCCTAGAAATTTTTCCAATATATAACTTATATAAATTGAATATAAACTAATATAACTAATTTATTTGATAATTGAAACAATGGAAAATGGGGTCCATATGCTATCCTATGGTTTAGAACATAGAGAAAAACCCACCTTCCAATTATCTCATTCAAGGATAACTTTAGAGATCTCAACCTCAAGTATGCAAAGAAGAAAGAGATCTTGCAATAGAGTTGTTCTAGGGTCTAATTATGAATTAACAAGGGGTTCATCACCAAGTTAGGGCTTGGAAAAATGTATGAAATGCAAGATCTAATGATTGAACTCAATGATGCATAAAAATTCACTAAATGATCTATAATTACAAATAAATATAAATAGCGAATTAGAAAAGTACAAAAAAGCACCTGGAAACATAAGAGAGCTTGAATGGAAGCCTAAAATGTTGAATAACCTAAAATTTAGGCCTACTAGGAATCATTCACCACTTTGGGTGAATCGGTCCCAGATCAAGGTTTTTGCACAGAAATAGGTTTTTGGAAAAATGGTATTTGAATCTTCAAAAATCCTAAAAAATCCTTGTAGTGGGACTCATTCGCCACTTTTAGTGAATCAGTGCCATTTGTCACAAAGTTTCCCAGTAGTAGAATCTTGAATTGAAACTTTGCAAGCCTCTAAAGATAGATCAAATAAGCACTTTTCCACTAATTCCCTCAAATTGGATGGATATTTTGTCATGGATCTAAGTTTCCATGAGTCTTGACAAATTTGACAACATTTGCAATTTTTTTATTTCGGTACTTTTAAAGGCTTCAAATCAACTTTTCTTCACTCTATAAACCTGCAATCACACATGTAAAGAGGAGAAAAACTTGTTGATTACAAGTGAATACGGGTTTTCCTTGGTCAAACCCCTTTTAGGTAATTAAACCAAATGATGAAATAATGAAATATGAACATGAATCATGTAACATAGGACTTGAAACATGAGCAATGATACCTTGAATGATGTCTTGTAATGCAAATCAACAATCTAGCATGAAATGGCCATGGACATAGATCTAGATGTTGAGATAAGTGTAGAACAATGCTTAATCTTGAATCTTGAATGCAACATCACAAGACTAGCTCAATAACATGCTTGATGCTTGATATCCTTAACATGATGAAAAATATTGAATTTTTGTAACAAATGATGAAGAATCTACCCTTGAATTCCCTTAAATTCTCTTGTAAACACTTGAATGCTCAAACTTGCTATTATGAATTCCCTCACAAAAGTATTAGGTGAAAATAAGAGAAGGAACCTTGTATTTATAAATTAATTATGCAAGAATTCCTAAAATTACAACACTACAAGCCGACATTAGATTTAGGAGGATAAAATCCTGCCAAAAATTTGAATTAATTTTTATTTTGGGCCACATGGGACTCATTTTCTCAAGGTAGAAAATGAGTCCCATTAGACATAATTTATGGGACCAAATTCAAAAATGCTTAGAAAGGTGTAAATCCAAGATCAAGACACAAAACCCTAGGTGGGACTCATTCGCCCAAGGTGGAAAATAAGTCCTAGACCACCAAATTTGGACCACACAACCTGAAAACACTTGAATTATGATTGGATGTTTATTTTTGTCCAGATTATCCACAAAAAGATGCATTTAATGAGGCTTGTGGATGCAAAATAAGACCAATTAAAGCATAAGAAATCCCAATTATTAATGATAACCTTAGAAAAGTGTGAAAGTGTGTTACAACACTTTACAAAACTTCAAATAAGGCATGATTAAGGTGCATTTTGATTAAAAAGAGGTTTATTAGGTTTAGTTAATTGATAAAACCTTAGGAAAGTGTGAAAGTGTGTTACAACACTTCACAACACTTTAGCAAGGTACCGTTCAAATTCATTAGTTCACAAAGGACCAAGACCTAATGTGGATGTGTAAAACACATTACAACACTATACCAGGCGATGTTAAGTCCTATTTGTCATTAATTATTCCCAAATCAAGCAAAGAAATGGCTTACTTTTTTTGTTGCCACAATAATTAATAAATAATTTAAATTATAAATATTTTTTTCTCATAATATAATTTAATTATAATATTTAAATGCTAATATTCACTAATGAACTCCAATGTCCCCTCAAGCACACAACCCAAAATAAAGAGTAAAGACTTTCTTCCATACTAAAGAGCTAATTACACGCATGCTAACAATAACAAAAGGCTACAAAATCAATGGCCTTTCTCTTTAATTGTTATTTTTTCTACATCCATGAACTACATTTCCATTCAATAATGTTGGTTTGACCTTATTTGTACTTATTTTCATACATATTGTAGACACATAAAAATGTCCTAAGCCTTCGAGTGTCATTTTTCTTCATCCTTGTCCTTCGATAATAATTTTAGCTATTCAATTATGTTTGATTATATTCCTCTATTAATTAAATAATTTTTAATAATTATTTAATTAATTCACTTTCTAATATTTATTCTATCCTCACTGATTAAATAAACTAATCGTGTCACTAATTTCTTCCTCTTCTTCAATAGTTAAATAAATTATTATTTATTTAATTATTTTGTCATCTTTCATCTATATAGTTAAATAATTACCATTAATTATTTATCTATTCATGGTCCTTTAATTCTTCCATAGTTAATTAAAATCATTTAACTATCCCATGCCACCTCTCCTAATTAAATAGTTAATCTAAATTAGTTATTTAAGGTCTAATTTCTATCTCTCCATTTAATTAAATTAATAAATTTAATTAAATGCTCCTCTTTTCATTTTTTCAAATAAATAATTTGAATAAACTATTTATTTTCCACTTGTCCATTTCCTCTATTTTCAAATAAACAATTTGAATAAATTATTTATTTTCCACTTGTCCATTTCTTCTATTTTCAAATAAATAATTTGAATAAATAATTTATTTTCCACTTGTCCATTTCCAACATTTTCAAATAAATAATTTAAAATAAATTATTTATGCACCACTTGGTCAAAGATACCCTATCATAACATTCATTTCATGTCATAGCTTGCATGTCCCTGCATGTCCTTGCATGCCTATCCTAGCCTGCATGTCTGTCATGGCCTGCATGTCTTTGCATGTCTTCCTGTCATGATTCCTCCAAGAATAGCATATTCTTGGTGCATCAATTTTGGACCATTGATCTTGGCATCTTTTCTAAGACTTAATCTCAACCATCCATTTCGTAACATCCCTCTCATGCATTCCCATCCATTGATCTTGGAATCTTTCTAGAAGATTAATCTCAACTGTCCATTCGAATGGTTGTCTATAAAAACAACCTTCCTCCATTTTCTTTTTAACAGCTATTCTTCTCCAATTTTCTTGCTACCATTTATAGGTTTTGCACAAGTATTTCAACAAATCTGAGGGAAAAGTTGCATAACAAGATGAAGGAGAGCAAGAGAAGGAATCAACTACAATATGGGGAGTGTTTTATTTTATTTGCTTTCATTTTGAAATCTCCATTTGTTTGTATTCTCTTGTTTGAGTGAGGTTAATAGTTTAGAAGTGTTGGCTATCACTTTATCTATTCTATTTGAATTCTAACCCCATCTCACACATATATTCAAATTAGTTCTATGGCCATAAAGTTGCATATTCATCATGTCAATGAAGATGGAAATAAAATTTAAAACCCAAATACTCTTAGTTGATATATTTTATTCATTAATATTACTCATTATTACAATTTTTTCCATATTCAAATTAAACTCAATGCAAAAAACATGTAAACGATCATGTTAGTGTGGTTCCAAGTTACACATGTAAATGTAATATTAAAAGGATTCATCGTAGGTGATACATATTTCCTAACTTTTTTAGTTACATATGTGCACCTCTTTCAATCTAATTAATATGAGGTCATGTAAGTCTATTCCTATCTACCATAGGGTCTAGGTCATATTTCTTTATTTTTCCATCATTACCTTATATGACTTTAGAGAAACATCCTTCCAATTTTAGAAGATCTTGAAGAATAAAAGGAGATTCCTTCTCCTACCAATTGAACCAAAATTTTCATTTCTCCAAGGATGAGATATAACCTCTTAACCTCAAACTCAATGCTTGTAAAATTATTACTCTCATGTTCAACTATTTTCCTTTCAAATCTCGTATGCATATTTCCATGGATTTCCTTGGGGTAAAATGTTCTACAACAACATAATTATAGTCCTACAAAGTTAGCCTTAAATACCACTAGTCTTTAGATGTCCAAAAGGGAGGTAGATGAACTATATATAAATTAGGTAAAGCAAATAAGATTTGATAGACAACCAAATTAAATATGTAGTTACATGACATTTTCACAACTGTAAATACAACCTTACACATAGAAAGAATAATATTGTAGTCCTAAGACAAAAAATATACTAACATAATGTTTCTAATCTTGAATTGTCATTTATTTTTAAATTTTCATTTAGATTTAGGTACCATTATTCATTATGTTATTTATGTACTTGAATGATTATCACTCATAAACTGTAACATAGACAATAATTTACATTAATTATACTTATATGCATATTATTGAATATTAAATCTAAACTACATTTTAAAAATGTTTACTTCTCTTTATATTAATAAATATTGAATCCATCATTTATATTCTTAAATAAAATTCGTCTAAATATATTTTCATTATATAAGTTAATATAAATTGAATATAAACTTATATAACTTAATTCTTTAATAATTAATAAATAATTTATAAGCATAATATTCACTAATCAATTTCAATGTCAACTCAAACACACAACCACCAAGAAAAAGAGTGTATAGAGTTCCTTCCATACTAATGAGCTAATTACAATCATGCTAACCCAAATCAAAGGCTAAAAAGCAATGGCCTTACCCTCTAATTGTTATTTTGTCTACGTCATGAACTACATTTCCATTCAATAACGCTGGTACGACCATCCATGTTCCCCACTTAAATCAAACCCTGTCTTTATTCCGCATTTCGTGTTAAACACTCACTAACCTATGAACGAAGACCTATTTTACAATCTAGAAGTACTGCAACACCTAATTTTCCAAACATGCGTCTGCTGTGATCACAGCCTCTCAAGAGGCCAGAATTCCGATAGGCCATACACGTTTTTTCCCAAAAATATCTGGAATTTTGATGTATATTTCTAAAAGAATAATTTTTCTAAGCTTAATTTTTTTGTTTCTTGATAGAAAAGATTAATTTATATAATAACTTTTCTCTGAAGTCAGAATTCTCATACACATTTTTCAAAAAATTGAAAATTTGAAATACATTAAATGTACCGAGAGAGTAAGCATGCATACATTTTTTAAAGGAAGACTTTTTTAAGCTCCATTTTTTCCTTCTTTCAGAAAAATAATAAAATTATATTGCAATCTCTTTCAAGGTCAAAATTCTCACAGATATTTTTCAAAAAATTGAAATTTTCAAATGGTATTAAATGTCAACAGACTAATCATGTATACTTTTAAACAGAAAATCTTTTCAGCCTTATCTTTTTAAAAAATTAACTAAAATTGTATTGAAAAAAGACAAATTACATCTATTTATAATATAATATCTTACAAATAAAGAAAAAAATTAATACCACCAACCCCACAATCAAACCATCCATATCAAACCATGAATCAAACTCCTAAGAAGTCGAGTGTTGTGCTCTTATTATGTATTGTTTGCAGCTCAGCGCAGTCGAAAACATGCAACAGTAATAATTTTACAAGCGCTGAGTTTGAGAGTAATCTGAACATAGTTCTGAAGAATCTCGAAAACAATATACCATCATCAAATGGTTTCAATACTTCTGTCTACGGCCAAAGTCCATACACAGTTTATGGTCTCCTCCAATGCAGGGGAGACACAACTGTGGAGGAATGCTTGACCTGTTCGCGAGGCATAGCTAACTAAACTCGCGATAGATGTGAAAATGCCACAGGCGGTAGAACTATGGGGGACAAGTGCTTCTTACGCTACGATGATTATTCTTTCTTCGGAATGCTAGATACCAATACGAGCACTGTTTATTATACACTGAAGGTCACGAATGAGCCGGACGTGTTTCGTACTGCTGTTATGGGCCTTTTCACTAATCTGTCAGAGCTAGCCGTTCAATCCCCAATGTTGTATTCTTCTGGATCAACAACCACCTCTACATTTTTTCAGATAAACAGTCTAGTGCAGTGTTGGAGGGATTTAACTTCTGTTGAGGACTGCCGAAAATGCTTAACCAAAGCAATTAATGAGCTGTTACGTGTGACGTTCAGAGATGATGGAACTTTTCAGGGAGGAGTGACCTGGTCCGGCAGTTGCGTTGCTCGTTACGAGACATACGATTTCTTTCGTCCTAGCCCTCCGCCGCCTCCGTCTCCACCACCAATTGAGCAGACAACGTTATCACCTCCAACAGCGAGTAACATTTATATCAATTACCTTACAAGCTAATTTTAATTATTCTCGCATTCTGACGAATTCCGTAGAATAGTAATGGTGATGGAAATATTTAATAAAGGATTTATCCCTATGAACTATGACAAATAAACCTATTATCAACCATAAATATTATGTTTGCTGTTTCCAGTTCATTTTGATTGTTCCTTGATATTCTTTAAATAAGCAAAGTCGGTTTATTTCGCCTTGTGAAATTAACATTCCTACCATTTTAGATGTCTAAGCATTCAAATTAATCTCGTGTCCAGGAAAGTCTACGAACAAAGTAGGTATAGTGTTGGGTACTCTCGGCGGCTCATTGGTGATGTTACTGCTATGCCTTTTTGCAATCCGAAGAAAACTCAAGTTTGCAGCATTATGGAAGCCCACTCTCTTAAGGAAAGGTATTTTTGTGGCGAAATTTTATTGAATTTATCCTACAGTTTTATCAACAAAATTCCTTGCGAGTAAAGATATTAGAACAGAATCAAGATTTTTTCTTTTCAATATCCTCGAATTGTGGTAAAGAAATTAAAATTAAGAAAAAACTTTTAGTTAGATACAAAATTGTAATTATTTTTTCCCCTGGTGCATTACTTATCCAGAGAATCTAGATAGAGAGGTAGACTTAGCAATCGGGCAGGAGCGGGAGATGATCTTTAATTTGGAGAATATCAAGGCCGCAACTAGAAATTTCTACGAGGATAACAAGCTTGGAGAGGGAGGATTTGGTTCTGTATACAAGGTAACATAACCCTAACCGACCATGTTTTCTTGGTTTGGACAGGAATACTAAATATACTATTAAATTGAACAGCGTCACTTATCCGTTCTTTAGGCCTTTTTTACTATTTATTTTTGAATTTTTAGGAAATAGATTTATATTTTATCTCACAATAATTTATGAATGAAAGAATGGAATAAGTCCCAAGCCATACAAATTGGACATTTTATTTTGTTTCGTTTTGATTTTGAGTACGGATCTGTCCACAGTTCAGGATTTTCGCAAATAAACAGAAATACATATCTAACCTCTCATTGTTTCAATTAGATTTGTTAAAATCTCTACTCGGATGCGGTATCTTGTAAAACCCACTAAACATATAAACTTTTAGTCACTTCGACACACATATAAACCACTCTGCTGATCTTCTTGCTAATTACAGAGCCAATTTTCTGCTTAATGGAAAGAACCTAATCTCTGATAATCCTCTTCTGTTGGAAGGGTTGATTGATCTGTTGTCTAATCACTGGGATTGTTTATTCCCTTCTCTGTTTAACAAGTGGGGATTGTTTATGTTTCTTTCTGCTACTCATTGTCAGGGCTTTCTCTCTGGTTTCGAGTTTGCGTGTAACTCGAAATCTGGTTCCTTGGTGGCCTACACCCTCTTTCTGTTTCAGATGAGGATGTCCAATCTCGATTCTCTATAGTTATTTTATGCTTCTACCTGTCAAAATTGGCCTTTGTCATCTCTATGTTCTAGCATTAATGGCCTACACCCTGTTTCTGTTTCTGTTATGCTTCGTCCTTTTGCTTTTGATTATGGTGGTTGTTCGGCGGTCCATATTCAGCTCTCTCTGCTTCTGATCAGCCCTCGCTGTTTGTCCTCTTTCTTCTTAATCCAGCTTTTCGTAAGTTCCAACTATTTCTAATTTCTCAGTCATTTGATTTTCTGTGTGCTAGCAGTCTCTACCTTGGTCGTCATGATTATCCTCTGAGACCATTCTCCCTCTATTAAATTTTCATAAGCAAGTTTGAAGCAGATGTTTATACTGTAACTTAAGGTCAATATTTATGTGTTTTTCTTTTATGTTAGGGCACCCTGTCAGATGGAATACAATAGCAGTAAAGAGGCTTGCCGTACAATCATCGCAAGGGAAAAAGCAGTTTCTAAACGAGGTTAAGTTGGTGGCCAAAATTCAACATCGTAATCTTGTGAATCTACTTGGATGTTGCGCAGAGGGATCAGAACGCTTGCTTGTTTATAAATTCTTGCCTAACAAGAGCCTGGACAAAATACTATTTCGTAAGTTTATTTCATCTAATTTTTTTTTTATTTCATCTAAAGTTTATGAGTATTTGTTCTTTATCTAGAGTTATTTATTTCGAGGTATGTCTATAGATCCACAGCGGAGTGAAGAACTTGACTGGTCAAAGCGTTTGAACATCATACTTGGAGTAGCCCGTGGGCTTCTCTATTTGCATCAAGATTCTCAGTTGTCGATCATTCATCGGGATATCAAAGCTAGCAATATTTTGCTTGATGAGAAAATGCAACCAAAGATATCAGATTTTGGTTTAGCTAGGTTGTTTCATCTAGAAGAGACTCATGTCAATACAATGGTTGCAGGGACACTGTAAGAATTTAATAAACTTTTACACTTATTTATTTTTCCTCTCCAAATTATTATAAATTTCTAATTATCTTCCATTTTTTTTTTTTCTTAGAATTGTTGTTTAAGTTGCATTCTAATCTAATAATTCTTCCAAATTATGCAGGGGCTATATGGCACCAGAGTATGCTCTAGGTGGTCAACTATCTGCTAAAGCTGATGTTTATAGTTTTGGTGTTGTCATTTTAGAAATTATATGTGGAAGAAAGAACACTGATAGTAGATTGTCCCTTGAATTTCAAAGCCTCTTGGAATGGGTAAGATAAAAATAAAATATGTTAATGCAATTTATTTTTTGAAGTTAGATATCTTATGAAGATAATTATGCATAATTCTTATGTAGGTATGGAGATCGTACAGGGAAGGAAATATCATCGATATCATTGACAAAAATATATTGAAAAGTTTTCCTAATGAACAAGTTTCAAGATGCGTTCATGTCGGTCTTTTATGTACACAAGCAAATCCATCACTTCACCCACCAATGGTCAGCGTATGTGCAATGCTTTCAAATGCTTCTGTGACCAACTTGCCAGATCCCACAAAACCTGCTTATCTCAGCATTACACAAGATAATGTTCGACCACATGCATCGACATCAACATCAACATCTGCAAGCACAACTTTATCTTCTTCGTCTACCACTCATTCAGCCATCCCATCTATCAATGATGCATCAATAACAGATTTGGGTCCTAGATAATCTTGCTTACTTTCAAATAGAGCGTGCATATTAAACTATATATAAGCTAAATTCATATAATAGAAAATTTATAATAGTTTTATCTCTATATTACCAAATAAAACCCCTGACATTCAATTGAGGGTGACCTTGATATTTGCCCATGATTGTATATCTTTTGTCATTTCATTATAATAAATAACTATCTTATTATTTTAATTTTACTAAAAATAAGGAGATGTAACCAATAATAATTATATTTCAGTGCAATTTAATTATTAAATGTAAGATTTTTCAAGATAAATATAACGCCTACCTCTATTTTTGTATAGCTTAATAGAGAAATGCATAATGTTATCTTTTTAGGAGAGAAAGAATCATAAACGTCTTCACAAAAATTATATTTGTTGAAATATATGTTTCCTTTTTATTTAAAGGGGTAAATTCTTTTGACTCAAAGCTATGAACTAGTGTGGTTATAAATAAAGGGCCTCATCCCCAACATAAAAAATTGACCTCATCCCCAACATAAAAAATCAACCAATGCACCCCAACGAGTTTGGAATATTGGTGGAAAGAAAATTTCAACACCACACTTAAACCATCATACTATGCCAATATCAACTTAATTGAAATATGTGAACTATGAATCGATAATAATTTATATTATTTAGTTGAGAAAGTTATACAATAAAATAAAATGTTTTTGAAAAGGAAAAAACAAGTTTTACAGGGACCTGAAACCACAAAGTTAAAACAACAAAAGATAGAGCAAAACTAGTCCAAACAAACAAACAGCTGTCCCAAACAGGAAACGACAGCAAAAAGAGACTAGAGGGTCCAAAAAAAGGACCGCCAAAAAGCCAAAGACAAACACCACCGCACTACTCCAAGGTGTTCATCAACTCCTCGGCCTCCTTTTCAACATCCTTCATATCCTGTAACCCTTGCTTGAGGATTTGAACTGTATGTGAAGAAATCGGGGTCTTCCTCTTCATATTAGCCCGGGTGCGAGTCGAAATCCCTTCAACAGCAGATCTGTTGCAACCTCTGTCCGCATCCAAATCCATGACTAGTGAGCCCTTTTGATTTTTTTCAAGCTTTTCCACCATAGCATTGATGATAATGGTGTTATGCTTGGTGATTTTGTGATTATTCGCCACAGTGGCCCTAATATTTTGGCCAATCTTGGACATATTGCACTCAAGCCTGGTCAATCTTTCCTCCTGCGAATGTTGTCTTTTCCTTGGTAAGGGGGTTTCTTGTCCCTCATTCTCATTACGACTCTAGCTAATATTCTGCTCCAAATCCATGACTCTGTTACTGAGATCTCTATTACGGCCTTTCAAATCACAGACTTCCTTCTGGGTCCGCTTGAGAATAGTGAAAAGGACATCTATACTTTTTTCCGCCACACTCACAATGTCCTCAGGCTTGAGCTTATTCAGGGCAGAATTAATTTCATCCTGATTAGGGGAATCATTAGGGGCATTCCCAAATCTTCCAGACGCAGGGGCACTAAGGGCCGACTCTTTATTGACCATAGGTTTATCAGAAAGAATTTCCATAGAATTCCCAGAGTATGAGACTAATTTCATAACTAGGGTACCTTTAAAACCAGAGACCAGACCCGAGGTAGGGCAGCCAGGAGATGGCTGGGGATTAAGACAGGGTGGCGAGGCAAAACCTAGGGTAGGGCAATCAAGCAAAGGCTGTAGATTAGGACATGAAGACGGAGAAGAATCCATAAGGCCATTCTGACAAGATAGGGACTGGGGAGCAATGGTATTAGGACCAACAGGGGCACAAGCAGGAGGGGCCAGGGGGTCGTTCTCCCTGCTACTTTCAATATCCTCATCATCCAAATCCCCAATATCAACAATTTTAGGCAAAGCAGGTAAATTTTGATAATGCTCATAGATGAGCCTGACAAGACCAGGGTGAATAATAGAATTCCTCCTAGGGTTTCTTTCAACATCATCAAGGCAATTCTTCAAAGAAGAGAATAAGTAAAAAGGCAAAGAGATGTGAACCTTGTGACGGAAATGGTTCAAAATGGCAAAGTGATAGCCATACGCCCGTCAACCATAATATACTCCATTATTACTCTTAAAACTTTCCTCTGGATTGATTTAATGGACTCCACATCAAAGTAGCTATTAGCAACCTTAACCAACTTAGCCTTCTCCTTATCTTTTTTAGGAAATCTTATGACCGCTTCATCAGAGAACCGACGGTCCCGATAAAATTTCACCCCCTCAGTCGAAAGACCAGTAATCTCACCGATTATTTTCTCATTCAGCTTAACATTCCTACCAAACAACACAATCTTACCATTTTTCCAATTTTTGGCAAAATAGTCCAGCATACTCTCGTCAGTACCATGGAGCTTTTCCAAAAACGAGACTAAACCTCCCTTTTCAATTCTTTCCCAGGCTTTAGCATTCTTTCTATGCTCTTGAAAGCTGCTTGGCTCCACACGTTTTCTCTCTCCCCCCATCTTCAAAGCTTTGTTATACCACACCCTACAGTTGCTTTGGGTCCCATTTAAGCATATTTTATCAAACACCCAAAAAGCGTGTCAGAGACTCTTCTTGAAAAAGAAAATGATGTCGGTCCCATCAAATCTAATGAAATCGACGTACCTAATCTTTATCCTCTTCATCATGACGAAGACAAGCTTCTCTTCCATGCATTGAATCATAATAAATAAGTGCTTTCACCTCAGAATGGAGGTAGTCATTCTTCCTCCATGTGCTTTCCCCGCCCTTCTTAACCCCTTCATTGGTGAAGTAATCAGCCACCTTATTGGCTTCTCTATAGGCGTGGGACACTTTCACTTTATCGAATTTACTTAATAAGATTAATGTATCTTCGATCCACTTTTTAATGGTCCACGAGGGAGGGGTAAGCCCAAGAATGCAATTTATTATATTCATTGAATCACCCTCCAACCAAAGACATTTTGTTTTCATCTTGAAAGCTAAGTTAACCGCATGATAAGCCCCTACAGCTTCCGCAACATGATTAGTTTGGGTGCCAATGTCAACAGAAAAAGCCGCAATAAAAGCCCCCGAGTTGTCCCTTAAAACACACCCACTGCTAGCTTTCCCAGGGTTGCCTTTTGTAGCTCCATCAAAATTGGCTTTCAACCAACCCAAAGGTGGCAAAGACCAACTAGCATTCTCCCTCCCACAAACAACAGGCGTGGGGACCTATAGTGAGGATGTGAGTTCTTGTTATTATATAGGTAGATTTTTTAAAAATTTATTAGTTTAATTTGTACATACAAAGTTGAAAATTGTAAATGTCGATTTTTATTTAGTTTTGAACTCATTTCAATGGAATAGTTGAATATAATTATATATATTTGTGAATTTTTACATGTTTCATTTTTATTTTAACAAAATGAGGACCCCCTCTTCTTCTTTTTTCTATCCATCTTAGCAGTCGAAGCAATTTTTAGAAATTCCTTCTAATTGTATGATTTGGCTTCCCAAGTGGTCAAAATTTCATCATAAGTGGACAAAACATCAAAAAATAATATAAGTTTTCTTTTGAAGTGTAGTGCAAAAAAATGTTACCCTTAACAATTTAACATTATGTTGTGTCCCCCTAATTTATTTTAATTTTCCATGTTATGCATTCCAGGCCTATTTTTTACCATTTTTTGAAGGATTGCAAACATTGAATAAATGCATCCAATTGTCATTTTTCTCCCAACTAAGTGTGTCCTAGAAATTTGGGCCAAGACCGAATGGGTCCTCCTTCTTAGCTAAGAGCCAAATTCAAATATGTCATTGGTGGTATTTTAACATTTAGAATTCAAATTTTAAGTGTTGGCTTTTTGGATCTAATTCTTGACAAATTAACATAATTGCATTTAAATACCTAGTAATTTTATCATTTGAAATCTATCTAGAAATAACACACACTTTCTAGCATCCATGAGAAAAAAACTATTGTCAAGAGCAAGTTAAGAGCAACATTTCAGAGTTTTGTTGTAGCAATTAAAGATCAAACATCATGTCAAACTTTATGTGTGCTCATGTTGACACTATTTTGTGAAGGCTAACATCTTTTTGTAGGTCTCCAAAGCATTCAAGAAAGCAAGATCCAAATCCTTGAAGATATATGTGCATGACTTCAATCCTTTAAGGTAGCCATGGAAGGGTGGTGAGTTGTAGAACATTGTGATTTCATCATTCCTTCCCTTCTATTATCATTTATCATTGACATTGTATCATTGTGGAAGTGGAAACAATTACCCAAGGTTTGATTGAGACAAGCTCCTATATGGCACAACATTTTCCCTCTCTTTGAATGTGCATGTTATAGGTTTGAAAAGGATCAATAAAAGTTTGAGGGAAATTCATTCATTTTTGTATTTGTTGTCATCAAAGTTATCAAGCCATAGAAACTAAACTAAGAATCATGAGCTCAGATCAAGCACTAGATATCTAAAAAAATAGTTTCAAGACCCCTCACCAACAACCCATATGCCCTTAGGCATCTAAGTCCTTCTTGGCATGAAGAATCCAACTTTTGGTGATAGGTACACATCATCCAACACTCCCGAGATCTTCTTACAACTTAAAGTTCCAATATGTGTATTTTTAAAATATTAAGTTTTTCATAGTAGGTCCTATAGTTAAATTAGGTTAATCATTCCAAATCATTTCCAATTCATTTCTAAGACTCAAAATGATCAGAATTGGGTCTATTTGGCTCACCTTTGAGGTTAAAATTCAATTTATGCACCTTGTTGATTTGCATTCTAATGAAACCCTTAGAAAACTGGAATTGATTTTAGGTTTAGATAACAAAGTTAACATCATCCCAATTTCCCTATGTTTCATTTTGATGAACCTAACATTTGACATAATAAATTTCTAACTTGGTAGTCTTTCAAGCCCTAGATCTAGGTTTTGCATCAGTTTGTCTTGCATATCTCATTTAGGGTTTCATATTTACATCAATAAAAGTCATAAAAATAAAAAAATATTACATCCAAATTACATCATAGCTTGTAGTAGGGTGTGTTTCAATCATTTAGATCAAATTTTCATTTCAAAATTACATTAAAAAAGTGTGGTTTTGTTCCAAAATTGTCATACATTTGCATTTTCTTCACATTCAAATTTTTTGGAAAGAGTCACTATCAATCCTATTTGCAGATAGGAACAACAACCTTAAAGAACTTACACATTCACATTTTTAGTTTTCAAAACCCTGAACAAAGACTCAGACACCCTCGGGCGACCCTGTCCTTGTAGAGGTGCATCAACAGTCTTTTTCACACTTGTACATGTGTCTTTGTCTGCTCAGATTGTGTGTACTTGTAGATCTAAGTTTAAAATTCATAACTACATCTTTTGAAGCATTTTGTATTTAGTTCATTTAGTGAAAGAAATTGCATTCTTTAGGGTTAAAATTTGCATTGAAAAGTCATCATTTTTAGGTCTTTGCATCTTGCAATCAGTTAATTATTACATTTTATGTCTAAAGTTTACATTCAAACTTGTTTAAAAATAGTTAACATCATTGCATACTTGTATTTTGCATTAAATTGGGATATATTAAGGAAATTCCAAAAAAAAAAATTACTATTAAAATTGTTTGCAAGTAGAGTCAAAATCCTTAAACAATGTAGTACATAGTAAAACTTTGAACTTTCAGAACACTTGAACAGGACCTAAATTCTCTTGGGTGACCCTATCCTACATGTCTTGGCCAAAAAAAAATTCTCTAAGATCTCGGTTACTATGTTTCTTGTTTTCTGTTGTTTTTTGTTCTCTATTTCTTAGTGTTTGTCATACTTATTTAGAAGTTTGGTTTTCATCTTGGGTACACTTTGGGTGTTGTGAAAGTTGCATGAGTTTCACAATCAGGTGTCCTACTACCAATACTTCAAGGAGACATAGTTCAAGACTCATGGCATTCCATAGCACATTGGTACATCTATTATGGATCTTGATTTTTCCAACTCTTTCACACAATTAGTTATCAATACTCAACCCATTTTGGACTCATACCTAATGCTATTGAAACATAGAGAAAGGGATCCTAGGTCCTAATTACAAAGAGTCTAAGATTCAAGAGGTCTTTCTCCAAGTTTCATTAGGATGTATATGTGATCCAATCAAACCTAGATCTACATCTAATTGAAGATGGGAATGGATTGGAAATATTTTGGAATGATTAACCTAATGATCCTATATACCCTAATACGAAATATGCAAGATCCTAATAATTGATAAATAAAAAAAGTTTAAAGTTCTGATAGAAATGGAAGGTGCAAATGACTATGTACCTACCCAAAAAAAATAGTTTTGTTGTACATACAAGGACTAGGTCACCCAATGATGAATGAGTCTTTGTAAGGGGTCCTCCTCAATTTTTGAGGTCCCACTATTGGAATGTCATAAATAAATTCTATAAGTAAGTTTGCATGTCTCAAAAAGATTGATGACAACAAATACAACAATGCAAAATGGATCTTGAAGATCTCTTTAATCCTCTTCAAACATGTAACCTGCACATTCACAAACACGGAAAATGTTGTGCTGTATAGGGGCTTTTCTTAGTCAAAAACCATGTAAGTGATCTCACTTCCACAATGACAATGTCAAATGATAAATGATAATGGAAAGGAAGGAATGATGAAATCAGATGTGCTGCAACTCACCACCCTTCAATGGCTTCCTTGAAGGACTCAAGTCATAAACATCACCTCAAGTATTCAGACCTTGCTTTGTTTTAATTAGTGAATGCTTTTGGATACCTACAAAAATATGTTAGCCTCACAAAATATTGACAAAATAATTTTTGACATGATGTTGGATCTTGAATTCTTGCAATAAAAATTTGAAATGCTTCCCTTGACTTCCTCTTGATAATAATACTTGCTCATCAAAATATCCTTCTTGCTTCCTAGTTTCAAAATGGTGTTCAAAATGACTAGGTATTTATAGGCATTTATTTAATTTTTTCAAAATTATATCCCGATAGCCAACCTTTGCAAGTTGAAGTTTGAATGTTAAATTTCCTCCAAAAACATACTTAAAAATGGGTTCTAACTAAGAAAGGAGACTCAATCGCCCATTGGATCCTGGCCCAAATTTCCAAGACACTCATTGTCGGGGGGCAACATGTGAATTGAATGCATTTATTCAATGCTTTGTGCTCATTAAAAAATGGGACAAATGGGCTCTAGAATACGTAATTTTAAGATGACTAAGGATGAAGGGGTGGAAAATCCCCTAGGATCTAAGATCCCATGGCAAACCTACATAAGCATAAAGGAACACATATGTATGCAAGATATGGAGCAAGACAAGATGCACAAACATACACGCTAGAAAATACAAAGCAAGCACAAAGAAAACACATGATACAACATAACATATGGATGATGATGAAATGAAAAAAAGAAAAATACAAACAATGTAAACATGAAGAAGACACAATAAAACACAAGGTTAGTACTAAAGGGATTTTAGTCATTAAGGCAAAAAGACCTTAGTCTTAAATTGTCTAAAATACCAAACATTATTCATTGAATAAAAAATAAGGCTCCATGAGGATTGAATTCATGCACATCACTCATGGAACACATGGATTCACTGGCAAGAAAAGTGTATTATGTTTGGTGGCCATGTTAAAAGGGTTCATAACACACAATAGAAAATTCTAGTATTTTCCAGGTGAACCATAAACAAGGAATGCATACAAGCTAGTGAAGTCTAATGTTCACTAGGTGAGCCCCCAAGACAAGGATGGGAAACACACACTAGGTATACAAGTTGTGTACTCATGATAAAATACACAAAATAAGAAACTCACTAGGTCTACAAATGTGTACCCATAACAAGGTGAAAATTTTGAAATAACACAACAGGTCTACAAGTGTGCACCCATGTCAACCATACCAAGATTTATACTCATGAAACACATGGATCCAAGCAAGGTGTATTATGCTAGGCGACCATGAATATGACAAGGTTTAACATCTTAGGAGATGAATGTGACAAGCTAAGAAGGTAAAAAATCAAGATAATACAAGGGGATTTACTTAATGCATGGAAGGTCACAGCTTAGGGAAAATCACACTTGACATCAACACCAAGAGAGGACTAGTTGAGAAATGAAAGATCACACCTTATGAAACACTAACCATAGCATTACCACTAAGGATAAATTCATATTCCAAGAAAGGTCACACTCTTATGGGACATGGAGCCTAATATCATCACAAAGGAGACACGTCACATGGATTAAGAAGGCCACACTTTGGTTGATGTCACACTTCCTAGGGGATGTATACTATCATCACTAATAAGGGATCATTTTTCATGCAAATAACGATTGGGGGACTATATGCCCCCCCTTAAAATGTTAGTGTACTTGTTACACTATTTTTTAAGGAGATAGAAATGGATCTCATTAAGGAATACACCTAGGAAAAGACTACCTAACCCGTTGATCCCCAAGTGTAAGGACATGAGGTGAGCCTAAATGGATGATGATATCCCACTCCTGACAAAATAAAATATGAATACATAAAGCTAAGTTTATAATCCCGTGTATGGTAGTGAATATATTATGACACTACAAAGTTACCACATGGCAAGGAGAAAAACCTAATGCTATTGATTAAGTGAAAGGATTTCTGATGTTTTTGGAGGAAAATAGCTGATACCTCTTGTCATATCTTTGTGTTAGGGTCTATAGTGACACAAATACCTTGTTCTCTCACTCCACATCATTTTCATTATAGCCAAATTGTTTCAAAATTTGATACCCTTTTCTATAAATAACTTTCATATCTTTCAAAGAAGGGGGCCTATTATGATCATCATATGTGGATGCATAAGTTGTGTTTTTCTCTTCTTTTCTGAAAATTATAGACTCAAATTTTTTGGATGACTTCGTGATAAATCAAGTAATGATATCATTGTTGTCTCTTTCTCTTTTCTTGAATTTAATTATATAATCTTATATTCACAATCGAATTTAAGTGTGAATTCAAATGATCCCCAATCATCCTCCAATAACATTGTTATGGGTGAAGAGAACTTATCATCCTGAACTTGTAATGGTTCAAATTTTGTAGTTGGTGTCAATGTTCTAAGAGAATCTATTGTTCTTATTTCAGTTTGTAAATACTATTCAAATTTAAGGTCATCTTTTACCATGTAAACCTTATTGTTGTAAATGTATTTCAACATATGATGTAGTGTTCAAGGCACTACATTCATTTCATGAGGGTGGGTGCATGGAGATGGGTAGCCAATTTGTGGCCACTTTCAAAAAAAAGTTTTGAAAAGTCATAACACGAGTGCATTATGTCTTGGTGTGTCGAGCCTGAGGCTTGGCCACAACAAGCCCATAACGCGAGCGTGTCATAACACGAGCATGTCATAACACGAGCGTGTCATAACACGAGCGTCTCATAACATGAGCGTCTCATAACACGAGCGTTTCATAACACGAGTGTGTCATAACGCGAGTGTTTTATAATGCGAGTGTGTCATAATGCAAGCGTGTCATAACGCGCTCGCGTTGTCACATGTTAAAAGCAAAAAAAAAGTGAAACTCATTCATTCTTCATTTCGACTATGTTTTTTGTTGTGCCCATGGCCAAAACCCCAATTTTTCATGCTCGTGTTCTAGGAGGAGGTATTGTGCAAAAAATATTCACTAACAGTTGCTATTTCTTTGCAAGGATGGGACCACAATGACGAGGAGGTGTGAGAGGTAAGGATTATTTGCATTTTGTTTTGAATTTGTTAGTTTTAGGTTGCATTTGATTTTTTTTTTTTTGAATTTGTAGGAGATGCAAATCAACCTACAAACCTTCAAAATCTTGAACAAGAAGACCAACCAAATCCTCAAGAACAAAATCCTCAACAAGAAAATCAACCTCAACAACATCCTCCACCAATCACTCAACACCCTCTTGGCACTCAACAAAATTTAATGAGTGAAATTAAGAATGTAACAAAAAACAAATTGAGGATTTAATTAGTAGGTTGAGTGATCCAAATTGTTCAACTGCAGAAAATGACCCTAGCAATTTCATTGAAAGATATGTTAGAAAATGTAGATTCAATTAGCAAACAAATAATTGGATGGCAAGATAGGAGGCAAGCGACTAGGGCTTATTATGTGGATAAACTATCATATAAAGATGTAAAGGATTTAAAAATTACAAAAGGTGGTTTGTGCTCATTATTCATTGACCCACGCACAAATCAAAATCTTACCCACAATGCAAAGAGGTTTCCTATTCATTGGTGTCACCACCAACAAATTAGGAACTACTTTTATGATAAGTGGTACATGGTCTTTGATTACCCACCGTGCAACAATTGTGAAGTCCCACAGTATTTTCTTAGGAAACTATATAGTGAGTTCATATTGAACAAAATCCCAAATTATTTTGATATGAGGGACTTCTAGGGGAGAGGTGGGGGGTCGGCTCAGGATAGACCCAGTGCACAGTTGAATCCTACGTGGCAAGGGACACGAGCTTTCAATAGGCCGCATCATGAGAATTTTGTTATGCCTTCCATCACGAAGGAGAGTGATGACGTAGAGACATTGTAGGCTATCAACACTTTGACCTAGAGTTTCATCCATCATACTATCCCTATTCTATAGCGCCATCTAGGGGAGTCTTCAAGTGGTGGCCTTCAAACCCATGTGTGTCAATCTTGTGGGGCGACTTGTTCATATGACCCAACTGACACTCAGGAGGCTACTATGTAGGATCCGTATGCAGCTATGGAGATGGAGAGGGCAGCTGACATTTTGCATGGAGCGTATGGCATTGATAGTCAGGTAAAAGTTAGCCTGTTCATTGAATTTAATTTATTAAATTTCGATTTTGAAATGCAAGATTAACTAATTTAGTTTTGTGATTTTAATAAAATTGCAGGGTCACAATGTTGAGATTGGATACACTGGCCCTACACCTACTTATTTTTGCAGTACACTTATCAGTGGGGTATGTAACTAGTAAACAATTATAAATTTATTACATGTTAATAGCATTGTTTTAGGAATGGTATTTTAATATGTGATTTTGCATGTTGAATAGGCTAATATTGGAGGTTTCCAGGGAACACCTTCCAATGCCAGTGGATTTACTCAAACCTACACGCAGGTAATAGAATAAAGAGTTTAAATAATGAATTGAACTTAATATATTTGTGTAGTTTATATTCATATCGTTAATTACATTGCATCGCACATCATTCAAACTCAAAGCATTACTTCACATTCCATAACTAATAACTAGATGTTGATAGATGACAAAATTTCAACTACAATATAGTTGTTTAGAAAGTCAACATAAGTAGTGATGCAATTACTTCACATAGCATAAGTAATAAGTCTAGGAGTAGCTTCCAATTGCATTTTCTTATCATGGCATTCCATGCAAGACCACTTTTTACTGCTCGACATCTTTTCAAATAGTCCACTGCCTTGTCTATGCTATGGATGCTTGAAAGGAATATATGAAAGAATAATAGTAAGCAATAGCATAGACAAGGCAATGATTTTTTTGAAAAAATGCCTCAAATAAATGTGGTCTCATGGTGATTTCCATCACCATGAGACCCAATTTCTTTGATGCACCTTTTCAAATAGCTCACCGCCTTTTCTATACTACCACATTTTCCATACATGTCTACAAAAGCATTTTATCAAACAGTTCATTTCCTCACTGCTATGCTAAAAGCTTAAAAAAGGTGCTTTCCAAAAAACTGATGCAATGTAGGGTAGTCAAATAACTTAACTTCATTATTCAAAAGAATTCAATCCACTTTGCAACTCAAAAACTCAATTCTTTCTTTGTTTTCAAACTTCTACCTAGTCTTCCTACTAGATCAGCCAACCCACTTTTCCTGTCAAAACTTTCAATTTTCTCAAACAACCTTGTCAACAAATCCCTAAATCAGGCACCCATCATGGCCTACCTTCACATATCAAAAACTCAATACTAACTCCTTTGGATCAGTGATATTTAATTAGTTTTCCGCTTCAATCTCTCCAACAACAACTTACATCAATGGATCACATCATTTTTAAACATTTTCCAACCTTTCCAACTTCCTACAATGACTCAATAACCTCTACAACTACTTTGACCCTTGGCATTCCATGCCTTTACACCTTTTTTCATTTTTACAACATTTGAAATTGATAACTTTGTCAATATTTTGCAATTTTACACTTTATGCCTTTAATTAACTAACTAAGACTATTACAGCCTCCAAAATGGCTATTTAAGCCTTATTACATCATCAAAATACCTTAACCAATTCAAACTCCTAAATTTTCCTCATGGAGGCATCTTCTTGCAAAGGTGCACCTGCACAACAAACTATGGATGCTTGGAAAAAATCTATCAAAGCATAATAGTAAGCAATAGCATAGACAAGGCTATTAGTAGATTCACAAAATTCCTCGAAGCAATACAGTCTCATGGTGATGGAATTCCATTCCATCACCATGAGACCATATTTCTTTGAGGCATTTCTTCAAACAACTCACCATCTTTTCTGTGATACCACATTTTCCATACATGTGTACCAAACCATTTTATCAAACTACTCACTTCCTTGATGCTATGGCTAAAATCCTAAAATAGGTGTTTTCCAACAAACTATGGATGCTTGGAATAATATCTATCAAAGCATAATAGTAAGCAATAATACCATAGAGAAGGCAATGAACTTTCTAAAAAAATGCCTGAAAGAAATACGGTCTTATGGTGATGGAATGCCATGACGTGCATTTCTTTGTAATGGAATTCCATCACCACAAGACCCCATTTCTTTGAGGCATTTTTTCAAACAGTTGACTACCTTCTCTATTTCACCACAATTATCGTACATGTCTATGAAAGCATTTGATCAAACATTTCACCGGCTTGCTGCTATGGGTAAAAGTATAAAAACACATCCTTTCGAACAAGATATGGATAGGGAAAATAGTAAGCATGATAATCAGAAATATATAGTTTTAAAAGTACTCAAAATTTTGTTCATTATCTCATACATTATAAGTCATGGCGTGGATCGCTATTGTAGTTTTTGTGATTCAAATTATTGTTATTTTATTTTCAAATGTTGCAAGCCGAAACACCTCTAAATGTGAAAAGGGCAATGGAGATCGATGTTTCATCTGCTATACAATCCTCAATGGCTCTAACATGGGAGGTATGAGGAAAATTGGTAAATTTTAATTTACATTCGTTGCTATAGATGTTAGTTAGTGAAAAATCAAACCATTATTGATTTGTAGTTTAATTTCTATTTGGATGGTTTATACAGGGCTTGAGCATGCCTCAACATGGGCGTGTAAATATTTCCATCATGGACAGTGATCATGAGATGGTGGTAAGTGATTATTTTGTTAAATATATCATTTTTTATAATGTAATTTATATATATTAATGTCTTTACTTCTTATTGTAATAGTTAAAACTTCACCATGAACTAAACACTAGGAGGAGCAGTAGGAGTACTCCTCGAGTGCATCACAAATGAGTGACAGACCTATCGCTATCTGATCGACAAGCAAAGGGAAAGAATTTATTTCCAAAGCATGGAGAGCATTGACTTTTGATTCTAGAGCCCTTTGTTGTATGCCTACACGACAGTTTTGTACATATTTTTTATTGGATATATTTGACATTGTATGCCTATATGGCATTCTCATAAGACTATATGGCTATTTTGTACCTATATTTCATACTTATATTGACATATATTGATGTATGCCTACATGGCTATTTGGTTAATACAAATATTTTTTATCGATGGTGTCCATATTTGCATTCTAAATTGATGGTTCAATAGATATGAGTTATGTGTATTCAACTGTATTCTTTACAATGTACGTGTATACTTTGCGACTTACATGTGTTCCAATGTATAGTTTGTGACTTACGTGTTTTCATGCTTATACCTTGTATTCATGCATATACTTTGTATTAATTTGTGTATACTATGTATTCATGTGTATACTTCAAGGCTTACATTTTTTTAGTACTTGTGCTTCCCTTATTCACATGTACATGCTTGACTTATTCACGTGTATACTTATTAATTGGTTAACCATAGCATTGATCATTGGTGCCTTTCATGGTTTGTCTTGAATATTAATTGATTGATGCTAAACAACTTTATCTAAAAGCAAAAAACACGTTTTCAATTGGTATTTCATGAAATGATTCATAAAAAGATTCCAATATATTTAATCCTTTGATTGGAACAACTCAATTAAGAAAAGGATAAATAATCTTCACAACACTTGCAAAACATAATATTCAGAGTAGATAAATTAGTGAGCTTCTTGACACATTATCATACAAACATTTATCTTCAATAGTCTTTAAACATTTTCACAGCATAATCCTGATAGTGCAAAATGAATTGTTATGTTCTTGATGCATCACCATATAAACACATCGAAAGATTTATATGTCAACTTTTTGCAATATCATTTCTTGTATCTGAAATGGACTCAAGAGAAAGAAAGTTATAATTTATAATACAAATAAGAAATGGACTCAACGTTGTCCTAAACCCTCGAATAGGTCAATTTAACAAAGCAACACACTGTCAATCACTATTCCAATTGCAAAACACCATTAGGAAGCATTTACCAGTCTACAAATCCACAAAATTGACAATTTTTAGGGTGTGATTGGTCCTCTAACCCCACCATCCTCTAAACCTTCACTTTTCTCAAATTTCACTAGGGTTTATTGAAAACCCCATATCCAAATGCCATACAACCTCAAAACCTCTTCCAACACTGTTCATTCTACCTGCACAAACTTAACTGACCAACAAATTATGTTGCCCCTTGACTTTACCCACTTTTACTCCCTCAAACCTCTTTTTTCCATTCAAAACCCCTCTATTCCCAATTAGGGCATTATGCCATAACATAATTTTAACCTCCCTTGTCCTTGCAGACTATTTGAACACATCAAACTCCACAACCTCACCCTATTTCCAACCTATTCTAACTTGTTCTTGAAAGCAATTTCTTCTTTTCACCTCGGATAGCCTTGGTTTTAAGGCCAAAATTCTAAATTTTGCACAGGGGTGGCATTAGTAATCTCTTCCAATGCCTTTACCAATGTTATTTTCTTATTCGTACTTACATAATTGACTCAAATGACCCAACACTAACTCAAAACTAAAAGCAATATTACAAAATGGCCTATCATGGCCTTATTTGACATTATAATGACTAAAACCACTGAACTAGACCTTCTTCATCAAATGAAGAAACAAAGTGCTCTACAGCAATGATCATACACTTTTTGTGTGGAATACTTAGACTTCTCAACCGTCATGTGTAGTTTTCTCTTTTCCATTGTTTTGTATGCCATCATAAGGGATCAAGCTAGTTGAATGTAGCTCAAAGAAATTCTCCATGTTTGGGTGCAAAAGAGGACCATGCCTAGTATAAACCTACCTATTGGGATGTGTTGGAGAAGTTTGTTTGGTCGCACGAATTGCAAAACAAAAATTGCACCACTTTGCAACTTTACATTGCTTCCATTTAACACTTTTTCTATCAAGTGAAAATTGGACACCATAGGAAAATGACTCCAAGATAAGAAAAACTAAGAGAGGTTATTGTAGAGGGGCCCAATGTGATCCCATAGGCTCAGATAGAGAGTTTGTAAGCATCATGGTTTCTAAGTAATATCCTGTCAAAGTTTTCTTCCCTTTTGCACTTTGGACCCTCAAGGGATCAATCCGGTTGAACATAGCTTGGAGGGATTATGCATGTTAGGGTACGAAAGAGGAAAATTCCTAGTGTAAACATATCTATTTGGACACATTAGAACAGTCTGTTTGGTCACACGAGTTGCAAAATGAAAGTTGTACCACTTTGCAACTTTGCATTGCTTGCATTTGACATTTTTTCCATCAAGTGAAAATTCACCACCACGGGAAAATCACTTCGAGATAGAAAAAACTAAGATATTTTTTTGTAGAAGGGCCCAACGCGATCCTGTAGGATCAGACGAGAAATTTCTAAGTGTCACAGTATCTGAGTAACAATAAGCTAAAGTGTGCAACCATTTTTCACTTTGGACTCTTAAGGGATAGATCCAGTTGAACATAGCTTAGAGCGATTCTGCTTGTTTGGGTGTGAAAGAGGACCATTCTTAGGGTAAACATACCTATTTAGATGTGTTGGAACAATTTGTTTGGTCACACGAGTTGCAGAATGAAAGTTGCACCACTTTGCAACTTTGCACTGCTTGCATTTTGACACTTTTTCTATCAAGTGAAAATCCACCATCATAGCAAAACCACTCTAAGATAGCCAAAACCAAGAGAAATTTTTGTAGAGGGGCCCAACGCCATCCTATAGCATTAGACGATATGTTTCTAAGTATCATGGTATGTGAGTAACATGCTGAAGTTTGCAGTCATTTTGCACTTTGGACTCTTAAGGGATCAATTCAGTTGAACGTAGCTCAGAGTGATTACGTATGTTTGGGTGTGAAAGAGGACCATGCTTAGTGTAAACATACCTATTCAAACATGTTGGAATAGTCTGTTTGGTCACACGAGTTGCAAAAAAAAAGTTGTACCACTTTGCACTGCTTGCATTTGACACTTTTTTCATCAAGTGAAAACCTGCCGCCACAGGAAAACCACTCTGAGATAGCCAAACCCAAGAGAGGTTTTTTAAAGGGGCCCAACACAATCATGTAAAATTAGATGAGAAGTTTCTAAGTGTCACAATACTATCCGAGTAACGACATGGTGAAGTTTGCAGCCATTTTGCACTTTAGACTCGTAAGGGATCGATTTGGTTGAACGTAGCTTGGAGTGATTCTGTGTTTGGGTGAAAAAGAGAAGAATGAATATTGTAAAAATACATATTTTAATGCATTGGAACAATCCATTTGGCCACATGAGTTGCATAACAAAAATTGCAACACTTTGCAACTTTGAACTGCTTGTTTTTGATACTTTTTCTATCAAGTGAAAATTCGCTGCCACAGGAAAACCACTCCAAGATAGAAAAAACTAAGAGATGTTTTTGTAGAGGGTCCAACATGATCCTATAGGATTAGATGAGAATTTTCTAAGCATCATAGTAGCCGAGTAAGAACATGCTGAAGTTTGCAGCCATTTTGCACTTTGGACTCTTAAGGGATTAATCCCATTGAACATAGCTCAAAGCGATTCCGCATTTTTGGGTGTGAAAGAGGACCATGTCTAGCATAAACATACCTATTCAGATGCATTGGAACAGTCCATTTGGTTGCATGAGTTGTAGAACAAAAGTTGCACCACTTTGCAACTTTGCACTGCTTACATTTGACACTTTTTCCATGAAGTGAAAATCCGCTGCCACAGGAAAACCACTCTAAGATAGCAAAAATAAAGAGTGGCTTTACTAGAGGGGATCAACATGATCTTGTAGGATCGGACGATAATTTTCTAAGCATCACAGTATCTGAATAACAACATGTTGAAGTTTGCAATCATTTTGCACTTTGGACTCTAAAGGAATCAATCCGGTTGAACATAGCTCGGAGCGATTCCGTGCGTTTGGGTGCAAAGGAGGACCATGTATAGCATAAAATACATATTCAAATACCTTGGAAAGGTATATTTGGTCACATGAGTTGCAGAATGAAAGTTGCACCACTTTGCAACTTTGCACTGCTTGCATTTTACACTTTTTCCATCAAGTGAAAATTTTCCGCCATGAGAAAACAACTCTAAAATAGGAAAAATCAAGAGAGGTTCTTGTAGAGGGGGCCAACATGATCCTGTAGGATCATATGAGAAGTTTCTAAGCATCACAATATTTGAGTAACAATATGCTGAAGTTTGTAGCCATTTTGCACTTTGGACTCGTAAGAGATCGATCCGGTTGAACGTAGCTAAGAGTGATTCTATGTGTTTGGGTGTGAAATATGACCATTCCTAGTGTAAAAATACCTATTTAGATGTGTTGGAATATTTTGTTTGATCACACAAGTTGCAGAACAAAAGTTACACCACTTTGCAACTTTGTACTGCTTGCATTTAACACTTTTTTCATCAAGTGAAAATTCATTGTCACGGGAAAACCACTCTGAGATAGCAAAAATTGAGAGATGTTTTCATAGAGGGGTCCAACATGATCTTGTAAGATTAGACAAGAAGTTTTTAATCATCACGGTATCTGAATAACAACATGCTGAAGTTTGTAGTTATTTTGCACTTTGGACTCTTAAGGGATCGATCTGGTTGAACGTAGCTCGGAGCGATTCCACGTGTTTGGGTATGAAAAAGGACCATTCCTAGCATAAACATACCTATTCAGATGTGTTGGAATAGTCTATTTGGTCACACGAGTTGTAGAATGAAAGTTGCACCACTTTGCAACTTTGCACTGCTTGCATTTGACACTTTTTCCATCAAGTGAAAATCTGTCGCTATGGGAAAACCACTCCGAGATAGCAAAAACAAAGAGAGGTTTTACTAGAGGGGCCCAACATGATCTTGTAGGATTAGAAAAGAAGTTTCTAAGAATCATAGTATTTGAGTAACAACATGTAGAAGTTTGTAGCCATTTTGCACTTTAAACTCTTAAGGGATCGATTCGGTTAAATGTAGCTCGGAGCGATTCTGCATGTTTGGGTGCAAAAGAGGATCATTCCTAGCATAAACATACCTATTCAGATGTATTGGAACTGTCTGTTTGGTCACATAAGTTGCACCACTTTGTAACTTTGCACTGTTTGCATTTGACAGTTTTTCTATCAAGTGAAAATCCATCACCATGGGAAACCACTCCGAGATAGCAAAAACTGAGAGAGGTTTTTGTAAAGGGGCCCAACATGATTATGTAGGATTAGATGAGAAGTTTCTAAGCATCACAGTATTTGAGTAACATTACGCTAAATTTTGCAGCCATTTTGCACTTTGGACTCGTAAGGGATTGATCTGGTTGAATGTAGATCAGAGTGATTCTGCGTGTTTGGGTGCGAAAGAGGACCATGTCTAGCATAAACATACCTATTCAGATGTTTTGGTATAGTTTGTTTGGTCACACGAGCTGCAGAATGAAAGTTGCACCACTTTGCAACTTTGCACTGCTTGCATTTGACTCTTTTTCCATCAAGTGAAAATCCATTGCCACAGGAAAAACACTCCGAGATAGAAAAAACTAAGAGGTTTTTGTAGAGGGGCCCAACATGATCTCGTAGGCTCATAAAGAGATGTCATAAGCATCACAATTTCCAAGTAATACCATGTCCAAGATTATTTCCATTTTGCACTTTGGACATTTTTTATGCACATGTTCCAAAGCTGTCACTATTGATTTTGAAGTATGTGTTATAACTCAATAATGGCTATCTAGATCAGTCATTTTTTTGTGATGTCATTTGAGAAGTTTATGAGAAAATGTCTAAAACTAGGGTCTGTTGACCTACTAGACAAGGTAGAGTGAAGGGTTAAAATTGAAGAGATAGAGAGTTGTTGGTTGAAACTCTGTTTGAAACTCATTCATTTGAGGTTTTGTGAAGATTGAAACCCCTTGCTTACTGATGCAAGAGCATCTACCAGGATCCACAAACCATCAGGGTACTTCTGACCCAAACTCAATAGGAGAAGATCAAATTAAACAAACATCATTCTTTTGCTCAACTTTCATGAAAAATTCACTTATTCATTCACCAAAATCCCACTTTTCCTATTAGAAACTATAAGGCAACCAACAAGCCAAGCACTTTATCAATATTATGTGTCATTATCAGATTCAACCAATTACTCATCATTTCAACTTGTTTCAATGAGGTAATAAGACTACAAACCATTGAGTTTGCTTCTAACATTCACTAGAAATCCAAGACACTGTAAATAGCCTATTCTTGACTGAAATAAATCAGATACACACAAGTACAAACCACTGGCCATCAGACTTACCATTAACTTGCAGTCAAAAACACCATTTTGCACCAAAAATCCACCTTGCTCAAAACATCAAGTCTTCAAGATTAAAGTTTTCACCTTTACCAAACCATAGATACATCTTTAAATACATTATCTTGGTAGTTTCAATACACATTCAAACTCTAAAAACTCTATTTACTCATATTACCACTTTTTAGCAATCAAAACATCATTTTACACATTGTGTAAACCTTGCTCAAAACACTCAAAACACCAAGTTAGCTTCGTAGATCTTATCCAAGCATTGAGACATGTTTTCCAACACCTTTCAGATAGGTTTGAATCATAAAGAATCACTCAAATCACTGTTTACACAAATTTTCCCATTTTAGCTATTAAGGCATCAAATTGCAAGTAGGTTTCCAAACCTTGAATCGGGTGTAACTTCTTATTGATATCCTTTCAAACCTAGAAGGAATCTTTTTAGCAACCTATTTTGGCCAATATTAACATATCCAAAAATTAGATATACCTATTTTGAAAAATATGTGTAAACCAATAGCCTACCCATTGGAAAATGCTTCAAATTAGCCCAAATTTACATAGGGACTACCAATGAATCAACTCCAAAACCCCATATTACTTTAAAAAGTCTTTTATCATATTTCAAAACTTAGGATTCACAAACATTTAGGGGCTTAAAGGCCCAATTAAACACCCAACAATAGAAACCTTGTTTTTAGGCTTAAACCATGCAAAAAGAATGAGGGTTTCATAGAAAGCACCATTGAAAACCTTCAAAATCTTATCCACTACTCCAAAAAAATTTATATATGTCTGTATATGCATTCTAAACCTCCTTCCATCCTTGAACACTTCATTTTCCTCAAAACACCACTTAGAGCCACACTTTTCACTTGGAAATTCATCATAAAACCTTGTAGCAGCAACTCCACCTTTGTTTCTTGAATTCCCCTGCACAAATAAAAACACACACACCTAAAGTATCCTACTTGAATAACCTACTCCACTGATCTAAACTATCAAATTGGTGTAGTCATTATTGGTTATCTAGACTCTCAAAACCACAATCTTGAGGGTTTACAGGCCAAGTTGAGAAAAATTAGTTCAAAATAATGATAAACTCAATGGATACCATCCTAAATAGATTAAAATGAAATCTACTTCACTATTATACCTTAAAAGACAAGATTCAAGGCCTTAAACTACTATACAGGTTGTACAAGTTAATGAACAACTGGAAAAACTCAGAAAATCACTAAAATGGGGACTTTATTGATTGTAAATCTTCAAGAATACAAAACATCTATGTTTTGCTCGACCTTACATGATTTATATATATGTTTCCCAACTAATAACTTCCTTTTCAACTTCCTTCATCAACCTATGCCTCTAATTTCCCACAAAAAGACTCTTCAACTTTTGATTTTTTTGTCTTTTCTTGTATTTTTAACATTTTTTTTTTTTGCAAATTAAATTGCCTCACCTCCTAGTGACCTAATAAACATTCAAATACATTGAAATAGGTCTTCACATGACCTTTTACATACATTTTACATTTGAAAATTCAATTTTTTGAAAATTTTCCTTTTGTAGGCATTTTGTGAGCAAGGTACTCCTACACCACTTACATATTCAAATTGAAAAACACCTAATTAATTGAAATACATCATATGTGCTCATTATGAGGCTAAATTCAATTGAGTAACTTGATATTCCCTCGCTAAGCTTCACATTCTCTTTTATAATGGCTTCAAATCAGAATTGAGATTTGTCAAGGTCATCAAAATAAGGATGTTGCATTGCTTCTTTGGCTAAGATTCTCTTTGATGGCTCATAAATTAGCATTTTCTACAATGAGAGACCAATCAATATTTATTATTTTACTTACAAATACGCAAAGTAAAAGAGAAAAATAAAGATAATCCAAAATGGAAATGAAATTAAAATAGATGGAAAGCACTTACAGATAGGAATGCCAATCTCTCAACTTAGTCACTCCTGGTCATACATCTTCAATGGGAGTTCCAAGATACCTATTGAACACAACACCTCTCATGAATGGAGTAAGTTGAAATTTGAGATGCTCTTATAATGTCTACATCATAGCTGCTCATGATAAGGTTAACTTCAAATGAATAACTTGAAATTCCCTCACCAAGCTTTTCACACACTTTCATAATGGCTTAAAATCATGATTGAGATTTGTCAAGATCATCAAAATAAGGATGTTGCATTGCTTTTCTGGCTAACATTCTCTTGGATGGCTCATAAATCTACATTTTCTACAAGGAGACACCAATTTGTAGTAGGTAACTTACAAATAGGAAAAGTAAAAGAAGATGATAGCATTTCCATCAAAAAAATTAGTGTGAATACAAGTATAAACTAATAAGAACTGATGTGCATACTTAAAAATTAATCCAATGAACCATCTGGGTCTGCTCTACTCTTTATTGTGTCAAATATTTCCTCATGGTCAAACTCACGGACCTTCCACAAGACCTTGTTCAAAAGTCTACCCCCATATTTGGTCAAATGAACATTGGATGCCACGACAAGGTTCGAGTAATGAAGAATCTTACGATGCATGTCAAAGTCCTGAAATAGCTAGTGTTTAACACTCTTATGTGGGTACCTTCTAAGCCACATTCTAGTAACAACAATCGAGCCTATAGGATATTCGATGTTTTCTCCATCTATAATTGGGACCTCCAATTTCTTTTTGGCATCAACACAATGACACAAGTAATAGTTTGTTCCCTCTTCATTTTCTTCATCTGCAATAACTGCATAAACTTTCCCTACATTGATATGTGTAGAAAATATCTTGAAATTAGTCAACATTACGAATACACTACAAAGTAATATAACAATATGGAATTTCAAAAACTAATCAAACAAATATATTACCTAGTTGAACTAGATCTGATACGTGGTCAAAGTCGACCGATGATTCCATCTGCATTAGTTCCAATTCTGTTATAGGGTGATACGTGTGAAGTGGGCTAAGATACCTTGTCAACCATTTGTCAACCCACTCCCCTGACTCACAATCATTCCAAGCTTGCATTGTAAATGAAGAATAAAAGTATGCCATCTTTCATGTATCGATACTCCATGAACCTGCATTTGAGCTAAGGAAAGAGTGTAGCTCACTCGATCCTGTTAGTGTACAACAATCCTCATATGGTGCAATGTTAGTATCATCCATCAACCAAAAATACCTATGAATTGAAGACATACCTTCATTACCTGGACCCATTGAAGCATCACACCACTCAATGATTGATCTTGCATCTATCAACTTTGCAATGTCTTTATACTTTAACTCTTCTCATGCTAATGCTCTTTTCATGCATGCACATGCACCATCATGCTCCCCCTTTCCATACCCGACCTCACAAAAGTTCCACTTATGTTGTACACCTGTAATGACATGCATCTTGCTCAACCAATAGAACATGCACGAGTTCTTGAACTATGTTGCACAGTTATCTGACCATATTATATGTTGACCGTATGCTATGCCCCTTTGAGCCACATCATTGTAGAACATCTAGAAGCAACCTTGCATGAACTCTGGAGAATGTGTGTGATCATCATTAATATAAAAGTGATACTCCCTCAATACCTTCCTTTGGTCCTTTGTACTATCAGCTACATTAATGAATGCTATTTGCACAAATATCAAAACCTGTGTGGAGTTGTAATACTGTGACTGCACCTCACGTTGTGGTTGTAGAGTGTATTTCTCTACAAACTCAACCACTGATACTATGCTTCCAATTGGAAAGGTGCCCTTGCATATCTTGAATTGTGTGTCCAGCCATCAAGCTTTATGGGTATGCCTTGCATACTCATACACTATATTGTCACAAAACATGGACATAAACTGATACACAGGAATCTTCTGAATAACCAAATCACACCTTTTTCCTTGAGACCCATCTTTTGTAGTGTATGCCACTATTTTATACTTCCCAAACTTTACTAGTTTTTGTCCCACCTCATTTGTGCTTTCCATATGTTGGCATACCGGCATATGTTGCAAGCCACTACAATGCTCGCATGAACCATCCAAGCATGTCGTCTTGTAGAATATTTGACCATCCTCTATTTCACATAAATTTTTTGATAAGAACTCTCTTGAAGATTTTGGTGGGGCTTCTATGTTAGTATGCAAATCACAACATATAGAATGATAAACATCATAATGGTTAGAGAATTCAATATGTAGTCTATAGCAACAAGTAGTGCATGTGTGATTTATCTTGACATAAAAAGGTTTAATAATTTCAAAAAATATTTGACAAATACTAATTTGAGGATAATCCATTTGAAATTTATGAAAAAAATGGATTTGAGTCATATCCAAAAAATGCTTTGGATGTGGCTCACGGTTCTGACTACTGATTCTCCTTCTTACCAAATCCCTTTGATTCAGAGATGGCCTTGTGTTATTCTTCCAATACTCTTCAATTAGTGTTCTTAATTCTTCAACAAAAAATTTATCTTTTTTGTGTCAGTCTCCCTGAGAATTCCCATAATTCATTTGAATTAGTGCCCTCAATTCTTTGCTGCCTTTGAACAGCTTTTGATAAAGTTTTTCTACTAATTCTCATTTGTTCACTCATCTTTCTAATGAGACGAGCTCTCTTTGTTTGACTTCTTACCAAATTCGATGTAATGACATGTCATGTGACATTGCTATCCTTGTAGCATGAGGTCTTACCCACACTCTCATATGCATCCATTAGATTCTTCACAATAGTGTTTTCACTCGATGCATTCGATGTTCTCAACCCAAAAGTCTTCATGATGTCTCTATACTTTATACCCCGCATCATTTCAACAAATAACTTTGACATCTTGCAGTCTCATTTATCCTTTCAAAGTAGAATTTCCAAATCTTATCAGCATATCTTCTACAAGTGCATGCTAGAATCTTACCTTCCATGTGTTGCAAAATATCTTCATCAATATTAATCAAATACTTTGGCTTTCTACACAAAATTCTAGGTGGTGTTCTTCTAGGTACATACATCTCAACATTAGGAATCTCATCAATATTTAATTGAGGTGGGCTAGATTGTGTACCTTCGATTGAGGGTGGAGTAGAAGACATACCTTGAGGTTCTCATGGGGATGATGGAATACCTTCTTCGTCAAATCCAAGTGATGATGTACTCTTAACTTGAGATGTGTTGGATGGTTTCCAACTATATTCACTTGCCATAGATGGTGTCCCTCCATATTCACTTGCGGTAGCTGGCATCCCTCCATATTCACTTGTGATTAATGGTGTCCCTTCGTATTCACTTTTCGTAGAGGGTGTGTCTCCAACTGCGGTATCTGAATCTGTCTTAGCACGATGTGTTCACATTCATGTCCTTTGTGCTGCCAAATCCTGTTCTCTTTTTGACGGTTGAGGTTCCTCTTTAGTTGGCTTGTTTTCATCAAAAGTACCCAATTTCTTCTTTTCATGATATGCCACCACCCGTTCTCTCTCCTTTTCTTTGAAGGTTTCATACTCTTCGTCTGTTAGTTTATTCCTTCTTTGTTTCTTTGGCATGGAAGATAATTTTACCTGTAGCATGGTAATGAGACAAATATTAGTTCCTAAAGTATTTTTCCATTCAAATAAATAAAATATATGTCATTCAAGGCTTCATAAAAAATAATTACAATCATCTTGTATAATACTATTTCTAACATAGACAAAGGTGGTGCAGGGGCATGCCATGATTACAAGATAGGCATAATTATATTATTTCCCTTGTGTAAATGGGATGTTAAAGAAGGGTTTTGATGAAATGCTGAAGGAACCTTCCATGTAATGGTTGTTTGAGTTTGTGCAAGGAATTTTTGAAGTGTTGTTGGTATTGGTGAGGTCTGGTAAGCTCGATTGTCAAAACTTTCAATAAACCCTAGGTTATTTGCATGAAAGTTGAGGGTTTGGTGGTACAACATTTTAGAGTTCAAGGCTTTAAGAAATAATGGTTGAATTTTTTTTGTAACACAATTAGTGACTATTAGTTAAGATTTGGTGAAAACAAAGTGTTTTGGAGGTACCTCCTTTGTAAACAAGGGCTATTTAGTGGCCTACAAGGTAGGGAAGCCTATTAGTTTTCAATATTGTTGCAAAGAAACCTCTTGAAAGCTTTTGGTATGTTGTGTTAGGAGTTGAAGTGTGTCCAAATCATGTTTGTGAGGTCTTTGTATGGCCTTCTCTAAAAGATATTGATAAAAAGTAGTGTTGGAGGGCTACAAGCCTTTAGGTGTGTGTTTGAGATAAGTTGAGTGTATAGTGTTTAAGGGGTTGGCTTGTTGTTTTAGTCTAATCATTTTCAGTTGGTTGGGGTCTTCACGACCTAGGTTGCTATCACATTGCCCCTACCTTCTCAATCCTACCCTATTGGCAAGCTACTGGAGCATTGGAAAGCTATCTCACTCACTTGCTTTCCAATGCAGTAGGGTTGAGAAGGTAGATGCAGCGTATGCCTCATAGAAATGGGGTGCCATGGTCACTGTGGCACCCCATTTCTATGAGGCATACGCTGCCCCTACCTTCTCAACCCTACCGCATTAGCAAGCTAGTGGAGCATTGGAAAGCTAGCTCACTCACTAGCTTGCCAATGCGATAGGGTTGAGAAGGTAGGGGCAGCGTATGACTCATAGAAATGGGGTGTCACAGTGATGCACCCCATTTCTATGAGGCATACGTTGCATCTACCTTCTCAACCCTATTGCATTAGCAAGCTAGTGAGTGTGCTAGCTTGCCAATGCTCCACTAGCTTGCTAATGCAGTAAGGTTGAGAAGGTAGGGGAAGCATATATCACCATGACACCCCATTTCTATGAGGCATACACTGCCCCTACCATGTCAACCATTTCTGAGACCGGCCTGAACACACAATTTTAAGGTTTGAAAGTCATTTAAAATGGTGTATTGACCCATTCCTCTCATTGTGGCCACTCTAACTCGAGGAATGGGTCTACAACATCACTAAAAAGGTGTGGAAATGTTGTGTGTGTATAGGGGAGGTCAAGAGTTGAGTTGGGCATGAATCCCTAGAGTGAAATTTGCTGTTTTCCATGTGAATTTGAGAGGTTTTGGCATGCTAAAGTGATTATTGTGTTAGGGAAGCCTTTTTTCTTGTTGAATTGACTTTTTTAGGCCATTTTAGACCTATTTGAGGTGGTGGCATGTTTTGATAAGGTTGGGAAGTGTGTTTTCCAATAAGCCCTAGGTTATTTGGCTTAAAAAGAGGGTTTTGGGTTTTGGCATCTTGGTGGATGAATTTATGAGAACTAATTGTGAATTATTTGGTTTTAATACATATAAATTGTTTCCCACATGTGTTTGTAGGTTTTGGTCAATTTTCAAGATAAGTTTCTTTGCTAAAGTGTCCTAATTTGAGGCCTAGTTGGCGTAGAAAGCCTGATTTGAGAAAGTTGCTACAAAGTAACCAATAGTGGTTTGATGGCATGTGATTGTGTACTGTAAAGGGTCCTTGAAATAGTTCAATTCTTGGTCTGAACGAATCTTATTGAGAAGAAATACCCGATTGAATGAGTTGGAAATGGTACAAGAGTGTTGATTTGGTGAAAAGTGAAGAGTTTTGAGAATTGTGACTTGTGAATTGTTGTTGTTGGTTGATTTTTTGTGTTCAGTTGTGTTGCAGGACCTCCCTTGGTTGTATCACAATTCAAATTATTTTTCCATGCTTCCATTTTGAGCCATGATTGCAAGATAGGTTGCACCTTTCCCCATGTTGCTAACTTAGCCTTCAATAAAGAGTTTAATCAAGGAAACATTTAAAATATATCAAAAATAAAAGTGATGAGGTAAATTTAGAAATAGAGATGAAAACCAAAATAGTTTCAAAGAACTATCAATGTGGGAGGAGTATATTCCAATTTTTTAGAGAGATATATGGAAAATTTGGTAGCATAGGCAAGGCAATGAGCTGCTTGGTATAATTGTTTGACAAAATACCTCAATGAAAGCTTCGGAGAGTGTTATGCACTTCCATAATAAAAACATTGAGAAATGATGTTTTATTTTACTTCCTTAAAACGTATGTCATATAAATGTGTATACAAAATGTGGAAGCATACACAAGGTAAGCCACTTGTTAAATAACAAAATGCCTCAAAGAGATGTGGTTTAAAAATGTAATTGAAAAGTGTATAGAATTGTGTAATTTAAAATATGCATTACATCAACAACCTAAGGTTATAATGAAAAACAAACAATGATCAGCATGGAATATGCAAAATAACAAAAATGAAAGCAAGCCATAATAGAATGAAAGAAAATGTGTAAAAACTTCACATACCTAAAAAACCAGAATTTCAAATAGAGGATTTCAACCCAATTATGTAGCCTTAGCTTCTTCTTTCTTCAAACTCCTCAAAAAATTAACATTTTCAAAATCTTGTTCCCCTCTAAACTTAAATTGTATATCAATTTTCAATGGAATTCAAACTTGAATTGATATTACATGTCTTTCAACGTGAAAAATATGCTATTTCATGCAATGGTGGTAGAAATATCATGAAAAATGTGGTGGAATGTGAAAAAAATGCATGCACACTTCACAACATCATCAAAAAGATACTTTTTGTTCGAGCATGTGCAGACCCAGGAGAATATGCAAAAAGTGGGCCTTGAGATCATGGGTATATTTAGTTTTTTTACCATTTTTAGTGCAACACAAAACATGCTCACATTATAACGTGATCACATTATTTCTTCCTAAAATGGCCATATCTCTACTTCAA
>VDFB02058242.1:514780833-514891604 GCA_007258455.2 Sequoia sempervirens | reverse complement strand
TTCAAATGCATTTCTTTCAATTTCACTTCATCTATTTAGCAATTCAGCCCATTTGCTTCACAATTACACATGCCAGTTTGATCTCCTTAGCAATTTTCTTGAGCTTTTATGCATCTTCTCTACTTCATGTTTCACTCTTGTCATCCTTGGATTTGTGACTTGGTTTCCTGTGAGGCTACTTCTTCATTGTTGCGGCAACGTCAACCTTACCAAGCTTGCATCCTCCTCTATGTGCTTGAGGGCACCTTGATTGAGAAGTTGATATTATTTCTTTATTTACGAAGCATAGTGTTATTATTAAATTGTTTGATATATTTTCCATTACTCTCTTTATCATAGTTTCTATCTTGTGGCTTTTTTGGCTATTTGTGGAGGTGGAATAAAAAAAGTAGAGGTTTGGCTATGGTAAACCCCTATACAACCCCAACATGTTTCCTCTCTTGGCTATTTGTAGGTACACATTTGTGTGGAGCTTGCTAGCAAACTAGACTCTTCATGAGTTAATCTCCATCACCTTTTCTTTTTTCATATCCTTTATCATCTTTCTAGTTACTTCACTTATTTTGTAATATTATCATTCTAGTTAGTATTTTAGACCTCAACTGTGAAATAGTTAGTAGGTTTTTTGTTCCTTTTACTGTGCCTTTGTAATTTTTGTTCCTACAGACATAAGCACCCTAGAGAGACTCCAGTGCATTATTCTCTCATCCCTAACCCACTCTGCTATCCTCAAGCAAAGAGCTATCTAAGGTACAGTTCGAGTTCCAAAAGCCTACTCATTTAGCCCCATTCAAACTCTCAGGTTAGTAGAGTGGTAGAAGCACTTAAGATTGCTCTTCATTCTCTATCCATGACCTAAATAAATTTTCTAGCTTTAGGTAGATTAGGGAATCCCTCCACTCTCGACTCTCCATGACTTCGAGCCTTAGTGTGGTTGGTCCCCCTTTTCTACATTCTGGTGAACCTGGCGTGAACCATTTTTGGTTTCGTTTAGCAGTGTTGAAAGACCGTTTCCTCATATCGTAGGAGTGTTGTGGGTGTGAGTGTTGTGATGTTCCTAGCCTTGCAACCCAACCTGCGACCCCTAGTGGTGTAGCTGAAAGGTTCCATAAGCATCACAGAATGAAACCTTGAGTGTGTGTTTGTCTAACTACGAAACCTTTGGGGGATCATATGAAAGCTCTGTCTAGTATATGAAGAAATTCCCTTCTTCTTACATCTATCCATCCCATCTATGCAACCTACAAGTGGATCCCCTAGAATAACCTTCACCTCATAGGACTTTTCAATGAATTATAATAGAGAACCATCTCCCTAATGCATCCCTGTACAAATCAATGGAAACACAATAACGAGTGTTCTTGTTGACCCTATGTGTTGGGTGAATTTCATCACTAAGGATATTATGTTGATTAATTTCTTACAAAAAGATGGGTATGATGAATCTAGGAGTACCATCTGTACACACGATGGGATTTTTGTACCTCTAATCAGTTGCATCACCTTGTTCATCTTAGTCGGACCTAAATTTGTGAATTCACTCTTTTACATAATCCTGAGGTTTGAGCTCTTTAGAGTGAAACTAGGTATCCCCTAGTTGGTCACTATGAATGCAGCTCCCTCGTTGTTTCATAAGTGTCTAAAATTCATCCATGAGGGGATAGTTCATATAGTCCATGACACCAGCTATAAGCCATTGATTGCTCGTGGTGGGTACTCATTATATCATTTCTAGCCTTACCCCATGGGTCTGCTTCCTCCTAGGATGGATCTCTTGTACCAAACCTATGTGAAGTACAAGAGTGGGGGCATAATGCCTAAGGTGAGATACCCTCCTTCTCCCTATGTCATTTCACATAGGGCTTGTCTCAAGGAAAACATCAAGGCTGCCTTGGCTTGAAAAAGAGAAGAGGAGAACCACACTTAGTACCCTTTTTGTTCTTCTGTTGCTATTGTCCCGCCTATCACATCCTCTCACCCTACTATGACATCATCAAATTCTTCTCCTAGTAAATTTATGAAGAATCTAATGGTGCCGACTTGGTGAAATCCCAAGCATCCAATGTTTTAACTTCTCATTTTACCCACGGTGCCTCGACCCATTCAGTATGGTAAGGGGAAGGGTCCTCGTAGGGAGTCCTCTATGTCTCAGCCTCTGCAAACTCCTACTACTCCTACCTCTAAGGTAGTGAATGAGAAGAGGCCTGCCACTGAGTCGGTAGAGCTTTCTCCCCTTGATGTTGTTCTATCATCCTCCCAACCTCTCCCTCTCATTTTGATCTAGGAGTCTCTCCCTCCACCAGAAACACATATGATGGAGACTTTGAAGGTTGAACAAGAGTCTTTTTTTCCATCTCACCTTTCATCCTCTAGCTCCTGGAATCATAGGAACTACCTTGCACATGAGTGCAAGTGTCAGAGAAAAGCTCTGACTGTTGAGCAGGCTTCCTTGTAGAGGAGGGAAGGGGAGTTGATAGTTTCTACTCTAGCACCTTCTACTACATCCTCCTCTACCATCCCCTCTGCTTCAGTTTTTTCAACTCTAGTCTTGTTTCCATCTTTGGTTGTGAGCACAAGCAATCCTTAGCGAAAGAGGGTGCAAGTGTTTATTGCTCCTTCAGTTGAGCCACCCCTTCTAATGTCCCTTTTGGAAATCTAGTTGTTCTCAAAGCTCGTGGACATGCCAAATACCTTGATGGTGTCCACTATGGTTTTTTCCTATTCCTCTGTTCCTTTTTCCTCATCTATGGAGATATCACATCCTCCAATGAAGCAGAAGATGGAGGATGACCCTACTAGCAATGGGGGTCAAAAGATGGGTTCACCTTCTTTGGAGGGTGGTTTTGCATTATCATGTGTCATCCTAGTGATAGAAGAAGTCTCAACATCCTTAGAGTTTTTCACTTCTCTTGAGTCTCTCAATGAGCCTACCAATGAATCTCAGTTGCCACCTCCCTCGCCCATTGAGCTAACACATGGCACTCCTATGAAGTGTATGTTTAATTCTCTCGATGAGTTCCAAGCCCTTTTAGTGATTTTCGCAATGCCACTAACATTCATCCCACAAGAACTGAGTGGAGAAGATCTTTTGGGGCCTTCTTCCTTGGCTCTTATTGTGGGAGGGTCAGAGGGTTCCCCCTTGATATTCTACCCTCATAGGCTTGTCTGCCTTCCCCTTATGATGGCCTAGACTGGGAGAATGATGACCTCTTGGTTGATGAGGACTAGGGGTGCCTCTTCTTTATCTATAGAGTATATTGTGAGTGTGTTTTTGTTCCCCTGTGCTTGCATTATATGTTCCTGGATAACCCTTGTCACCCTAGTAGGTGCTTGGTTACAGGAGTGTTTTTGTGTCGTAAAACTTCCTCTATTTGTTACATCATCCTTCCTTTGTTATGTATTTATTTTTGACAATTAGGGACAATGCAAAATGTTGGGGGAATTTAGGCTTCCCTTCCATGTTGACCCAATTTATTTTTTTTATTTTTTCTTCTCATGCATTCTTCATATGGTCTAATATAGTAGGGGTTTGATGATAGTTCATTTATATACTATTATTATACTTATCTATATTTATGAGTAGCTCTGACCCTAAAATATCAGATCACCCTTGTGTCCCTTGTTCATAATGTTATTGTCTCTCTTCTTGTATCTTTCATACTTGTTTTGTGATGTTGTGGTGCTCATGTGTTCTCCTTCACGTGAGCGACAACATTACCACAGTTACATCTCACTATGTTTCTAGGCCACAACATCACTTTTTAATTCTTTCTTTTCTATCCTTAGCATGTCACATGCCTTTATGCTTGACACACTCCATCCTAAGGGAGGGCTATCATGTCACTTCAATTTTAAGAAAATGCATTTGGTGGGTATGTGCAGGATCATGATGGCCCAAAACGTGTCAATATGATGGGTATGTGGCTGACGACTTTTTTTTTACCCAAAATTGATGAAACAAAAAGGGTTTTCAAAGGAGATTCTCAACTTTCCACCAATATAAATTATGCTTTACTTTGAATTTAATAAGTAATTATTATTCATTGTCTATTCAAACTATGACTAAAGTCCTAATTGATAGGTTGATTGAAAAACATCTATAGCTTTCAAATGGTATCACATTTTTTGAATCCAAAGCATGTGTCACTGGTGCAGGAACACCTAGGTTACATTAGGTGGTACTAGGAAAATTTGTAAGCCTAGCATGAAATCTTGAGAATTTAATACTTTAAGGTCATGTTGACCATCTATTTTTGTGTTAGAGGTGTTAGAATATGTTAGAAGGAAGGTTGTTTAGTAGTTTAAGGTAGATTGGATGAGTTTCACAACTTGTTTCCATTAGGTTTCACTAGGTGTTAGAAATAAAGCCCAAAATGTTGCATTTATGCAATTTTGGCCTAATGTGGTGGTTATATCCGGCCAAGAGATGAAGTAACCATTTTATGAGCCTTTATAAGGTTGATTTCAATTTGGAGTAGAGGTTAGAATCATTGGAGTTTGTAATCATTTTGGAAAACATGAAAACAGAGTCATTGAGTGTGCATTTCCTATTTGTTTTTCCTATTTTTGAGTTAGTAGATTAATGGATTGAATAAGGAATTTTGTATAGTTTAGAATGTAGTGTAAATCCTTTTTAGGCATAGCTTATTTCAGTAGTTATCTTGTTGCATTGGTTCAAGCATTTCTTTTGTTAGGTTAGTTCTTTTCTTGTAAGTTTTGTTCTGACTGTCAGGTCGAAAAAGATGGATGTCTAGACTATGTTTCCCCTGTACCTAGTGTATGGACTTTTGGAAACAGAGGCTAGACTCCATGATTGTACATAATGTAGAGGTAGGAGTCCTTAGGAGTCAAGAATCAATGGCAAAGAGTTGTTCCTAGGCAAGCTTGACAGTGCCCGGTTAGGACAGTTAAAGAGTACAGAGCACTAAGGTTGCAGGGGTACCAATCTCCTAGTGAACCACGGTGTGGAGAGGATGTGGAATGCCTTGCAGAGGCTTGGTAACAAGAAGGAGGCTTAACACAAACCGGGAGGTGGCAGACAAACTGACTGATCACAAAGAGGTCAAAAACTAGCTTTAAACAAGCCTAATTTTGCTAGCAGCGTACGGACAGTGGAGGCTCCAAACCCCAAAAATATTCAAGGTGTGGGCTAGGGTACTATGAATTCCAAGAAAATATTTGGGATCATTTGGATAATTTGACCAAACTCTCCATTCTTCTTGGGTTAGGAGACCTAATTGGGGCTCTAGGCCTTGTAGCCTTTTTCTAACCCTAGGAGAGGGTTTGGTGGAAGCGATGGAGATTTGGAGTCTAGTGACTGAACAGGAACCCTAAATAGGTTGCTATGAATCTTTTACAACATCTTTACACCTCTGCAAGAACCTAACTGAATGATGAGGGTATTTGGCCTTTACGGAAGAGTAAGGGTCAAGGGTGAGAAAGTGGCAAGGCACCAAGATTGGCTTGGTAGAATGAGAGAATGTTGATAGTGGGGTTGGCTAGTAGGATTAGGGGAACCTATACCTGAGATAGGACCTAAAGGATAAGGTGAAAGAGTCACCTAGGGGTTCTTGAGAACAAGGACCCAGAGCATGGGACAGTGAGTGTCTCATCCAACCCTACCCTATCAGATTGGTATCAGAGCAAGTAAAGATTTGGGATAGAATAATATATGTCAGAGGTTGAGTCTAGTGATTCTTCCATCATGGTTACAAATGCGGAATTGGCCAAGATGGTTGAAGAGCAGGAGGAAGACAATAAACTATTAAAGGAAAGAATAGCCCAACTTGAACAAGCAGTGAGGAGCACACAATTTGAAGGAAGGATACCAAAGGAAGAAGAGGTTTCAGAGGAAGACAAGACCCCTGAACCTGACCCTATTATGAAAGAAGAGCCTTTCTTGAAGGCATTGAAGGCTTTGAGTGGAAAGGCACTTGAAGGCATACCACTATTTAGTGGAAAAATGGAAGTTGATTTAGTTATTGATTGGATAGAGGGAATGGAAAACCATTTTGAATGTGATGGAGTCACTGAAGCACAGAAGGTAAAGGTGTCCAAATCAAGACTAAGAGGTTCTGCCTTGACATGGTGGAAGTTCATTCAGACAGAGAGGGAAAAGGAAGGCAAGCAGCCTATCTCAACTTGGAAAGGAATGGTTGCCAAAGTGAGAGAAGCATACATGCCTGATGATTATGAGATTCAGCTACACAAGAAGAGACAAAGCCTAAGGCAAAGAGACCAAGATGTACACACTTACACTAAGGAGTTTCAAAAACTTTGCATGAGGTCTAATGTGACAGAGGATGAGAGTCTCAAGGTGGCTAGATACCTTAATGGTTTGAAGTGGAACATTCAAGAGGAGATGACTCTTCGAAGTCCCAAGACAGTACACCAATGTTACCAATTAGCTATCAAGATTGAGGAAAGAAGCAGAAGGAAACAAGATTAGGCTTCTAAGGGCAGAGGCAAAGCCAGAGATCAAAGAGATCAAAGAGGACAGCGAGGTGGCTACCAAGGTAGAGGCAATGACCAAAGAAACCAAGGAGAGTCTAAAGTCACAGAGCATGGAGGAAAAACATCTTCTAGAGGAGGATATAATAGAGGTAGAGGACCTCAAGGAGGTTCAAATAGAGGAAGAGGAGTAGGAAGGAGCAATTAATACTTTACAAACATGAAATGCTACCATTGTGGTCAAGTAGGTCATCCTACTTCTAGGTGCCCGGAGAAAGCATCTTCATCAAGAAATGAGAAGAGAGTGGATTATGTACAAGAGGACACCATGAGTCCTAAGTCATCTGGGGTCAGTCACATTGAATCTAAGGTGGGAGAGAATCTGATGTTCAGTAGAGTTTTGATCAGACAACCGGTCAAGGAAGAACCAAAACAAAGGAGAGCTCTATTTAGAGTAAGGTGCAAGATACTTGGTAAAGTATGCAAGGTCATAGTAGATTCAGGTTCAACAGACAATATAATCTCAGATGAGGCAGTAATGAAACTAAAATTGGAGAAGGTACCCCACACTAACCCCTACAAGGTCACATGGCTAAACAAAGGGCAAAGTGTTTTAGTGAATGAGCAAGTAACGATGGAGTTTTCCATTGGAGGATATAAAGACAAGTTGGTTTTTGATGTTTTACCCATGGATGCATGCCATCTACTATTGGGAAGACCATGGTAGTATGATAGAAGTGTCACATATGATGGGAAAGAGAATACTATCTCATTCAAGAAGGATGGGAAGACTTTCCAGTTGCAGTCACTGTCAGAAGAAGAAGAGGGACAATAAAAGACACCAAGCATCATGTTTAGTAGTGGGAAGGAGTTCCTTAACAACCTACATCAAGGGGGTGAAGTATATGTGGTTGTGTTACAAACTAAAGGAGACAAGGCTGAAAAGATAGTCATACCCAGAGCAGTCCTAAAGTTGTTGGATCAGTTCAAGGACATTGTAAGTGATGGAGCACTTGCAAATTTACCACCAAAGAGAGCCATAAGTCATCAAATTGAATTCATACTTGGAGCCTCATTGCCTAACAAAGAATCATACAAGCTTACACCGGATCAAAAATCTAGAGGTAGAGGTAAGTGCAAGAGTTGTTGGATCAAGGATTGATTCAAAAGAGCATCATCCCATGTGTAGTACCAGTGATCTTAGCAACCAAGAAGAGAGGTAAATGGAGGTTATGCACTGATTCTAGAGCAATAAATAGGATCACCATAAGGTATAGGTTCCCTATTCCTAGAATTGAAGACTTAATGGATTGTCTTGGAGGAGCTTAATACTACACAAAGTTGGATCTCAAGAGTGCATACCATCAGATAAGAATTAAGGATGGTGATGAGTGGAAGACAACATTTAAGACAAATGATGGATTGTATGAGTGGAGAGTGATGCCATTTGGCCTCTCTAATGCCCCTAGCACATTCATGAGGCTCATGAATGAAGTACTTAAAGACTTTACAGGGATATTTGTGGTAGTGTATCTTGATGACATCCTCACATTTACCAAGACAGCAGAAGAGCATTTGAAACATGTGGAGTTGGTTCTTAGAAGGTTGCAAGAGGAGAAGTTGGAAATCAATCTAGAGAAGTGTGAGTTCTTTAAGCAAGAGCTTGTATATTTGGGTTTTGTAGTGTCCAAAGGATCATTGAAGATGGATCCAAGCAAGGTGGAAGCCATCCTAAACTGGCCTACACCAACCACAGGGACAGAGGTAAGAAGTTTTCATGGATTGGCTCAATTTTATAGGAAATTCATAAGGAACTTTAGTGGTATTTGTGCACCAGTCCTAGATACAATCAAAGGTTGTTTAAAAACTAAGTTTAAATGGACTCAAGAAGCTAAGAAAGGGTTTGAGAAACTGAAACAAGAAGTGGCAACTCAACCTATTCTTTTGTTACCTAGTTTTGACAAATTGTTCACTGTTGAATGTGATGCAAGTGGAGTGGTAGTAGGAGGAGTGTTAAGTCAAGAGGGCAGGCCTATAGCCTTCTTTAGTGAGAAGCTCAATGAAGCTAAAAAGAAGTATTCAACCTATGACTTAGAACTTTATGCTTTGGTTCAGTCACTTAGGAAATGGAGGCATTACCTTCTACCTAAGGAGTTTGTAGTCTTTACTGACAATCAGGCACTTAGCTTTATCAACACTCAAGAGAACTTGAGTAATAGGCATTTGAAATGGATGGAATACATCCAGGCTTTTACCTTCACCATCAAGCACAAGAAGGGACAACTAAACAAAGTAGCAAATGCACTAAGCAGGAGGTTGTTGACAGTGCAAGAGATACAGATCAAGAGCATTGGCATAGAGAGTTTCAAGGATCTCTATGGGGAAGATGAAGACTTTTCAGAGGTCTATAAGGTATGTTCTAACTTTGAGAATCATTTTCTTAGCCAATACTCAGAGTATACTTTGCAAAGTGGGTTATTATTTAAGGGAAATCAGTTATGTGTTCCAAGAGGGTCAATGAGGGAAAATCTGATTTAGGAAAAGCATAATGGCAGTCTTAGTGGACATTTTGGCATCAATAAGAATTTAGAACTACTGCAAAGATTCTATTACTGGACTAAGTTGGAAAGAGATGTTAGAAAGTATGTGGAATAGTGTGTTGTGTGTATCAAAGCTAAGGGAGGAGCTAGTAATGTTGGTTTATATCAACCCCTACCCATTCCTAACAGACCATGGGAGTGTGTGAGCATGGATTTTGTGGTAGGCCTTCCTAAGACCAAGACTGGTTTTGATAGTGTCTATGTAGTAGTGGAAAAATTTAGCAAAATGAGTCATTTTATCCCTTGAAAAACTACTCATGATGCTAGCTACATAGCTCATCTCTTCTTCAAGGAAGTTGTAAGGATCCATGGATTGCATTTAAGTATTGTTTCAGATAGGGATGTGAAGTTCATGAGTCATTTTTGGAAGACTCTATGGAGCAGATTAGGTACCAACTTGTCTTTTGGATCAGCTTACCATCCACACACCGCTGGTCAAACAGAGGTGGTTAACAGGGTGATAGGTAACCTTCTAAGGTGCCTCACTAAGGATTATGGATAGACATGGGATATGGTTATCTCACAAGCTGAGTATGCTTACAATGATAGTGTGAACCAGACCACAGGGAAGAGTCCTTTTGAGATTGTGTATGGGATGCACCCAAGAGGAATATGTGAGCTCAGAGATCTTGGAGCTATGGAACATAGGAGTGGACATGCAGAAAACTTCAATCATACGATGAAGGAGATTCAGGAGCAGGTGAAGAAGACAGTCATTGAGGCTACACAAAAGTTGAAGGAGAAGGCAGATTTGTCTAGGAAAGATGTACAATTTTCAATAGGAGACTATGTTATGGTCCACCTTAACAAGTCAAGGTTGTAGAAGGGAATGTCAACCAAGTTTCAAATGAAAAGAGTAGGACCCTACAAGATATTGGCCAAGTATGGCAAGAATATATACAAGGTGGAGTTACCTACTGATCTAGGAATCTCACCAGTTTTCAATATAGCTGACTTGATCAAGTATAAGGGATCAGTCAATGATGTGGAATAGAACAGTAAGGAGATCTTTGAGGACACCAGCAATATATCCTTACCTAATCAAGATAAGCATCAGGCAGAGAAGATCTTGGAGTCAAGAGTACAAAAGTCTACAGGGCACAAGGTGTACATGGAGCACCTTATCAAGTGGAAGAACAAGCATGAATCATAAGCCACATGGGTCCAAGAAGATCAGTTCAAGAAGTTTGGTATTTACCTATCCTTGCTCTCTCCTTCCTTTCCTTAGTGTTTGGGTTGAGAGGGGGAGAATGGTGCAGGAGCACCTAGGTTACATTAGGTGGCACTAGGAAAATTTGGAAGCCTAGCATGAAATCTTGAGAATTTAATACTTTAAGGTCATGTTGACCATCTATTTTTGTGTTAGAGGTGTTAGAATATGTTAGAAGGAAGGTTGTTCAGTAGTTCAAGGTAGATTGGATGAGTTTCACAACTTGTTTCCATTAGGTTTCACTAGGTGTTATAAATAAATCCCAAAATGTTGCCTTTATGCAATTTTGGCCTAATGTGGTGGTTATATCTAACCAAGAGATGAAGTAACCATTTTATGAACCTTTATAAGGTGGATTTTTATTTGGAGTAGAGGTTAGAATCATTGGAGTTTGTAATCAGTTTGGAAAACAAGAAAATAGAGTCATTGAGTGTGCATTTCCTGTTTGTTTTTCCTATTTTTGAGTTAGTAGATTAATGGATTGAATAAGGCATTTTTTACAGTTTAGAATGTAGTGTAAACCATTTTCAAGCATATCTTAGTTTAGTATTTATCTTGTTGCATCGGTTCAAGCATTTCTTTTGTTAGGTTAGTTCTTTTCTTGTAAGTTTTGTTCTGACTGTTAGACCGGCAGAGATGGAGCTCTAGACCGTGTTTCCCCTGTACCTGGTGTATGGGTTTTTGGAAACAGAGGCTAGACTCCATGATTGTACATAATGTAGAGGTAGGAGTCCTTAGGAGTCAACAATCAATGGAAAATATTTGTTCCTAGGCGAGCTTGATAGTGCCCGATTAGGACAGTTAAAGAGTGCAGAGCACTAAGGTTGTAGGGGTACCAATCTCCTAGTAAACCACGGTGTGGAGAGGACGTGGAATGCCTTGCAGAGGCTTGGTAACAAGAATTAGGCTTAACATAGACCAGGAGGTGGCAAACAAGCTGACTGATCACAAAGAGGTTAGAAACTAGCTTTAAATAAGCCTATTTTTGCTAGGTTAAGGGTTTGAGCAGTGTACGGATAGTGGAGGCTCCAAACCCCAAAAATATTCAAGGTGTGGGCTAGGGTACTACGAATTCCAAGAAAATATTTGGGGTCGTTTGGAGAATTTGAGCACACTCTCCATTCTTCTCGGGTTAGGAGACCTAATTGGGGCTTTAGGCCTTGTAGCCTTTTTCTAACCCTAGGAGAGGGTTTGGTGGAAGCGATGGAGATTTGGAGTCTAGTGACTGAACAAGAACCCTAAATAGGTTACTATGAAGATTTTACAACATCTTTACACCCCTACAAGAACCTAACTGAATGTTGAGGGTATTTGTCCTTTAGGAAAGAGTAAGGGTCAAGGGTGAGAAAGTGGCAAGGCACCAAGATTGGCTTGGTAGAATGAGAGAATGTTGATAGTGGGGTTGGCTAGTAGGATCAGGGGAACCTATACCTAAGATAGGACCTAAAGGATAAGGTGAAAGATTCACCTAGGAGTTCTTGAGAACAAGGACCCAAAGCATGGGATAGTGAGTGTCTCATCCAACCCTACCCTATTAGTCACATTCTATGCTTTGCATACTATAGGATTAAAAAAAGAAAATTTGAATTTCATGAAGTTTTGACCAAGTTAAGGTGATCAAACATATGATTTTTTATATTTTCTAAAAGTAGTAATAAAAAATTCATAATTAATTATTTACTTGGAAAAAAATTACAAAAAAATATGCATCACATCGGGGCATGAATCCTCTACTCATATCTAAAATCTTATAAAAAAATATTATCATTTTACTATGGTTAGGGTGGTCAGATAGACACCTACTTATTTTTTCCTTGAAATTTAAGTACTATTGCATTGAAATTTCAAATTTTCACCAAATAGATTTTTTTTCTTTTTAAACAAACCTAGTAGTTTATAAACTACATTCAATTTGCTACAGATTCTATTCTTAAATATTTTTGAAATAATATAGATAACTTATTCAATTTTTTACGTCAAGTTGCATAACTCTGATTCTTCTAAATTTTTTGCCACTTAAGGGCCTATTTTTTTCCATGATGATCCTGCACATACCCTGGTGGCCAATGAATATTTTATTGAAAATCCTTTCAAAATATTTTTCAAAAATCAAATTCCTCAACAAGGACCTCTAGTGAAATATGTTTCCTTCATCATGGGTTCATAAAGAAAGAATTTGAAAAAAAACCTTCCTCCAAGGAGGTTGCGCCTTCTCCTGCGGGTGAAGTTTTGATCTTCCCCTTGCAAGGGAACCTTCTTCCTTTTGAATTCCTTGATGAAGTGAACATCTTTCAAAAGGATTCCTTAATGTTGAATTTATTTATTGAAAATACTCTTACACTTTCAAATAGTGTGTCCCTTGAGAGGACCCCTTTTCTTTTGAAGGGTTCCCAAGGGACCCCTTTGAAATCTTCTCCTTCAATTTTCTGACTATCTGTGTGACTGTCTACTTTTCTTCCTTTGTGGATTCTTTTTTATTTCTAATACATTTTTTCTGTGGATTAAAATTTTTCTTTGTAGGCATACTTGTGAAGTTTCTTTCCAATCCAACTCTGTGAAATCCCTCACATAAGGCTTCCTTAAGGAGAGATTACTTGAGGGTGCCTTCTTTGCAAGTCCGAGGACTAGTGAAGCACTTGCATCCTATGGGATTTTTCCATCGTTGGTTTGCAAGACTTCGGTGCACTTTGATCAACTCTATAGCTTTGAGGATTTATAGAGTCCTTTATTCAATCCTCCTCAGAAGAGTACCTATGGAGCCATTTTCTTTCCCTATGCTTTTGAGATTCACTAGATTGTGGTATGCTTCCTTAATGGTTTAGGTATACATCTCTAAAATTTTCAATCTACTTTACCAAACATTCATTGACACTCATGCTCACTAAAGTGGTGGAAAAATGTATAAGAGTGAATTTTCACCCCTCTCACAAATTCCCCTTTTACACCCTCTACTTTAGGAAAATCAAGTCTGACTAAGAAATTCCACATCACCTATCTGCAATGCATCCACGTGGCACTTGTATTTTGTGTCGGTGGGGGAATTTTTATCGAGGATGCGTGCGCGATGCATGAACGTCTGCACGATGTGCAAATGTCCCTGACAAATTCTTGTCTCTAGAATCTGTAGAGACATTACATTCTCCATTGGCGATGAAGGATAATGCCTCTATGCCTTCCTGCTAACTTGAGAATGACTATTTCCCTCCTAATTCTTCTTCAAATTCATGTCTTTCAATTTCACTTCATCTTTAGTAATTCAATCCATCTGCTTCACAATTACACATGCCAATTTGATCTCCTTAGCAATTTTCTTGACCTTTTACACATCTTCTCTACTTCATGGTACACTCTTGCCATCCTTGGAGTTGTGACTTGGTGTCCTAGGGAACTACTTCCTTTTTGTTGCAACAATGTTGACCTTACCAATCTTGCATCCTCCTCTACATGCTTGAGGTTACCTTGATTGAGAAGGTGATATTGCTTCTTGATTTACGTAGCATAGTGTTATTGTTATTGTTCAATATATTTTCCATTACTTTCTTTATCATAGTTTCTATCTCATGGATTTTTTGGTTGTCCATAGAGGTGGAAACACCAAAGCTAGGGTTTGATTGTGGAAAACCCCTATACAGCCCCAACATTTTTCCTCTATTGGCTATGTGTAGGTACACATTCGTGTGGAGCTTGCTAGAAAACTAGACTCTTCATGAGTTAATATTCCCTAAGTAGTTAGTAAGTTTTTTGTTCCTTTTACTATGCCTTTGTACTTTCTAGCCATATGGATGCTAGTTACCTATAGAGACGATAGCACTCCACACTGTCATCCCTAACCCACATTTTTGTCCTTGGGTAGATAGATGTTTGAGGTACGGTTTGGGTTCCAGAAGCCTACTCATTTAGCTCCATTCAAACTCTCAGGTTAGTAGAGTGATGATAAAAGCACTTGAGAGTGCCCTTCATTCTCTATCATTGACCTAAAAAACTTGTCTAGCTTGAGGTAGATTAGGTAGCCCTCTGCTCTCATCTCTCCATGACCTGAAGCCTTGGTGTGGTTGGTCCCCCTCTTCTACATATGTATGTATTTTTACATACATATATGAATATGTCTATTGTCTATGAATATCTGAAGTTTAAATTGGCAACTGAACATATATTAGCTTACATTTCATTGTATAATTGTCCATTAGCACCCTAATATTGACATGTATAATTATTAGTAATTGACTAATTTACACTACACATACAACAAAGCACCATACATATATCATATTACATTTTCATTGTATTGTTTGAAATTTGTATCCTTCATTCTTTAGAAAAATTATCCATAATTTCATCCATCTCCTAAGAAACCTTCCCACCTTCACCACACAACATGTACCCCTTCGAAGGTAAACTAAATCATAGTTGCAATATAGCTCAATCAACTTCTTCCATTGCTTGTGGCTCAAATCCACCACAATAGGATGCTTCTTCTTAAAAAAGGTCTCCCCTAGATGTGTAGGAAATAATGGAATCACAGATTAATCATCCATCAACATATCATAAGACCCACAAAGGTTCCTCTTGGCCTCAAATGGTATATTATCAGTCTTAAGCTTTGAATACTTCAATACCTTTGAAATGGGTACGCTTTCATCTTCATATTAATAAGAATGCATAAGGATACATATTAATCTTTTATTACTCGTCATGAGTTAATGGTGTGCAAATTTATCTATTAACATCATTTTTTATAAGAACCTATAAAAAAAAATAATTATATAAGGCTCCCCTAATAAACATCAAATCCAAATATAATACAAAATTCAGTCATTTCAACATTAAAAAATTATGTAAATGATAACTACAAATTCAAATGATCGGATCATCCACAAACAAATTCAAATTTGACACACAACAATAAAATTGAATGCATTGAATTTTCATATTGGAATTACTAAATAAGAGGGAAAGTAGCTAGCGACATTCATAATTATTCTCCTCTACTAATATCTTCTTCGTACTACAAAGCATTGATTGGCATCCTTTGCAAATTCCTCATATATCCAAGGATGATGAGAATTGTTGAATATAACTTGAAGTTCTTTTCAAATATAACTTGAATATATCTTGTTATACAATGCCATTCACACACACACACACACACACACATATAGTATTCATAAATCAACATACACACACTCATCTTTTCATATATGTGTGTGTGTGTGTGTGTTTGTGTGTTGATTTAGATTTATATATGTTTTCCATCTAGAAATATTAAGATGTTGAACTTGTTTAATTATGTGTTTTTGTAGATGCATTATTGTAATGGTCCTTTGATGTTTATTCGTTACTACCTTTGGTTGTAAAAAATTTCTTGTAGGCATGGGAGGACAAGGAGAGGCAGTGCAACAATGTTCATGGTAGACAATTCAATCAATGTGTTTGTTAACATAGCACATAATTTGGGATATTTTGTTCATATGGCTCTAACTTTCAATTTAATAATGCACTAGTTCCTTTAGTAACTAATATGCCATTTTAGTTCTTTCATTAACTATTTTCCATGTATGTTTGTTCAATTATATACTTTTGTTGTGGTAGGCATCTAAAATGAATGGGAGGTTTATAGAGCAGGTCAATTTGTAAGATTACATTTTGGGTAAAGTATTTCAATACTTTACTTTGGAAATGACTCGGAAGACATTGTTTTCTTTTATAATGTTCATTATTTTTTTTTAACACTTACATTTACAAATACACATACATATACATTTACTGTTTTCATTTATTACTCATGTAGTTTAATAGTTTGAGTGATTTCATATTATATGTGTTGAATTTAAATTTCAATTACATTAATTTACGAATATACTATATCTATAACACTACGAAACCATATGCTCTTTGTATTTACACTTGATTTACATATACATACATACATATATGTTTATATGTATGTATATATGTATGTATGTATGTATGTATGTATGTATGTATGTATATATGTATGTATTTATGTATGTATATATATCATTATATTCATGTTTTAGGATGTATTCTTATGTGTCATTATTGCCAATTGAAACTTTGGAAATTCACACACTGAACATATTTACATGTATAGATGCATACTTATGCATACATGCATACATACATATATATACATATATATACATATATATACACATATGAAGAGTACCTCCAAAATGAAGATGTATTCTAATGTATTCAGTTGGCAACCATAACCTGAATTAAACATTATCTTTCCCCTAATATTGAAGTAATATATTGAGTTACATTTTGGTTATTTAATAAACCCTAGTATACATGTGCATTATGAAGAATTTATTTAGAGGTGAATCCTCAAGGAGGATAGTTTAGATGAACCATGTTCTCTATGGTTGTGTGCTTCTTTATATGGACCCTTATTAGACATATAGTTTGTTTATTCTACAAACATGTATTAGGTAAATTCATAGCTTGAATAATAAAGATGAAATAATATAATGTGAAGAAGGAAGAAAAAAGGTAGGATACATGGTATGGAAAAAACCTCTTATTGGTGTCCCAAAACACCCATCTACTTTAAACACAAGACCATTGAATTTAATATCTTGAATTATTTTTTTGGCTATATATATACCCTATCACCTTTCATAATAAATTTGTTCAAAGAGCTTGGTGATACCCAAATTGAGAATTTTATTTGATCTAATGAAACAAGATACTTTTTGTTTCATCTCTTATGGTTCATGTTTCTCTTGATTTCCATGTCAACCTTGAGTATTTTATTTATTCATGTGTGCCTCTGCTTTCTATAATAACCCTTCCTAAATTATTACTTAATTAATATTATTGTAAATTACACGTGAATATATTTCAAATTAAAAATATATAACTAGTGGCTAAAGTCAGTCATAGCTACACATATCCATTTAAAATGAGCCAATGATTCATATATTCAATTCAAAAGTCAAATTACAATATTGGGTTTGGCATGGCTCATAAGGCCACATAGTCATTACATTGCACAACTTTACAATGAGTACATCATGTATTACATCAAGTTACAACTTAGACTAAAATAGTCTTGTGTACAACTAAGGTTCCTCTTGGCATTTTCCTTCACTAGTGGATGAGAACATGGTTGACTTGCATTACCACCCAACCACGAACCTTACACTTCCCTAGAATTCTTCCAACTTGAAGAATAACCAACCCTAAATGGAAAGATTAGCAAGAGAACAATCTGCAAGGTGGAATCTAGTGCATGCCCATGCATCAACATGCAATTTCTATCTACAAGTTAGAAAAGAAAATTAAAGATCTATGCTAGGAATGACAGAGAGTGATATCATAGAGTTCATACATACAAAATGAACTATATTGCTTGGCCAAGCATATAAAATTTTTGCAACAATAACAAACAATAGGTTCTAGTAAAGCAAACCTATACTCTCTAAACTCCATTTCAACACCAGTCTCAGAAGGTAACTTTCTATAATACAACATTTCATAACAACTATCTACCCTCTAGTAGCATCTACCCTAAGGTACTCTCGTCTACTTAGGTATCATTGTTCTATTCAAGTAAAAGAATATTCTTCTCACATACGTCTACTAAAAGAAGAATCATATTACTAATTTCCTCTTTAAACGGAAATCAAATACATGATTCAAATGGAACAGTACAATATTCAGTCATATCATTCACATGACCCATATTTACTTTGAACATAAGTATTATCCATTCAAATGAATTAAGTAAAAATAACAAAAGTGTTGGCAACAAAAGGGAAAAAAATTGAGAGGGGGGTGAATCAGTTGTCACATAAATTCACAACTTATTAACTTTATTAACCTTATTCTCAGATTTGGTTATTAACCATGAAAGCATAAATCATCAACACATCAGAAACACACATAACACCAATATTTTTTTATGTGGAAACCCTGTTAGGGGAAAAACCACGGTGGAGGTCAATCCACAATATTATACCCTATTAAAAGTATAAAGAATGAAATGGGGAATGCACATTCATTCAAGTGCACTGCCTAGAGCTCATTGCTCAATTACAACAAGGCTTACTGCCCAAAGGAAGAAACATGGTCTTACAAAAAGATTCAGATTACATCCGCAGGGAATTGAACTGATAAAATGGCATATTTTAATGCCTTATCACAGTTCTAGTTAGGCACATGAACACTTCTTCACTTTTCTTCACTCTTCTTCACTCTTCTTCACACTCTGCTCTACCTTTGAATGATTTATAACATTGTTCATGCACACAAACATTTGACATACCTCAAATGAAATAAACAGTCACTTATCTATATCCACAACAAGAAATTAAATCACTACATGTTGGCTTCAACAAAATAATAAAATGAATATAAACTGTCAGCCCAAAACATTAAAGATTATTAATGCGAATCAACCAAGGTTGGCCACAACATAGTGAAGACCCAAAATAACATCTTCGAAAATGAGCCACCTTAAAAAATTATTCCTCAAAGATCCACAACACACTACAAACACCTTGTCAGCCAAGAACATGAAAAATATGAACAGGAAAGAGACAATCTTGGATCGTGAGCACAATGATCAATGCGGGCGTGCAACAGAGATAGAGCACAATCTAGAAACATCCAAAAACATCATGAATCACTAGAAAAGCATCTATAACAATTGAACTAATTGAAATCGCATCATCTTCATTCAGGAACACAAACTGAAGTAATACAAATACTATTAGAATACAAATTGTGTGTATGTGAAATGGGAAAAGTTAGTATCAACACAAACCTTAATGAAATGGTTTATATTAAAATATTTGAAGCAAATAAACTATTCTAATTTGCAACAAACTAAATATTTCAAGAACATCTCATTGTCCTCTATTCTTAATGATTCTTTTAACCTTTTTGGGCCTTAGATTCCTAAGCACAGAGGTTATTAGAATGAAAGTTAAGAAACGAGATTAGTATTCAACATGCAAGCTAATCTAATGCCTACATGAAACTATATGCAAACAATGATGATGAAGGCTATGATGAGTGAAGGATGATGTTGACGATAAATGAACAAGTGGAGGTGGATACTATGGTAGTGATCTATATGATTCTATGCATAATACTGCATATGCTCAAATGCAAACTTAAAATGAACTATTCTAAAATGCAACTATGATGCAAGATGGGACATAAAATGCAACTGTGATGCAAGATTTAAAGCTAAAATGTAAATGCAAAGAAAAACATGATATAAAAACTAGCTATAAGACTCCAAGAATGCTCCAAGATCCAATGATAAACCTACATGATAACTTTACTTCAAATGTGGATGCCAAATACAATGCAAAAGGGTTGTATTTACAACCTTTTCCAAGCATATAGTGAGGTGGCAATAATCAACAGTCTAGATTCAAATAAAAAAGATGGATGGTGAAGATGAAGAGAATAAAGATGGTGTCCCCTTTACCAAAGAAAAAATTCCATTTGGATGGGAGAATCTCTTGACCAATGGACAACATGCCATTTGGATGGAAGATTCAAGTGTGAGAAGAGAAGACCATGTGCTTCCAAAATTGGTGGAAGTGTGGGAGGAATAAGTCATGTGCTCCAAAATTAGTGGAAATTTGGGAAGAATAAGTCATGTGCTAAAAAATTAGTGGAATTGTGGGAGGAAATGAGCCATGTGATATTTGAAATGAGTTGAAGATAATTCTAATTAAATTCAGAGTTATTTATTTCATGTGACCTTGGTGAGGTGGCACAAAAAGTTGTAGAAATGTGCTCTAATTCCTAATTGGATTTAATGAAGCTTAATTAAATAAAACAAGTTTAGGGAACCTTGTTTATTTAATTAATTTAGAAGAATATGTTTTTAGATTTGGAGAATTAGAGAAGGGTGAACAATATAAATAAATTGAGAATTTATTTATACATAGTTGAAATATTAATCAAATAGCTAGTATTTAATTAATTAAAGGTGATGACCATTTTTAGGTGTATACATTTTTCCCCTCTTTGAAGTAATGTGTTTACATGTTCAAATAAAAATTGATAGCGATGCTCGAAAAAGCTTTTGATGCCCCAGACGTTGATTTTCAAGTATTGACGGATATATGCCCCCTCAAGAGATAAATTGGTAAAATGTGGATTTTTGATGTTTTATGGAGGATTCGATGATTGTGTGATGATTTTGTAGTGATGTGATGATGATCCAATGTTAAAGCAATGATACTTTGATGTCAGATGCGATTTATCTCTCAAAATTTGATTCTACACTCACTCCAACAATTTTGATTAGTTAAATCCCAATTTTGATAATAAATCCCACCATAATTCCCTCCATTGTCCTTTAAAAAGGTAAAAAGTGGGAAAAGTAAATTCATTTGCACATTGTGAGTTTGGAGAATTTGGAGAGTGGAGAGCTAGAGGAATATGGAGATTCCTTCTCACAAGCATCATTTCGAATGCCTTCGCCGCCATGGTCACCCTGCTGTCACTCGACCTACAGTACACATTATGAGAAACCTCCTTTAGTCATTTTCCCACCTTTTTATTGATGTTTTGAACTTGGTAGATAGGTGTTGTAGGCCATTTAAAGTCATTTTTGCACTTTTGGGGGGTATTTTGTTGTTTTCAAGTCTTTTTTGGGAGTTTTGGCACCTCTTGCTTCTGTTCTAGCGCCTTTCTCTTGTGTTTTGGCACCTTTTGCTTGTGAAATGGCACCTTTTGCTTCTGTTTTAGCACCTTTGGGGTCCCAAATGGTGCCTTTTGCAAGATTATCTTCATGTTTTGACCCTTATTCCCTTGAAATGGTGCCTTTAGGGTCCCAAATGGCCCCTTCTACTCATTCTGTGGTGCCTTTGGGGTCCCAAATGGCACCTTTTGTAAGCTTGGGAGTTTTTCCCCTGAATGATTCTTGATGATTTTCCCTGTTGTTTTGCTTGTTTGATGATGTTTTATTGATTAAAGTCCCCTTGGTTATGTCAAATGTTGCCTTGTTGATGTTTTTTGAGGCTTGTATGATGTTCCTGAATCATGCTAGTTGTAGCATTGTTCTATTCAGTGATGTTTTTGATTGATCTCAGTCTAATTGTGTGATGTTTGTTGTTTGATTGATGTAAGATAGTTGATGATTTGATCTCATGATAGGTGAGAGTCAAATGATAGGATAACTTGATGATGTTATGACCTGATGATAGGGGAGGATCAATGATAGGATTGATGATACATCGACCTCATGATAGGTGAGGGTCGATGATAGGATTCACTGATGTATCGACCTCATGATAGGTGAGGGTCGATGGTAGGACTAATGCTTGATCGACCCCATGATAGGTGGGGATCGACGATAGGACTAATGCTTGATCGACCTCATGATAGGTGAGGATCGATGATAGGATTGAAGATATATCGACCTCATGATAGGTGAGAATCAACGATAGGATTGATGATGCATCAACCTCATGATAGGTGAGGATTGATGATAGGATTCACTGATGTATTGGCCTCATGATAGGTGAGGATCGATGGTAGGATTGATGCTTGATCGACCTCATGATAGGTAAGGATCGACGATAGGACTGATGCTTGATCAACCTCATGATAGATAAGGATCGATGATAGGATTGAAGATATATTGACCTCATGATAGGTGAGGATCGATGATAGGATTGATGATGTATCGACCTCATGATAGGTGAGGATTGATGGTAGGATTGATGATACATTAACCTCATGATAGGTGAGGATTAGTGGTAGATGCACTGATAATTGTCTTGATTGATTGATTTGATGGTCTCGATTGATCCTAATTTGATTGAATAATGATCTTGATTGAACATGATTTGTTTGATTGATGATCTTGATTAAACATGATTTGACTAACTGATAATCTTGATTGAACATGATTTGATTGGCTGATGATCTTGATTGAACATTGTGTTAGGGATAAATTTGATAGATTGATTGATGTAATGCTGATTTGTTTTCCATAATATGATTAGGATGACTTTGATGTGCTCCAGTCTCGGGAGAATTTCCTGAAGACATGGGAGAATGATTCATCAGTTGACTCAGGAAGATTTGGATATTATCTCTCATTTTGGGTTGACATCCTTGATAGATATACCCCAATATAGGATTAATAGGGTTTTTCTGATTGCTCTTGTGGAGAGGTGGCATAGTGACCATAATACCTTTCATCTGGCCACTAGGGAGATGACAGTTACTTTGGAGGATGTTTATCGTATTCTACGGATTCCAGTGATGGGAAAAATAGTAGTGTATGATAGAGTAGAGTAGGTGGGACCGATGCCTTGTGTAGGATTTTCTAAGATGATCATGTTTCAGGCCATTGGGTCCCCTAGCAGGAGATGGTTGATAGATATGATCCTCTACCGTGTGTTCTTTCCAAGTTTTTTGGCGGATCCCTTTGTCCTGACCGTACGTCAAAGGGATTTTCGATGGGTTGGGGTCGATTATTGGAGTGTATGATGCTAGAGGGGACTAGATATGCATTGGGTTCGTGTATGTTAGCCCATTTGTATCATGAGTTGCACCAGGTTGTGTATTGTGGGGCAATGAGTCTCTCTTGTGGAATTACACTATTGCAGACATGGGTATGGGAGGATATATCAATCACTTGACCATTGGGAGATAGACAATAGCTATCAGGTAGACCCTATATGTTTAGCTATAGTGGTCCATGTGTCTAGCATAAGCTAGGAAAATTAGCTTATTGGAGACGTGCCTTAGATGATCTAGAGACTGCTACATGGCACCCGTACTTGGATTGTGAGATGTGGCCAGAGGATCAAGTGGAGATGCCATACATGTTATCATGATATTTTATTGGACAGACACATTCTATGCTTAAGAGATATTGGTATCTACGGCTTTGTCATTAGTTTGTACGAGTTCCGAAGATTCCCCCAGCAAGATGCCCAGTATGCACGATAACGATAGGATGCGATAGAGTGGGGCCCTTGCATATCTTATGATGTTGCTTGTACCGAGTATTATACATTGACGCCATGTGTAAGGGATTATGTTCCATAGATGATTGATGTAGGGATGATAGAGGATTATTCTGAGTATTTCCATACACATCCTTTTCTGAGGTTATCTAGTCCTGATGACCTAGTTCCACCAGTTGATGATGATGACAGGGAATCGAGACAGAGGGGGGTGATGGTGGTGGTGGTGGCTCAGGTGTAGGGCCATCGGGTGTAGTTGGCAATCCCTTTCTAGATTTTGTAGTTCCTAGACGTAGGAGTATTACCATACCTCAGTCGATGATTCCTAGGATTCAAGTTAGAGTCCCTTCTCATTAGCAGCAAGCACAGATAGAGGCATTACAGGCATAGGTTTAGACCTTTCAGGGTGAGTTAGTGTAGGCTCGGGCACGGTTTGAGATACTAGTAGTTGAGAGAGATGTAAAAAGGTAGGAGGTACACTAGGTATAGGCAAAGGTAGAAACTCTTTAGGTTCAGTTAGTGCAAGCTCAGGAATAGATTCAAATACTAATGGTTGAGAGATGAAAATAGGTAGTAGGTACAGGCATAGGTCATCATACTTACTGCAGAGAGGGATTTCATGAGACGTCGAGTAGAGCAGGTTGAGGCTATTACTGAGAGATTACAATAGGCTACAATGGCTATGGGTACAACAGAGTTCCTTAGAGAGATTTGACACACTGCTTAGGAGTTGCAGTTTTACAGGGGTAAGTATCATGAGTTGGTTCCTTCCGAGCAACGAGAGAGCTTTGTACTATCTCGATCTGGTAGATCGTGATCTTAGACTATTAGCATGGGTGTTACTCAACCATTTCCTAGAGATAGGAGAGATCCTAGTGTAGGTCTGTGAGGTGGAGGAGGTATTGGTTCCATGATGCCAACGCCATCTAGGGGGAGCTCGACATAGCATATTTTGATGTATACGCTGTTGTGACCTTGATGATGTACTTCTTGTGTTTAGACTTTACGATACAGTGCCTTTTTTTATATTGATGTATCTTTTCATGCTTCTAGATATGTTCATACACTTTGACATTACAAATTTTTGAGGTTATATGATATGTAGCGATGATTATGATCTACGTGTTGATATGATGATAGATGTCTATGATGCATTTAATTTCTATGTTTGTGATGATGATCCTAATGTTATGATATACTATGGATGCAAATGATGATTCAACTGATGTGTTATGAGTCTATGATGGTTTATGAATGATGGCTATATGATACATATGATGGATTTTATTATGCTAATGAAATGTGATGATTTTTATGTTTTTGTTCTTTTCTAATGCAAATAAATGATGTAATGAATGAATGTGTATTGATGCATATTTTGTTGATTTTTATGTGATGTTTATATGTGATGTATGCAATGATGATTTGCTATGCTTTATGGATGATGGATTGGATTATGCAAATGATGTAAGATGTTCCATGTGATGATTTTGTTGAATATGTATGGATGTGATGCAAATGATGTGTGATGTTTTGTAAGGATAAATGATGATTATGTGATGCAAATGATTATGCAAATGATTGTGTTCTAGGGTCTTAAGCTTAAATGAGTGAATCTATACACCTTCCAAGAGTTGTGGGAAGGTTGTCATCAATTGATTCTTTGTTACATTAAGCTTTCACCAAACCTGACATATTTCCCAATTCTTTTGGAAATCTGAAGAGACTCACTCATTTAAGCTTAGTGAAACACTTCCCTAATGCCGCTATATGGAATGATTTTTTATTATGTACATGAGATGCGACATACGTCATTTTGTGTTTTCTGATGCAAATATTATGATGTGATGCATGAATGGATGAATGATATTGTAAAGTTTCCTAGTGTATGCAAATAATGATGCAACTTAATGATAATGTTTTCTAATTGATGATGATGCAAGTGATGTGTAACTATATGAAAATGATGTTTTTTTGGTAATGTCAAGTGTACTCAATCCATTAATGAAAGAGATAACATCATTGTTGTAGCTTTGGAAATGCCATAAATATAGATGCAAACTAACATGGATGCAATCTACTCTAAACATGAAAATATCGTATGCAAAAGTTTTCATTTGTAACGGTTGATTTGTCGTGCTTTTTATCATCATTGGGCCTTCAAAATGTTGAAAGTGAGTACAAGCATCAAGGGTATATTTAGACCATGATGACCTATGTACTATTTCCATGATGTTTGATAGTGAAAATTAACACAAGCATCTAAGTATAATTACACTGAGATGACCTGAGCATTGCTTGCATAAACAGGAAAGAGTTAACCATTTTCCTATGCAAATTTAGAATGTCATTAGTGATACTTTGTAGAGCATGTCCCACGACAATTTGCACAGTAATAATGATCAACTCACAGATAAAAAACAAAGAAAAATAATACTCCTTCCTGGCTCCTCTAGTTTGGTACATCATCGAAGGGCTCTAGAGATATGATAACAAAAATCAAAGTACAACAATTGAACATTTGTGTTTTAAAGTGATAAACCCATGATTTAGAAGAGCACCATCCTTTTGATTTGATTTCATGATGTTTTTGGGATTTTTCAATTTTCCAATTTTTAGGCATTTTCTATGATTTTGACCAAGAACCTAACCTAAAGACCTATCCTAGGGGCCTTGGGGGATAATCAAAGACTATCCTTTCCTACGTTATACATGCAGAGACCACGTAGTTCGAATGACTCAACCAATTTACAAGACCAAGATATGAATAGATGAGAGATGGCAACTAATTACAACAGACCACTAAAGGACTAGACTTAGGGTGTCTCGGGGGCTAATCAAAGATTAGCCTTGCCTATGTTCAATCTTAGAGACAATGTAGTTCGACAAGACGACTCTATTTTTTGACTTTTTGACTGACTTTTGACATATTTTTGGTTTTTTTGATATGATATGGATGTTTGATGCATTTTTTATGGTGATTGATGTTCAATGTTAGGTTGCATTATGATCATTGTTTTTCATTGTGTTTGTCTTCCTGTTGTTTTTCTATTGGTTCAAGCTCAAAGTTTTTTGCCCCCAGTGAGTTCAAGATTTTTCCCCCAGTCTAGGGTGAGACAAGACCATGATGCCAGGATATGTACATGGTGCTTTCAAAGGATAGGAAGATGGATGGAAAAAGTGAATGGTCGACATGCTCAAATAGATGGAAAAGCTAACATATCACAAATAGCGCCTATTTCTAGGTTTTCACTACTTGTTTTTATTGCACTTTTTCAAATTTTATGATTTTTTTGATCTTTTTGATTTTTCACTTTTTTTTTTGTATTTTTCTCTTTTTCTGATTTTTTTTTTGTTATCAAACACCTGTTTGCTAGGTTTTCATCAAGGAAACCATTTTTTTAGGACATTTTTTTATTTTTTTGGTATTTTTCAAGACCTTTTTCTAATGCATTGGATGATTTAGGTGTAGAACTTCTTGAGATGCAAGCTATTGAGGGGTTCATCAAACAAATCCCCTTTTGGTGTAGACAATTGATATGCTCTTGATCCGAAGGTTGACACAATGACAAATGGACCTAGCCAGTTTGGTTCAAATTTCCCCTTCTTCTCTTGATCTTGTTGATTGTAGGGGTTCTCTTTCAAGACTAAATCCCCAACCTGAAATGTTCTAGGCTTAACTCTATGGTTATAGATTTTGGATATCCTTTGTTGATATGCCTTCAAGTGATCCACTACATGTTGAAAATGCTCATCCAAGAGTTCCAATTCTTATAACCTAGACACCCTGTGATCCTCATATGAAATGATCCCTTTTAGTGATACATAGAGTGATGGTAGTTCAACTTCAATAGGTAGAATGGATTTTGAGCCATAGACTAGAGCATATGGTGTAGCTCCTATCGGGGTACAGATACTAGTTCTGTAAGCCCATAGAGTAGGGTTCAGTTGCACATGTCAGTCACATCCAACATCAGTGATGGTTTTCTTTAAGAACTTCAGGATAGTCTTGTTTGAGGCCTCTGCTTGGCCATTGCCTTGTGGATAATAGGGTGTAGAAAATTGATGCTGAATGTGGAACCTCTCAGAGTTCTTGGACATCCTGATTCTTGAAGGGTCTACCATTATCTATGATAATGGATTGTGGAATACCATACCGACAGATGATATAATTCATGATGAAGGATGATATTTATTTTCGTGTGATGGTGGTTAGGGGAACCACTTCAATCCACTTCATAAAGTACTTTATGACTGTAATGATAAACTTATGTCAGTTGGATGAAGATGGGTCTATTGTGCCTACGAGATCCAATCCCCACTGACAAAAGGGCCATGTTGATGCAAAAGGTGAAGTTCTTGCATTGGTGCATGGATGAGATTTCCATGAATATGGCACTTTTGGCATTTCTTGACAAATTGAAAAGAACCATTCTCCATAGTCAGTCAGTAATATCCCAAACGGAGGAGTTTCTTAGCTAGGGTTAAACCACTCGAATGAGTGCCACAAACACCTTCATGTACTTCTTGTAAAGCCATTTAAGACTGATCACATTCTAGACATTAGAGGAGAGTTCCATCAAGACCTCATCGATAAAGGACATATGTGATAAGGGTGTGTCGGGTTGTTTGATGAATGAAGTTTCATTTTTTATTGTGAGATAGGTCAGGAGGAAGGGTGTTATCTTTTAGGTACATATAGATTTTCATGTAGAGGGAAGTGTCAACCTCAGCTAGATGGTAGATAACTTGGGACTCTATATTTTCATAAGATGGGTTGAATAGTTGTTCCACCATGAACTCATAATGGGCTCATTTCTCCAAAATCTACAAGAGAGAAGCAATGGTCACCATGGCATCAGTGGCTTTGTTGTCACTTCGAGGAATTTTCTCAAATCTAATTTCCACAAAGTAATTTTTTAAGTCATCAACCATTCTTTTGTAGGGTATTAGCTTGTCATCCTTTGTTTGATAGTCATCATTTACCTGATTAATGACTAGTTGTGAATCCCCATAGACATGTAACTCTATGATCTTCCACTCAACTGCTACTTTGATTCCAATGATCAAGGCTTCATATTCGGCTATGTTGTTGGTGCAAGGGAACATCAGTCTATAGGACTTAGGAATGGTGTGTCCTTGTGGCGAGATAAACAAGATTTTGGCTCCTGATCCATGTTGTGTATAAGAACCATCAAAGTACAAGACCCATTGTTGTGTGGATATTGTTAAGACGTTAGCATCTAGAAACTCAATGTTCATAGGATGATTGTCTTGTAATGGTGCTTCAGCTAGCTGGTCTACAATTTCTTGTCCTTTGATTGCCTTCCTATCAACATATTGGATTTCAAATTCACTCAGCATCATGACCCACTTGGCTAGTCTTCCAGTTAGATTAGCTTTGTGAAGAAGGTATTTCAGTGAATCTATCTTGGCTATTAATTTGATGGTATGGGTAAGCATGTAATGTCGCAATTGTTGGGTAGCAAACACTATTGCCAGACAAGCCTTTTCAATGAAGGTGTAATTGATCTCATAGCCATTTAAGGTTCTGCTGATGTAATATATTTCCTGTTCTTTTCCTGTTGAATCCTCTTGTGCTAACAAGGCTCCCAATGATATTTTAGTTGTTGCTATGTACAATAAAAGTGGCTTTCCTTCTATTGGTGGTATCAAAACAGGTGGAATCATTAGATATTGTGTCAATTCATTGAAGGATCCTTCACATTTCTCATCCCATTGAAAAGATACATTTTTGTGGAGCAAATGGTTGAAAGGATGGGTCTTGTCTGCCAGTTGTGCAATAAATCTCCTGATAGATTGAAATCTTCCTTGCAAGGATATGAGTTGGATGATGTTTCTAGGAGGAGGCATCTCCATGATAGCTTTAACCTTTGCAGGGTCTACCTAAATGCCTTTAGCCGACACAATGTACCCCAAAATTTTAGCTGATGTTACACTAAATACACATTTCTTGGGATCTAGTCTCACACTGAACATCTCCAATTTGGTGAAAATTTTATCTAAGATCTCCAAGGGTCCTTCTCTAGTGTAGGATTTTTCCAATAGATCATCTACTTAGTCTTCCATAAAAGTGTGCATTATGTCATGAAAGATGGTGTTCATTGTTGTCTGATATGTGGCTCCAACATTTTTCAACCTGAATGGCATGACATTCCAACAGAAAGTGCCCCAAGGACATGTGAAGGCAATTTTAACTTGATCTTCAGGAAAATTTTTGATTTGATTATACCCTGAAAATCCATCCATGAGTGAGAACATTTTATGGCTAGTAGTCAGGTCCACAATGATGTCAATATTAGGCAAGGGAAAGTCATCTTTTGGGCAAGCTTTATTGATATCTTTGAAATCTGTGCAGATTCTGATGCTTTTGTCTGGTTTGGAAACAAGTACGATATAAGAAATCCACTCAACATAGTTGATTGGTCTGATGAATCCAACATCCAAAAACTTCTTCAATTCTGATTTTACCAAGATGGCGATGTGGGGATGCATTTTCTTTCATTTTTGTTAGACCATTTTTACTCCCATTGGTAGAGATAGGTGATACATTATGAGTTCTGGATCAATCCCTGGCATGTCGGCATAAGACCAAGCAAAGCTGATTTTCTTTTCTATGAAGAATTTGATGAAGTTTGGTTTTTCTTGATCTATCAAGGATTCTACTAGATGGACAGTCTTCATTGTTTCTTCATTGCTAATATTGATAGACTGGGTGGGTTCAACCAATACTTTAGATCATTCTTGAAAGTGTTTGGGGAGTGTGTCAAATCTTCCATCCTTCAGTGCCTCAAAGAGGTTTTCACTATTGGATACACTCTTTTTTTTTACTTTTTCTAGATCTGATACTACCATTGAATGGTTTTCACCATCAGATCTATTCCCTATATTATTCATTTTGCAGCTAGAAAATTTGACACTCTTGTAGTTGGAAGCTTCGTTATGATGTTCAATCATGGAATATATTTTAGGATTGGTGAAACAAAGGAAGTTGACAATGGCTTCGTCATTTAAAAAGAGGGAGATATCAGATGGCTTAGTTTGATCCCAATCTATCAATTCAGGATGTATCAAGGGTAAGGAGTCATTGGATTGGTTAATGTTAGATGTAGTAAGAGTCCTAATGGTAATGTCTTCGGATTGTCCAATAGTGAAATTGATGTCTATAAGATAACTCTCCTCTGACTTATCCATTTCACTATGAGTCTGATCATCTTCGTTGGAATCATCAATGTGTAGTGACCCTATTTCAAGTAATCTATATCCTAAACTTTGAGCCTCCTCATGTATGGGTGTATATTTTTAGACTACATCAATTTCCTTATCATGACAAGACTCTTCAGATAATGAATCCCACTCATACTCATTTGAATCAGTTTCATGAGTGTCACTAGCTTGTAGTTGTAGGATTCTTTCAACAACTTGTCTAGTTTCTTCTCTAGATTCTTCTCTATGTCCCAATCCTGTTTTATCTATGGCTTGCATTGTGATAGGTTGTATTTGTTCTATGATGCCTTCCTTTTACCAATAGGACCTTTTCCCTCATATCCCATCTTTTCCATGATTATCTTTCCTTTTCCATACTACTCTGTCTGTACACTTGAAGTGGATGCTTGTGATGATTCTTCATCTTTGTACAACCAGTTTAAAACCTCCTTGTCATATGACTCATCCACTAATGTGCCTACTCTTACAAAGGTTCCATCAAATAGTGTGGTGGGTTGTGATGATTGTTGTCTTGATGTCGATGGTTGTCCATATGACTTTGGTGAAGATGAAAGTTGTGACAAGCATAAGGATTGCTGAAATGAGTATTCCCCCATGCCTTTATCTTTTAATTAGATTTTGGTCACTTATTTTGATAAGGATTCAAGTTGACTTTCTTGACTTTGTGGGATGGGATTTGATGTACTTTCTTTACTTGAGGGATTGGTATTGTCGATATCCTTATCCTTTGATTGGTATTTTTTCTCAACCCACTTTGACAAAGCATTTAGTTGTTTCCCATCATTTGATAAACCCTGAATTGGAGCTTCCCTATTGTGTGGTACAAAAGCATCTTGGGTTGTCTTGAGGGTGTTACAATATTGGGGGTTATTTGAGTCAGATGTAATAGTGATTTCCTTCCCATTGAATGGGAACTTCAAACACTGGTGATATGTGGATGGCACTGCTTGCATGTCATGAATCCAAGGTCTTCCCAAGAGTATGTTGTAGGTTAACTCTTTGTCTAATACCTGACATACTATATCTCCAACAATTGGTACCACTTGAATAGGTAGCACTATTAGCCCTTGCGAAGATCTCTCCTCGTCATCATATGCTTTTATTGTGATTTTCCTTCTAGGATCAATAACATTTTCTGAATAGCCTAGTGCACGAACAAGTTTCAAAGTACAAATATTTAGGCCAACTCCATCTATTAGGACACGTTTAACATAGTGCTTGTGGATTAGGACATCAATGTGTAGGGAAGCATTATGGGGATGATTGATAGATACATCATCATGTTCAAAAAATGATAAGCAATGTAGTGCAGTCAAATGTCCCACCATAGTTTGGAATTGGAAAACTTCCAAATTTTTTGGTACGGTGGTGGCAACTAGAGCTTGTTCTAGGATTTCCTTGTGAGCAGGAGAAATCTTGAGAAGTTCTAATATGGATATTTGTGCGAGTATCTTCTGAAATTGATCCACTATGTTATACTAAGTCGCAGGAATAGAAATTGATTTGGATGTGGAAAGGGTAGCTCCTTTCAATGTTACCTTGGCTTTTCCTCGTGTGATTGCATTGATGGGTGTGTTGTCTTGTTGTTCCCTGATTTTGATAACATTGATTTGATGTGAGGTAGTGTCAATGTTATGGTGATGATTTTCAATTTCAATTATGTTTTGTTCATGTCCAATGGTGTCATCATTTTTTGGGTTATCATTGACAATAGCATCTGATTTGTCATGGGTTGGATCATCAACCACCTCAATATGAAGAATGGTGGTGTCATAGACATAGTTTATGTTTTTTCCCTTGTTATTTGATGATGGGGACTCTCCTTTCTCATAGTTTGGTAGAGGGTTCTTGAACACCCCATGATCATTAATTGTGTGGAGTCCTACAAATATTGTCCTGTTGTCAATCAGATCTTGTATCAAGTGTTTCAACTGCATGCAATCATTGGTTTTATGTCCCTTGTTGCAGTGAAATTCAGAGAAGTGAGCATCATTCCACCATGGTGGCTTAATTTTTGGTTGCCAATTTCTTATCTCTGGTAATGCTATGACTTTAGCTTCGATAAGTTCCTTTAATGCTGATTTTAAGGAGTGTCCCAAAGGGGTGAACCTCCTTTGATTTGTGGACGTTCGATATGATGGTGTTCTAGATCCAGCATTACCTTGATTATTGCTTTGGTTGATGTTTTGGTTGTTTCCTTGATTGTTTCCTTGATTGTTGCCTTGATTGTTTCCTTGGTTTTTGCCTTGGTTGTTGCCTTGGTTGTTGCTTTGGTTGTTGGGGGCATTGTTATTCTAATTAGTTTTGGTGGTGGCTATAGTTAGGTTGAATACAAGTTTTGCATTTTGACCTTCGACTATACCATCATTATTCCAAGGTTCTTGTTTCGTTGCCAAAACTTGGATTTGTTGCCACTATTCTAATTGTTGAAGGAGTTTGATGAGTTGTTTTCATTGTATATCTCGATGACTCCTCCCTTGACTAAGGAATCCTCAATTTTAATCCCATTCTTAATCCTTTTTTTGAAGGTTGGGGGACATTGTAATTCCAATCTATAACTCATCTCGTCATTAAGGTTGTCAATAAAGATTGCTATCTTTTCCTTTTCTGGTACGGGATGAGAGTATCGTGCAAATAACCTTCTCCATATTTGCAAGAATACAAGGAATGATTCACCCTTATTTTGTTTCAAGTTACAAAGATCTTTCATAGTAATGTCATGTTGGATGTTGTAAGAATATTGGGTGATGAACTTGTTGACTAATTCCTCAAAGTTTTTAATTGGTGGGGTGAGCTTGGAGAACCATTCAAGACAATGTCCACCTAAGCTTCTTGGGAATAATCTCATCAAATATGTTTCCTCATATGAAAATTCAAGACTCATGGTTCTAAACTCTCTCACATGGTCTATCAGATCAGTTTCTCCATTGTATTTGTCATACTTTGGGAACTCGCAATGTTTGGGAAAGGGTATCATGTAAATACTTTGATCGAATGGATAAGGACAAATGTGTTGGATCAAGTATCATTTTGAAGTCCCTCTTTGCATATCAAGGATTTGTTGTTTAAGGTTCTTCATTTGGTGAGTTAGAGCAACCACTTGTTCAGGATTGTTTTTGGGCTTTTTGGGTGGTGCTTTCAATTGATTTATGTCAAAGTCTTCTGGGAATTTGGCACCTTGTTTGGCTAGCATAAGGAGGTATTTTTCCCCATTTCTTTCAAAAATATTTTCTAAACACTTGTGGAAATTGGGGTCTTGTTCAACATGTTGGATATCTTCTTCAATTATTTTTTCCCCGTCAGTGTTGTTGAGTCCATGAAAAGGATTCTCTTTAGCCTTCACCATGGTGTTTTGTGTTTCATTGTTTTGAGTTTTAGTGTTTTGAGTCTCAATGATCAGAGTTTCAATGGTTGGGATTTCAATGTTTGACGTTTCAATGGTTGGGGTTTCAATTTTTGGATCTTCAATGTTGTGATTTTTAAGTCCTTTTTCCTTGAGCTTTTATTTTTGCAACCTTGTTTGAATGGGCATACAAGTGTTATAGTTTAGACTAAAATTTGATCTAGGTTTTAGAAAAGTACCAAGGATTACAACTAAGTCAAATAGAATGACAAATTGTAATGAGACTAGGTTGGATTCAACTATATAGCTTCATTTCATGATGAGAGGATGACAAATCCTGATGATGAAACTAGGCCTAATAATCAAAGGTGTGATCAATTTGATGATGTTGGTACTTTGTGATGTTAGATCTTTTTTAGGTTGGAAAATTCCACTTGTAGAGGTTAATTTTAACAAGTTTAGACTTCTAAGGTATCTAAGGAATGATCTTGGACATGAGAAAATTTTGAATTTTTGGTTCAAATTGTGAAATTGGCGGTAAATGTTCTTCCTAAATGAGGTACTCAAACCTTTGGAAAAGTATTATATTTTTACAATAATAAAACATGTATAATTCAGGATTGTTCTTGCAAGCTCTTTTGTAGAAATTGAAGGTCAACCTCTCTCTAAATTCGTAAAGAGTTGATAACCGTCTTTGATGTTCTTTTGGACTAAGAGGTTTGAACTTTGGTTTCTAAATTTTAATCTTTCATGAAATCATTTGGTAACATGCATTTTCAGACTCTATTTTTCCTAAAGAATGGTTGAATACTATTGAGGATTTCCAAGATGAGACTGACTGTCGAACAAGAGATGAACCTAGGTCACTATTTTTTGTTCTACAAAAGGTGCCAAAACAGAGATAAAAGGTGCCACAAAATGTGCAAAAGGTGCCAGAATAGGTTTAGACTTGGTTTCTTGAAAGTTTCTTTGAAAATTTTCTTGGTTTTTTTAATTTTTCAATGGAAGACTTGGTTATTTCACTAAATACAATTCCAAATCAGGGTTTCACTTTTGATATGTGACATTTTTTTTTTGAAGACACTTTGATAAAGACACATCAAGCAATGTACACTCCTAAGGTTGTGAAATATTTTATTCTTTTGGAATCCACGTGGGTTTTACCCCAACCACACTTTTTCTTAGCAGATGACTAGATGCTTGACCCCATTGGCTACCCTCCATAGAACTCACTTCTCAGGGTAGCCAAGCACCAATACCCATGAATCTCCCATGGAATATTTTTCATCTCCACTAAAAATTGTGAGAATGTGGATGCCTTCACAACGACCATTGCTACACCAAAGAATAGATAAAGGATTTGGACAAACTACAACAAGGGTTTTAGTAAGGACTTTCCATTTATGGGGGTTGATCCATGCGGTGAGAGACAATTATTTCCCTTCTTGTCAGAACCAACCTTGTGACACTGGAATTTGTTCCAATATCCACACTTATATATCGGCTAGAAATGTGCTTGGATTTAGTGTGTTATCGGTTGGGTCGTTCCCTTGGGTTAGTACTTTTTCCCACAAGGAAGGCCCTCTAAGATAAACAAAATAAAGCAAGCATACCCATAGTTTGATCAATCTTTATTCCATATGAATAAAGAGAGAACACATGCAATATACTCAACTCACACTCGCATGTGCGAAAAGTGAATGGGTCTAGATTTTTGGTCACACAGTTAAGGGGAGAGCATATGCCTACCATCCATCAAGCACAAAAGACATGGGGTTCATTAATCCTTTAATTAAGCTATGTTCCTAGCTTAACTAAAAGGAAACATGATGTTTGTTAACCTTTTAATTAAGCTATGTTCCTATCTTAACCAAAAGGAAACAAGTAAATCACTTCCAGCCCCTACAATATGTCAGTAGTTTGATAAGAGTGTCTTTCACAAGCATTTTTGGGAAACCTGTAAATCAACAAAACAAAGTATTAGCCTTTGGAAACTACAAAAGGCACCAAAATAGAGACAAAAGGCACCAAAACAGAGACAAAAGGTGCCAAAACAAAGATAAAGCAGCCCAAAATTGTGCAAAAGGCGCCACAGAATGAGCAAAAGGTGCCAAAATAGAGACAAAAGGTGCCAAAACAAAGATAGAGTAGCCCAAAATGGTGCAAAAGGTGCCAAAAAAGAGACCAAAGGAACCATAGTAGGTGTAAGAGGCTCCAGAAGGTTCCAAGAGGCTCCAAAACATGTGCAAGAGGCTCCAAGAGGCTCCAAAAGGCTCTGAAACGAGTGCAAGAGGCTCCAAGAGGCTCCAAAAGGCTCACGTTCAAACCTATGAACATAAATTTTCAAGCATGTTAGTAATAAATGAGGCAAGACCCCATGGTGGGTGCCATTTTGTGTGTGTGTGAGATGTTCAAAGTTAGTATCAACACAAACCTTAATGAAACAATTTATATTCAAAGATTTGAAGCAAAGAAACTATTCTAATTTGCAGCAAACTAAATCTTTCAAGAACGTCTCATTTTCCTCTATTCTTAATGATTCTTTTAACCTTTTTGGCCCTCATATTTCTATGTGCTCAAAGGTTATTAGAATGAAACTTAAGAAATGAGATTAGTATTCAACATGCAAGCTAATCTAATGCCTACATGAAACAATATGCAAACAATGATGATGAAGGCTATGATGAGTGAAGGATGATGTTGATGATAAATGAACAAGTGGAGGTGGATACTATGGTAGTGATCTATATGATTCTATGCATGATACTACATATTCTCAAATGCAAACTTAAAATGAACTAATCTAAAATGCAACTATGATGCAAGATTTAAAGTTAAAATGTAAATGCAAAGCAAAACATGATGTAAAAACTAGCTATAAGACTCCAAGAATGCTCCAAGCCCCAATGATAAACCTACATGATAACTTTACTTCAAATGTGGATGCAAAATACAATGCCAAAGGGTTGTATTTATAGCCTTTTCCAAGCATATAGTGAGGTGGCAATAATCAATGGTCTAGATTTGAATAAGAAAGATGGATGGTGAAGATGAAGAGAATCAAGATGTTGTCCCCTTGACCAAAGACAACATGCTATTTGGATGGTAGAATCTCTTGACCAATGGACAACATACCATTTGGATGGAAGATTCAAGTGTGAGAAGAGAAGACCATGTGCTTCCAAAATTGGTGGAAGTGTGGGAGGAATAAGTCATGTGCTCCAAAATTAGTGGAAGTGTGGGAAGAATAAGTCATGTGCTCAAAAATTAGTGGAAGTGTGGGAGGAAATGAACCATGTGCTTTTTGAAATGAGTTGAAGATAATTCTAATTAAAATTAGAGTTATTTATTTTCATGTGACCTTGGTGAGGTGGCACAAAAAGTTGTAGAAATGTGCTCTAATTCCTAATTGGATTTAGTGAAGATTAATTAAATAAAACAAGTTTAGGGAACCTTGTTTATTTAATTTATTTAGAAGAATACGTTTTTAGATTTGGAGAATTAGAGAAGGGTGAACAATATAAATAAATTGAGAATTTACTTATACGTAATTGAAATATTAATCAAATAGCTAGTATTTAATTAACTACAGGTGATGACCATTTTTAGGTGTATACAAAAATCTTCATAACTCGATCAAACCTTCACATGGATCTTTGAAAATCAACGTGGGTAAACTAGATATACTCGACAAGAAACCATTTAGTCCACAACCTCTAATCATCAACGTATTGAACTCAACGATGAACTGAACTTCACTTCACCACTGACAACCTGTAGCTTATTTCATTACAATTTTCTCAATATCCTCAACATATACAACTTCAAATGCATTAATACTAATAGTGTTGACATCAATGACAACCACATATTAGCAACACAACCACAACATCCAACAATCTCCCCCTTTGGCATTGATGGCAACACATGATGTGAAAAACACCATCAACGCAACTATACTTACTCCCCCTTAGGTTTTGACTCTTCTCACATAACTCTTCCATATCGCTCTTTTCCTGAAAAAAAAATTCACATTACTCTTCTCCCCCTTTGAAATCAATGACAAATATCTATTTTATACAAGCTTTGAACCACTTATCTGAACATATGAACATCTGACTACTCCCCCTGAGTAGAAGCCATCACAACATCAATCCAGATTAAAATATGACCATGAAATGAATGGATTGATGTAAGGAAATGCATCTTAGTTTTGATTAGGAGGGGTAATAACCCCTAACTTCCCTCTGAGATACTCAAAATTATCCTTAGGCAACAACTTGGTAAAGATGTATGCAATCTGCTCCTTAGTAGGCACATACTCCAATCTGACCTTCTCTCTCAAAAAGTGAAACTTTATAGATATATGCTTGGTCTTTGAATGCAACATCAAATTCTTAGAAATGTTAATAGCACTTGAATTATCACAAAATATACCAATAGGTTCATCATACACAACTCTGATATCCTTCAACATCTGCTTCATCCACAATACTTGAGTATAATTTTTAGTAGCAGCAATGTATTTGGCCTTTACAGTAGATAAAGAAATGGCATTATGCTTTTTACTTCAACATGAAATCAACTTATTTCCCAAGAAAAATGCACCACCACTAGTACTTTTTCTATCATTCACATCACCAGCCCAATCAACATCAGTAAAGTCACTCAAAGTAAGATCATCATCTTTAGGATACCATAGGCCAAAATCAATTATCCCCTTCAAGTATCTAAAAATACTCTTCACATCAATCACATGAGATTCTTTAGGATCGGCTTGAAATATTGCAACAATACATACAACATTCATGAGATCAGGCTTATTTTGAGTTAAATACAACAATCCACCAATCATTTATTTGTATCTAGTCTGATTTTCCTTCAGAGAATCATCATCTATTGTCAACTTACATCCGGTCACCATGGGTGTACCAAATGGCTTTGAATCTTCCATACCAAACTTCTTCAACAATTATTTCACATAGTTGGACTAAGATATAAAGATCCCTTTATCTAACTAACTAATTTGAAATCCCAAAAATAATTTCATATATCCAATCATTGAAATCTCAAACTCACTCTACATCTCATTAGCAAACTGCATGCACAAACTATCATCTCCTCCAAAAATGATATCATCAACAAAAACTTCCACATCAAATATTTATCATCATTCTTGAAATACAAATTACTGTCAACATTACCTTTTTTAAATCCAAGGTTCAACAAATACTTATCCAATCTGGCATACCATGCTCTAGGGGCTTGCTTAAGTCCATACAGTGCTTTCTTCAACCGACAAACCATATCTCCTTGATCAGTCAACTAAAATCCATCAGGTTGCTGAACATACACCTCTTCTTCCAACTCACCATTTACAAATTCTGATTTGACATCCATATGATAAACCTTGTAGTCTTTGTAAGCAGTATAAGCAAGAAACAATCTCACAGCTTCAATTCTAGCAACAGGAGCAGAGGTCTCATCAAAGTCAATTCCTTCCATTTGGGATTATCCCTTACACACCAATCTTGCTTTGTTTCTAATCACTTCACCTTGCTCATTCAGTTTGTTTGTAAAGACCCATTTAGTTCCAATGACATTTTTATCCTTAGGTATAGGAACAATAATCCATGTATCATTCTTCTTAATTTTTTGTAGCTCTTCTTTCATTACATCAACCCAATGCTCATCTTTACATGCTTCATTCACATTAGTAGGCTCGGTCTTTGAAATCAAACATTATTCTTTTGCAATATTTCTCCTATTCTGAACACCTTTATTCTTATCACCAATGATCTGATCTTTTGAATGATTCAATCTTACATACCTCAGATTCTTAGGATGTTCTTGAATTTTAGGCTCTTGTGATCTCTTTCTACACTTTCACTATTTTCTCCTTCCTCTTGATCTTCTTGATTCACCAGGATGACTAGAACTTGATTTGAAGTCTAAAATTGCTTTCCTTTATTTGTACTATCATTCTAATCATCAGAATCATATCCACAGGTTCTAGATGGTTTAGCTATGTCTTCATCAACCTTAACATTTTCACTTTCAACCATTTTCTTTAATCTCTTATTGTAGCACCGGTAGGCCTTGCTTTTAGTACAGTAACCCAAAAAGATTTCATCATCACTTCTAGCATCAAACATTCCTATATCTTCATCTCTTCTGATACAACATTTACTCCCAAAGATTTTGAAATATTTAACAATAGGCTTATGACCAGTCCATATCTCAAAAGGGGTCTTACTAGTATCACCTTTGACTTGTACCCGATTGAGGATGTAAATAGTAGTACTCATAGCTTCTCTCCAATAGATATGAACAACATTTCCTTCCAGCATCATAGTTCTAGCGGCATCTTGAACTATCGTGTTATTCCTTTCCACAACTCCATTTTGTTGAGGGGTCCGCAGGGTAGATAATTGTCTCTTTATTCCATGCACTTCACAAAAATAATTAAACTCACAAGAAGTGAATTCACCACCTCTATCTGATCTCAAACATTTAATATTCAGACCTATCTCTGTCTCAACCATAGCCTTAAAGATCTTGAACTTCTCCAGAGCTTCAAATTTCTCCCTTCAGAAAGTAGCCCACATCATTCTTGAATAATCATCAATAAGCAACATGAAATACCTATAACCTTGTAAACTTCTAACTCTAGAAGGACCACACAAATCAGTATGCACAAGCTCCAACAATTCATTTAAATTATGTTATTTGCTCTGAAATGAAATTCTAGTTTGTTTCCCCAATTGACATTCCTTGCATATAGTATTAGTAGGCTTCATCAACTTAGGAAGATCTCTCACTACCCGAGTAGAACTTATCTTGATAATATTGTCAAAGTTTACATGACACATTCTTCTATGCCACAACCAACTTTCATCAACTCAAGCAATCAAACAAATTTTACTAGCAGCATTCAAATGAAAGATATTACCTCTTGTTTTTGTACTTGATGCAATCACATTTCTAGAACACCCCAGTATTCTGCACTTTCCATCCTTGAACTGAAGATTGTAACCCTTATCAACCATCTGTCCAACACTTAAAATAATATGCTTCAGACCTTCCACATACAGGACATCATCAATATTGTTCTTACCATCAAGAGAAATGCATCCTCTACCACAGATCACACCAACTGTGTTATCACCAAATCTCACAACACCGCCATCATACTTTTCCAAGCTCACAAACTTACTTTTATCTCGTGCCATATGATGAGAGCATCCACTATCAAGAACCCATTCATCTTTCTCTTCAACTTGAGCAAGTAGGGCTTTCTCCACATTTGAACAACTAGCAAATTCAGTAGACATAGGATTATTTTCCTTGATAGCAATAAATACCCATTCATCCTCACTTCCATTTCCTTTATCAAATTCATCATCTATCACTCCATCAACAACATAATAACACTTCTTTTGAAATTTAGGCATGTTATGTCTTGGATTAGAAACTCTTTTCAGACGCCTTAATGCAAAATGACCTATCTTATTGCAAAAAAAACATTTAATAGGAAACTTTCCTTTATACTTACCTTCTCCTCTGGCTTCTCTTCTCACAATCAATGCTTCAAGCTCATTTAGTTCTCTTTCTTCTTATTCAATCTATCTCATTTCTTCTTCATATTTGAATGTCTTTCTAGAAGAACTCTCTCCTAGATCATATCTTTGTTTATCTCTTCTAGATGTAGTATCCTTGAATGCAAATTCTATCTTAGGAAGGGCATCACCAAATTCATTCAACTCAAAAGTAGTAAGCTTACCAATCAACATATCTCAAGTAACATTTGTCATGGTCTGGAGCTCTTCAATAGTTGTAGCTTTGACTTTGTAAGAAACAAGCAAAGATCTAAGAACTTTAGCAACAATCTCTGATTCTTCCAACTATCCACCAACACATCTGATACCACACACAATTTCATTCACTCTTTGCATGAAAGTAGTAATATTTTCATCATCACCCATTCTCAACATTTCATATTTCATATTTCCCTTTTAGACTCTGCAACTTAGAAATCTTCACATTAGCATCACCTTCATACAAAGTTTTCAACTTTTTCCAGATCTCATAGGCAGTCTTCAGATCCATAACACTAGTCATTTCAGTATCAATCAAAGCACTCAACAATGCTTCCTTAGCCCTGATATTGTGCTCATCATCCCTAAGCTCAACAGTAGTAGTAGGACCATTTTGAGGTATAACATACCTATTACTTGTAATGCTCTAGTACAGTTCACCAATGCATCTCAAATGACACTCCAATCGAGTCTTCCACAAAGAATAATTTGTACCATCAAATCTTGGACTATCCTTCTTGTAAGTCGCCATCCCAAATCACCTTAAAGTTGTTAAACTTCTTCCAAGGAACCTGCTTTGATACCAATTGTTGGCAACACAAGGGAAGACAACTGAGAGGAGGGGGTGAATCAATTGTCACAGAAATTCACAACTTATTAACTTTATTGACCTTATTCTCAAATCTAATTATTAACCATGAAAGCATAAATCATCAACACATCAGAAACACACATAACACCAAGATTTTTTTTACGTGGAAACCCTGTTAGGGATTATACCTTGTTAAAAGTATAAAGAATGAAATGGGGAATGCACATGCATTCAGGTGCACTGCCTAGAGCTCACTGCTCAATTGCAACAAGACTTACTACCCAAAGGAAGACAAACTCTCTTACAAAAAGATTCAGATTACATCCGCAGGGATTTGAACTGATAAAATAGCATCTGCTAATGCTTGATCATAGTTTTGGTTAATAACATGAACACTTCTTCACTTTTCTTCACTCTTCTTCACTCTTATTCACACTTTGATTTTCCTTCAAATGATTTAGAACATTATACACCCATACACACATTCGACATATCTCAAATGAAATAAACAATCACTTATATATATCTGCAACAAGAAATTAAATCGCTACATGTTGGCTTCAACAAAATAATAAAATGAATATAAACTGTCGGCCCAAAACATTAAAGATTATTAATGCAAATCAACCAAGGTTGGCCACAACATAGTGAAGACCCAAAATAACATCTTCAAACATGAGCCACCTTCAAAAATTATTCCTCAAAGATCCACAACACGCTACAAACACTTTGTCGGCCAAGAACATGAAAAAAATGAACACGCAAGAGAAAATATCGGATCACATGCACAACAATCAATGCATACGTGCAACACAAATAGAAAACAATCTAGAAACATCCAAAAACATAATGAATCACCAGAGAAGCATCTGCAACAACTAAACTAATTGAAATCGCATCATCTTCATTCAAGAACACAAACTAAAGTAACAAAAAGACTATTAGAATACAAATCTTCATAACTCGATCAAATCTTCACGCAGATCTCTGAAACTCAATGTGGATAAACTAGATATACTAAAAAATAAACCCTTTAGTCCACAACCTTTGATCATAAATGTATTGAACTCACTGACAGAATGAACTTCACTTCACCACTGACAACCTGCAACTTATTTCATTACAATTTTTTCAATATCCTTGACATATACAACTTCAAATGCATTAATGCTAATAGTGTTGATATCAATGACAACCACATATTAGCAACACAAACACAACATCCAACAAAAAGAAGGTATGTCACAAGTATGTGTATGTACATAGATAAAGTCTATGTGCATACACATATATGTGCCTACTTAAGTTATTAGTTTGTACTTACATTCTGAAATAAACCATTAAATCATATTGTAATCATTTAATAATATTCCATTTGACAATTCTTTCATGAAAATAAAGAATCTAGAATAAGTTTGTATTACAGTTTCTCACATTCTTTTGCTTCCTTTATATTCACACAAACTGTGACATTCTAACATTGTTGTTTAACATGTGTGCATTCGGTGTTTTAACGGGACAATACTGTTTCCAACTAACAATTACAAAACAAGTTGTTTCAAATAGAACGTTGATAGTTAACAACTAATCAATGTTGTTTTAGCTTAACAACTTAATGAACAAGACTGTTTTTAGATACACATATACTTTTACAACTAATCATGTCATTTGCAATAGAACATTCACTGTTAACAATAATATAATGTTGTTTCAAGCTAAACAATTCTAGTTTGTGACAAAACAATGTCGTTTTCAATAGAACATTTATTGTTTACATCATTACAATGTTGTTTCCAGTTAAACAGTTTCAGTTTGTGACAAAACAATGTCATTCACAACATAACATTTACTCTTTACATCATTACAATGTTGTTTCAACCTAAACAGTTTCAGTTTATGATAAAGCAATGTCGCTTTCAACAGAACATTTACTGTTTACATCATTACAATGTTTTTTCTAGCTAAACAATTTCAGTTTGTGACAAAATAATGTTGTTTCTTATAGTTTATGGTTGCAACTTTAAGTTCCATTGCCTCATTTTCCAAGCTTAATTATTCTAACATTTGTTTATACAATTTCATGTAAGAATACTAAAATGAAGCTAATATCAACTCTTGGAAATAAATTTAAAAGTTCTAGATGACATACTAACTATTATTTATTAATGAGAAAATGATTGAAGCCATGAGATTGATCTTAACTAGGTTCAGTATGAAACCCTCATTCTTTATTTACACATACTATGCATTTGTCGATCTAAATCAAACTTCAGTCATTGATTGATGTGCAAAACATGATGGTCGAGGTTATGCCTTAACATCCACCCTTAGCTTGGGGCATAGTCGTGCACAGGTGACATGGGTATGGGTAAATGGAAAAAGATGGGGAGCCAAAAAGTGGCCAATTTACTTTTTTCATCCCAAAATAGCGAAAAACACGAGCACATTATAGTAAAACACACTCGCGTTATGGGTTAGTAGTGACCAAGCCTAGGCTCTGTCATTACCAAGCCATAATGCAAGCACGTTATAATGCACTCATGCTATGGTTTAAATCTCAAAAAATGTGTGCATTTTTAGTTCAAAAAATGTGTGCATTTTTAGTTCAAAAAATGTGTGCATTTTTAGTTCAAAAAATGTGCATTTTTTGAAATGAAGAAAACATTTCCAAAATGCGACCGCGTTATAATGTGCTTGCATTTTGGTTTACATTGAATTTTGTTTCTTCTCTTTTTCTTGTCTCTTTCTTCTTGTTATCTTTTAGGGAAACAATATACATGAAATAAACATATAATTTGACATTTTCATATGGACATTTACTTTCTTATACTTTAAGTTATATTTCATGTATATAGTTTTAGGATGTTTGAGAGTGGTTTCAGATCTCTAGGAGTTATAATTCAAATTCTAGTTTTTTGAAGATCTTACAAATTTTCAGACAGCTAAATTTTAGTAATCAACAAGTTGTATCATCTTTCTCACTCTATCTCACTCATTGTTTATCCCTTATGCTCTAGACCTCTCTCTCACACTCTCTCCTTCCCTCTATACTTCTATCTATCTCACCTCTCTCTTTCTCCCTTCATCCCTCCCTCTATTCCTCCTTCCCTCCTTCCCTCTCTAATTTTCTCTATCTCGCCCTTTCTATCTCCCCCTCTCTCTCTTCCTCCCACCCACCTTCCCTCTATACTTCACTCTATCTAACATATCCCTCTACCTCTCTCTCTGTCCCTTCTCTCTCTCTCTCAATCTCTCCACCTTCCTCCTTCCCTCTCTCTCTTCCTGCATCCCACCCACCTTCCCTCTCTACTTCTCTTTATCTAACCTATCCCTCTTTTCCTATCTCTCACCCTCTCTTATCTCTCTTTTAATCTCTCCTTCCTCCTCCCCCCCTCTCTCTCTCATTCTCTCTATCACACTTCTCTCTCCCTTTGTGCCTCCCTCCTTCCCTTTCTAACTCTCTTAATATCTCTCCATCCCTCTTTCTCCATTTCACCTCTCTCTCCCTCCCTACCTCTCCCTCTCTCTCTACTCCCCCTCCCTCCTCCCCCTTTCTATCTCTCCTTCCCTATATACTTCACTCTAGATATCTCTCCATCTCTACCTCTCCCTACCACATTCCCTCTCTCTCTCTCTCCCTCCCTCTCTCCCTTTCAATCTCCCAACCTTCCTCCTTCGCTTTGTGTTTCTCTCTCACACATTCTCTCCCTCCCTCCTCCATCTTGGTCTCTAACTCTCTCCTTCCCTGTCTACTGTCTATCTTATCATTCTCTCTCTCCATCTCTTTGTTTCTCTCTCCCTCTCTCTCTCTACTTCTTCACTTCTCTATCTCTCTCTTTCTTCATATCTCCCTCTCCTTCCCTCCTTCCCTCTCTCTCTCTCCCTCTCTCTCAATCTCCTCACCTTCCTCCTCCCACTCTCCTTCCATATATACTTATCTCTAGCTCACCAATATCTCTCACTCCCTCCCTCCTTACCTCTTTAATTCTCTCTCTCTATATATTACCTCTCTCTTACTTCCTCCCACTGACCTTCCCTCTCAACTTCTCTCTATCTAGCCTATCCCTCTCTGCCTCACTCACTCTCCCTCCATCCTCTCTCTTAATCTCTCCATCGTCCTCCTTCCCCCTCTCTCCATCTGTCTATCTCACTTCCCTCCCTCCTCTCTCTATATATCCATCTCTCTAATTCTCCCTCCCTCCTCCCCCTTCTATATCTCTCCTTCCCTATATATACTTATCTCTACCCCTTTCTCTCAATCTCTATATCTCTCTCCCTCCTTCTCTCTCTCTCCCTCTCTCTCCTAGTCTCTCCCTCCCTTGCAATATCCTAACCATCCTTCTCTCTCTCCATCTTTCTCTCACTCTCTTCTTTCCTCTCTACTATTTATCTCACCATTCTCTCTATCTACTTCTCCCTCAGTTTCTATCATTCAGGTTGTATACTTCTCAATATATCCCTCTCTCCATATCTACCTCTCCCTCCCTCCTCCCCTCTTCCCTCTCTCTCCCTCTCTCACAATCTCCCCACCTTCCTCCTCTCTCTCCTCTCTCTCTCTCTATCAAGCACCATTCTCTCACTCCCTCCATCCCTCTGTCCCTCCTCTCTATCTCATCTCTCTCCCCCCTCCCTCCTTCCCTCTCTAATATTATCTATCTCACCCTTTCCCTCCCTTCCTTCCTCCCACCCACCTTCCCTCTCTACTTCTCTTTATCTAACCCATCCCTATCTACCTCTCTCTCCCTCCCTCCCTCCTTCACTCTCTCAATCTCTCCACCTTCCTCATTTTCTCTCTACTTCTCTCTCTATCACCTCTCTCTGTCCTTCCCTCTTTACATCTCCATATCTCTCTCTCCATCTCAACCTCTCTCTTAATCTCCCAAACCCTATATCGAATATCATAAATCCTAATCCATATACCCTAAACCCTACACCCTAAAACCTCATCCCCATATACCCTCAACCTTATTACCTATACCTTGAACATTATCTCTTAACCATAAGAATAAATCCTAAATGCTACATTCAATCTTGTACCCTAAACCCTCATTGTATGAAAAAATGCCTCAAAGAAATGGGGTCTCACGATGATGTACATCACCATGAGACCCCATTTCTTTGAGGCATTTTTTTTATACAACAAGAACTACCTTTTCAATGCTACCACATTGATGCATTAACAAGGTAGTGAGCTTAGTGCTCATTGTCCAGACCTCATTTCTATGGAGGAATTTTTTTATACAATGAGCACTAAGCTCACTACCTTCTCAATGCAACTACATTGAAAATTTAGTGAGCTTAGTGCTCGTTGTATGAAAAAATGTCTCAAATAAATGGAGTCTCATGATGATGTACATCACCATAATACCCCATTTATTTGAGGCATTTTTTGGTACAACGAGCACTACCTTGTCAATGCGTCAATGTGGACGCATTGACAAGGTAGTGCTCATTGTACCAAAAAATGCCTCAAAGAAATGGGGTATCATGGTAATGTACATCACCATGAGACCCCATTTCTTTGAGGGATTTTTTCAGATAATGAGCACTACCTTGTCAATGTGTCAATATGGATGCATTGAAAAGGTAGTGCTCATTGTATGAAAAATACCTCAAAGAAATGGGGCTGATAGTATATGGTTGAGGGATTAAGGATATAAGGGTTGAGGGGTTAAGTGTTTAAGGGTTGAGGGGTTAAGTGTTTAAGGGTTGAGGGATTAATGCTTTAGGGGTTAAGCAATGAGGGTTGAGGGAATAGGGCTGAAGTATAGGGTTTATGGTCCAATGTATAGGGAAGAGGTATCGTAATTGAGGGTTGACCTAGTTTAATGTATAGGTTAGAGGGTTGTAAGGGTTTGAGGGTTTAAGGGTTGAGGGTTGAGGGTATAAGGCTGAGGATAAAGGGTTGAGGGTAAAGGGTTGAGGGTATGAGGTTGATAGTATAGGGTTGAGGGTCCAATGTATAAGCTAGAGGTTTGAGAATTGAGGGTTGACCTAGTTTAATGTATAGGTTAGAGGGTTGAGGGATGAAGGGTTTAAGGGTTGAGGGTTTAGGGGTTGAGGGACTAAGGGTTGAAGGGTTGAGGGTTTAAGGGATGAGGCATTAAGGTTTTAAAGGTTTAAGGGTTGAGGGATTAATGGTTGAGGGATTAAGGGTTTAAGGGTTGAGCGTTTAAGGGTTGAGGGATTTAGGGTTTAAGGATTAAGGGATGAGGGTTGAGGGTATAAGGTATAGGGTTGAGAGAGAGAGGGGGAGAGAGGGAGTGGGAGAGACTTGAGAGAGAGAGAGGGAGAGAGGGAGAGAGAGGAAGATGGAGAGAGAGAGAGTGTGTGAGAGAGAGACCAAAGATGGAGGGAGGGAGAAAGAGATAAATGCCTTAGAGGGAGATGGAGAGTGAGAGAGAAAGGGAGAGAGGGAGAAAGCTAGAGAGGGGAATGAGAGGTCTGAGAGAGGTACAAAGGGGAGAGATAAAGATATGGGGGGAGAGATAGAATGAAATGAGAGAAATAAGTTCACAACTTGAGGGAAAGGCCTACGAGGGAGATGGAGAGGGAGAGAGGGAGAGAGAGAGAGAGAGAGAGAGAGAGAGAGAGAGAGAGAGAGAGAGAGAGAGAGAGAGAGAGAGAGAGAGAGAGAGAGAGAGAGAGAGAGAGAGAGAGAGAGAGAGAGATAGAGAGAGCTATATGACTAAGGAGGTATGGAGAGCTAGACAAGGGGTGATTATGAGACATAGAGATGGGAGAGGTAGAGAGGAAGGGAAATAACTAGAGAGGGATGAGAGATATAAGGTTGTTAAAAAGATAATGGCATGCAATCAAATACCATTTCATATTCAATACTTGGGAAATAAAGGGAGTACATGTTGTTACCTTCCCTCTGAAGATGTAATTATAATGTTTTTATTTTGCAAAAATGCAGACACCCTTTGGAAGATTTCCTAGTCTTCAAGCAAATAATGCCTCTTGTACACTTTTAGAAACTTTGAGGTGGTGAGACATATAAATTACCTTTACAAAATCCACACCTACTTGGAAAATGATACTTAATACATCTAATGGGTTCACATCTCTGCCCAGATTCTCTAGCAAGATAACATGTGAGGAAACAAATAACTTGTGTTGGTCCTACAACTCTTCTTCCCTTATAGCTTCACTGACACACATGCAAGTGGCTATGGGGAAAGTAATGCCTCGTATATGGATTCCTACTTAAACCATACCAAAGTTATACCTTTTGATAACTTTAATAAGGTGCCACACAATAATGACCTTCAAGCTCCATGAGGCAAGCAAAACTTCATATGCTTGAAACTCGTAGACATTGTAAATGAAAAATAACTTGCAAGGAATGTTCAAAGGGATTTTTCTTAGTTTGTGCAAGGTCTCTTCTTAGGGAACATCATTCTTAATGTTTCATGAGATGACGCGTCAAAGAAATATCATGCTCTTGGAGGAAATCAAGCACAATGACACCATCAAGAAAAGGACACAGAAAAAAGAAAGAAAATCACACAATGAAATATGAGTGTCGATGTATTCCCCCACTTTAAAGCGGTTGCTAACACTATTACTGTGAGAAATTGCTTTAAAGTAGAAGAAGAAGACATGAGAGCTTACTCGGAAAGCCCTATGCCTTGAAGTCATATGTTTCTGATGAGCTACGCCATGAATAAGGTGGTATGTCACATGTGAGCCATCTTAAGGCATGTCATCCACATCCCAAGCTTGCTCTTAGATGTATATGAAAGATGGTCAACTAGCTAAAAGAGACAACAAAAAGTGGCATACAAGGAGGAGGCTAACTAACCCCTTGTCCCCACTTAGTGCAAGACAAGGTTGAGTCGAATAGGATGAAAGTAACTATTAGCTAGAGGAATTAGGTGCTTCGACACAAGGAAGAGCACCACACTCTTGATGATGTTGAATTTTGTTACTTAAAGCCTTACATGCATTCATTAGTGGCATGACCATGAATTCTATGATATGCATAGAATGAAGTCTTGCAGTAAAATCTCTTTCATGTTCTTGCAGGAAGGGATATCAAGTGATCTTGGAGAAGTCTCAACAAGATACCCTCTTGATCAATAGTAGAAGGTGTTCCTATAGTTTGCAGTAAAGATATTTCTTGCTTAGTATTAGTTGTCATACCTAAGCAAGACTCCTTAGATTGTGATATTTTGTTCTCTCCTTTACGGGAGGGTGTAAAATCTAACGGACTCAAATCATTAGTGTTTTGTGAGATGACATTGACATTAAGCAAAGATGTCTTTGTTTGTTTCATTTTAGGCGAAGGATAACAAACAAGAAGTTACTAGTGTCTATCAGTTCAAGATACATTACTGTTAAAGTCGGCTTAGAAGAATCTTTTGTGAGAGTGTTGATGTTAAGTGAAGGCTTGTTTATTTCCATCAAAGGACAATAACCAAGACTATGAGTTGTTTCTTGCGTTTTAGGCTCGATGGGGACACATATACCTTGTTCTCTAGCACCACATCCTTTTCCACTATATCCAAGTTGTCTCGCAAGTTCATAACCTTTTCCATAAAGCTTCTTCATCTCTTTTGGATTTGGTGGTTTTTCGTGATTAAGTTCATCGAAGTTTGTTGTGTAATTTTATTTTTCTTCTAAAGTGGTTGAGGTGGATGCTTTCGAAGGGTCTTCCGAGTTTTGTGTTGACATTACTGCTTTTTCATGTCCCTTATGTGAATCTTTGTTTATGATCTTGTACTCGCCCATGAATGTATGCTTTCGAAGGGTCTTCCAATCATCTTCTAATAGCTTGTGACTTCTTCAATGTGTTTTTCTTTGTCTTTATGGATGTACGAGTTCCACTTGTGTAGTTGGTGTTAATGTTGACAAAGGATTTTCCTTGTTTTTCTCAATGTTTAAACAATTGTTTGGGTCAGGGTTAGCTTTGAGTGTGTACACTTTGTTGTTGTAAATATACTTCATTTTACGATGAAGAATGGAAGGAACACCATTCATTGCATGAATCCATGGTCTGCCTAAAAGGAGATTATATGAAATATTTTTGGACATGACATGGATCGATGTTTCTAATGTGGCCATTCCAACTGTAATAGGAAAAGTGATTACACCAAGTGATTTTTTTCCTACATTGTCAAATCCCTTAATAGACAAAGAGTCATGTTGAATTTTTGATTTATCCACACAAAGCCTATCCAAAAGGTTCACACTACACACATTTTAAGGCAAAGCCATTGTCAACGAGGGTTCACTTTATCTCTATTCATTTGTATTGAGATAGTATTTTGAAAGCTTCATTTTTTTTTTGCACTTCCAAAGGGGGAAGTTCACTTTGGTGGAAAACAATGTTAGCATTCAGTCCTTGGATCATGGTTGCTATGTCTTTCAATTGTGCATTAGAAGGGATAGGAACTTTTTGTAAGGTGATTTGAAGCATAGTGTGATAATTAGGTGAATTCTGAATTAGGTCCCATACAAATATTTTTGCAAGATTTTTTTTAAGTTGTTCAACAAGACTGTACTCCCTTCCACTTTGTGGAGATAAACAAGGAGGACCTGGTAAGATAGGGTTAGGTGGGATAGGATAAGGTAATGGGAGGGATGTTGAAGGTGTTTCTCTTGGTTGCAAATTGTTCCTAGTGTTATATGTATGAGCAATGGTATTATGACTCGGTTGTTGTAATACATTATTCTTAGGTGGGTAAAGGATGAGTTGAGTTTGAATAATATTAGCATCCCTTAGTGAAGGAGAGTCTAATGTTACTTCATCATCTTTATTTAAGGGTCCAATATCATTATTGTCAATGTTTTCCTTTTGTTGCACCATGATATCCTCCCTATAAGGAGAGTTTTTAGGAGAAAAAAAAACTAGATGTTCATGACATTCAAAGCTTGGTTATTCTAAAATGACTTCATTGCAAGTAAGGGAGTTATCAATGGTTGGATTTTCTTGTTTATCGATAGTGGGGAGATTAGGGGAAGGCTCTATTTGATTGTCATTTTTCTCTAAGGTCTCATTCTCTTGTGCCATATTATCTACCCTAGTAGGAGAGCTTGTAATATGTTCATCCATTGTTAAATTTTGTAAAGCAACTTCATCACAAGTAAGGGAGGCATTAAGAGAAGGACAACTATGATTTTCATGCTTACCAAATAGATCTTCCCAAATGGTAGGAGCATTAGGGAAGGGAGGGACAAGATTCTAATAAATATTAATAAGTATATCTTCTAACACCAACCTATCCTCTTATTCAAAAAGCAGGTTCACCAAAATGAATAAGAAAATTTTGTTCTCTCACTTTCACTTCTAGGGTTTTGCAACCTAAAAGGAAAAGGGGACAAAATTTTACTATTCACTCAAGAACAAACCCTTGATATTTCAATGTAAAGGAGATTGAAATATGGAAAAGTGAGGGTTCTAGGGAAATGATAAAAGCTAATGAGGGTTCACCACCAAGTGTAAACTCAAAAAAGACAAAATGTTGGAAAACACAATGTGATATGCAAAATTGAACTAAATGACTTGAAAATGCAAAAAGAATAAAATAGAAAGATGTAAAACTGTAAGTGTGCACCTAGAAACCTTGAAGAGACTGGAAATAGCTCTAAAAATTTGAAAATACTTATTTTTAAGCCTAGTGGGACTCATTTTCCATTCTGGGTGAATCATTCCCAGTTCTGGAAAACTATACCAGAGCAAGTTTCAGCCAAATGGGCATCCAAATCCACAAAAATATCTTAAAAAAGGTACAGTGGGACTCATTCACCACTCTTGGCAAATGAGTTCACTTTGAATTTTCTGGAAACTTAGAAGTGGAACCTGTAGCTCTTGGTTTGCTCAATCTGTACATCTAAGTGCCCAAATTTGAAATCATGAGTTCTGGAATTATAAGTAACTTTTTGTGAAGATTTTGATCTTTCCCATAGGGAAGTGACTCCAACAAGTTTGTAGCTTATTCTTCAATCATCTACAAGCCTTAAAAGAATCTAGATCTACACTCACACAAAGAAAGAGAGAGAAAATGTTGATTGTTAGGGAATAGGGATTTGCCTTGGTCAAACCCCTTTTAGGTAATTAAACCAAAATGATCAAATAAGATAATGAAGCACAAACATGGAGTAATGCAATTAGAAACTTTCCATGATGATGGATCTTGAAAAGTTACAAGAACTGATGAAGAAACTTTCTCTTGAATGCCTTATAATTGATCTTGAAAGCTATCTTGATGACCTTGTGAAGACTTGAAATGCCTGACTATTGCTTTCTTGACTAGAGAACATGAATGCATGATGTTAATTGGATGAAATAATTATTTGGAAGCTTGTTTATGTAGGCAATGCACTCAAATGGCTATTATTTGGATTCCCAAGGATGACTTTCATCAAAATTCAAGTTAAAATTATAATTTTCCCGCTTAATTTTGAAGTCCCCAAAAAGGAATCATTCACCACACTTGGCGAATGGGTCCCACCTAAGGGGACTCATTTGTCCAAGGTGGTGAATGAGTCCCACCTTGAGGTTTTTGAGGTTGGTCTTCAAGATTTCATGGTTTTAAAGTGTTTTTGTAGGGGTATTAGCCAAAATATGCCCTGAGATACAAAAATAAGCGGCCTAGGAGCCTATTAATGATGATATAAAGGGTGATTAGGGCTAGGAACATAAATTTCAATGTGAAAGTGTGGTTAAATACACTCTACAACATTAAAATGAGGTCCACAACCTAGAAAGACACAAGATCCAATGTGAATGTGCAAAACACATTACAACACTAGATTAAAACCGGGTTTAATTTACAAGCCTTCTAGATTAATGTGAGAATGTAATTAAATACATTTTACAATATTGAATTGAGGGAAAAATAGGTCCATTAGACTTAAATTCTTAATAAAAGTCTAGAAAAGTGTGAAAGTTATTTACAACACTTTACAAGACATCGATAAATGCATTTTATTCACTTTGCAAGGGCCCAAGACCTAATGTGGATGTGTAAAACACCTCACAACACTAGACCAAGGTGACATTAAGTTCAATTTATCATTAATTATTCCTGAATCAAGCAAGGTGCACTTTTTTTGACACTACAATATATATATATATATAGTACCTCCAAAATGGAGATGTATTCTAGTGTATTTAGCTGGCAACCCAAACTTGACACATTCATAGTACAAAGTGGATAGACCTGAATTGTATTCTTCAATGTTCAATATAGATGCGTACTTATATATATATATTCAAATACACATGGGTTATTAAGAAAAAGGTCCAAGCAGACAAATACATTATTTTTTGTAGATGTGGTCAAACCCACCAGATGCCTCATCATTTTATTAGACAAAATCATGAAATTGTGGATGATTTACCAGATCGTGAGTGTGCAGTAAAATGGAGAGTAGGAAATAATCATTTTACCCCAAAAAATTGTGGGAAATAATTCAATTTGGTTGTTGTGTTACAAATTTGAATTTTTTTGGGGAAGATCCAATCATTAGAATTTGTAGCTACTAGTTATGTAGGCTTTTTATGGTGAATTAATTGATTTCTGCATTATATTTGGATTTGATGTTTATTGGTGGAGCCTTACAATAGTATTTATTTGTGCAACTACCTATATGGAATGGAGTTAATACATGTAGCTAATAGAGAGAGTGTTGGAGAATGTGCATTTGACATCCCATAGAATTGATAGGAGTTTGTCATTATGTCATTTGAAGTACCATTAAGTGTGCATATGTATTTATTAATATAAGATGTATTGAGGGTGACACCTTTTGCAAGTGGGGGTATTTGTAATAATAAAAGTTTTTTATAAATTGTAAATGATCTTTTTTTTGTGCAACTAGACTTGTTTTGTAAATGCAAATGTATGTGTAGTTGACTACCTACATTGGTTAGCTACACACTGTCTTGTAAACATGTATTGTTGTTTTTGCAACTTTCTACTAGATTAAATAAAGTTTCTTAGTGGGTCAAATATAATTTTTTTTTAGGGGGTAAAGTGAGCATGGAGTGAGCAATAATTGGAAGGTAGGCGGTAACTGAGACCTTTCCCCTATCTTCAATTTCTCATCCAAGGGTAGTATTTATTGATTTCAAAAGAAAAAATTGGCCACTTAAGACCCCTTTTTGGCCCCTCATCTTTGTGCACTTACTCTTAGTGTGGTGCAAATTTTCACATATTCCTTTCTAAAGTTTAAATTCAAATTTTTGCTAATTCCCTTGCTTTATTTTCTCATAGTTGTTCAATTAGTTACATATTTTGCATAATTTGATGCTACGTGTTAGTATTCAAATGCATTTATTATTATTATTATTTATTTTACATCCATACATTGATCTAGAATTCAAAAGTTCTCTCTCTTCATAAGGCGTTGCAACATGTTAATTACTGTTCTAAAAGGATTCTAAATTTACACAAATATTTTAAAGCATATTCCTATCTCAAGTGTATTATTTTCAATTTTTTTACATATATTCCATGGGTTGACTTAGTACTTGAAATATTTTGTAGGGACAAAATGGTAACCTCCCAAGGTATTCTTAAATATCACTATCTTGAAGATAGAAAAAAGGGGGAGGAATAGACATAAATTAATGAATTAAATAGTAGAATTTTATAAATTTCAAAATCAAACCTATAGATAGATATCAATTTCACATTGTAAATGAAACATTACAAATAGATAAAATAATATTGTAATGAGAGTTTTTTTACTTATTTTCAATGATTAACTTGTCTTTCTAATGAGACAAGCTTTCTTTGTTTGATTGCTTAATATTGTTGATGTAATGCCACACTATGTGACATTACTATATCTGGTACATGAGGTGGAACCAACACTCTCATATGAATTCATTAAATTCTTTACAATATATTTTTCACTTGAAGCATCTGATGCTCCTAGACCAAGAATCTTCATGATGGGTTTAAATTTTAGATTTCTCATTATTTTAACAAATAATTGACATCTTTCATTTTTATTTAACTTTTAAAAAATAATCCCCATATCTTATTGGCACATTTTTGGTAAGTGCACTTTGGAATTTTATCAACCATTGGTCTCAAAACATTTTCATCAATATTAATTAAAAACTTAGGATTTCAATGCAAAATTATAGGAGGTATTGTCAATGCTAGCTTTCCCTAAATATTTGGATTTTCTTCACCGATGAATTAGGATGGGATAGATGGCATAACTTCAACTTGAGATGGAAAAAATGATGTACATTGAACTTAAGATTAAAAATATGGTGTGCCTTCAACTTGGGGTGTGGAAGATGATGTTCCTCCAATTTGAGATGTGAATGAAGAAGTACTTTTGACTTGAGATGCAAAAGATGGTGTGCCTCCAACTTTGGGATTTGAATTCCTTATTGCATGAAGGTTTTGCATTTGTTGCCTTTATGTCACCAAATTCTTATCTCTTTTACCTTGAGTGGATACTTCATGTTCTTCTTCAATTGGAAATAAGGATATGTCTTATTCTACGGTGTTCAATTTCCTAAGTTCATGAAGTAACCTCATTCCTTCTTTTTTCTACACATTCTTGACTTCACACTCATTTTATGTTAAAGTCTTTTCTCATTTTCTTAGCATGATGATGAATCCTATATATATATCATGAATGAGACATAGAGATTAGTTCCATCACAATATAATAGAGAAAATGAATCGCATACAAAAATCTCAATCTAATCTTAAAACTACCATTATAACCTTTAAAACTACTTTTGAAACCTTTTGAAAATCATTGAAATCACTTAAACTCATACTATCACATGCTAAAACACTTATAATAACAAAGGGATGGTCATAAAAACCAATTATTAGAGTTTCTCATACACAAAAAAAAAAGAGAAAAATGAAAAAAATATGACTATCATAAGTTTCTTAGGACTTTCATAGGTCTCTCAAGACTGCCATAAGATTCTCAAGACTATCATAAGTCTCGTAGGATTGTTATAGGTCCCACATGACTGTCATAGGTCTCTTAAGACTATCATAAGTCTTTTAAGACTATCATTTAAGTTTCTTAGTATATAATCATGTAAGAATATATAAGAATGATTGTAAAAAATACATTATATAACAATCACAAGAATATTTCTACCTTCTATACCCCTTCACAAAACAATCTTATACATTCCAAACTTAGATTATTGACACTACTAACATATATCCTTTTAAAACTCATGATAAAAAATAATTCCTTATAATATAATATTTATTATTAACATATATATCTTTAAGAAAATATTTAAAAATAGACATCTCAAAGAAAAAAAATTTCTCCACATACTTTCTATAGAATTTTTAAAGATATATATAATACTTATTTTACTTAAATCACATATTAAAAAGCTTTGAGTTTTACAAAATGTGATACATAAAGGTCAAATACTTCATCTTCCACTCTAATACAGCAAAAAGGCTACACAGTCAATTTACACGCTGATACGTTCATGGCCATCAACTACACTTTTATTCAATAATGCCGGCTTGAATTGTTTTCCACCAGCTATTCATTATTACATCTCCGCGTGGTCCAGCAGGTAACATCTGCATCCATTTTCCACTTTCAATAACTTCTCTCTACCTACCAGTAGCCGACCTAAAATAAACAGCCACTAAGCTATGAATGTGAATACTTATGCTGCCTAAATTTGATGGGTGTATGAGTGTATTTAATTATTTTAATTCTAAAATACAGTTACAGTTTTAAGTTCTTATTACTTCGAAACTGAAGATTTTAGGCACATTTCTATGTAAGACGAAATCTCTTTGCTCACAAAACACATGCATTACCAATGTATTAGCTTTGATCATACCCTTTTTCAAAACCCAACTTTTCAACGCGTCACGTCACAATGCAGAGAATCTTACACGCTTTTTTGTCAGAGATATTTAAAGGCTAAATTAATAATATTTTGCAAAATCTTTGGAATTTTTAAATGGCATTAAATGTGCAGACAGAGTCCGCGTGGTCCATCAGGTAAAATGAAATGAAAGGCTGCTTTCTGGAAGAATTCTTCAGGGGAAAACAGCATGCAGATCGCCTACAGTGCAAAGTATTCACAGTTGTTCTGTGTTGTACTCTTTTTATGTATTGTTTGCAGCTCAGCGCAAATATGCAGCAGCAATAGTTTTACAAGCGCTAAGTTTGAGAGTAATTTGAACATAGTTATTAAGAATCTTGAAAAGAATACAGCATCATCAAATGGTTTCAATACTTCTGTCTCCGGCCAAAGTCCAGACACAGTTTATGGTCTCCTCCAATGTAGGGAGACACAACTGTGGAGGAATGTCTCAGCTGTTCACAAAACGCAAATACCACCATTCGTCAGAGTTGTGGAAACGCCAGCGGAGGCAGAGCTTGGTTGGACAAGTGCTTCATACGCTACGGGACGTATTCCCTCTTCGGAACGCTAGATACCGATCCAAGGATTTTATACAATATAGGGAAGGTCACAGATCAACCTGACGTGTTTAGTACGGCAGTTACGGAGCTTTTCACAAATCTGTCAGATGAAGCCCTTCGATCCCCAATTCGATTTTCTTCTGGATCAACAACTACCTCTACATTTTATCGGATAAACGGTCTGCTTCAGTGTTGGATGGATTTGACTTCTACTGAGGACTGCAAAATATGCTTAACAAATGCAATTCGTAATCTGTTAAGTGTGACCTTGACGGAGAATGGAACCTTTCAAGGTGGAGTGACCCGCTCCGGAAGTTGTATTGCTCGTTACGAAACGTACAATTTCTTTAATCCTGCCCCTCCACCACCGCCGTCTCCCCTCCAACTGCTTTCTCCACCACCGATTCAGCAGCCACCGTTATCATCTCCAACACCAAGTAGTATGCATATCAATTACTTTATAAGCTAATTTTAATTATCCTCGTATGCTATTGCTGACAAATTCAATAGAAGAGGAATGTGATGACAATATTTAATATAGGGTTTATCCGCATGACCTATTACAAACAAACCCATAACCCAAATCAACCGTAAGTCATTCCGATAAATCCCATATATATATATATATATATTATGTCTGCAATAAATGCTGTTTCTAGTTCACTTTAATTATTCCTTGATAATCTTTAAACAACCGAAATAGGGTTTATTTTGCTTTGTGAAGTTAACATGCAAATTAACCTCGTGTGTAGAAAAATCTCCAAACAAAATAGGTATAATTTTGGGTATTGTCGGCGGCTTGTAGCTTTCCCACGGCTAAAATATTCCTTACCATTACTAACTATGCCACTTCACAGTAAGAAGATGGCCACTCCTTAGTATTATTCTCAACAACTATTCTTTCATCTGCCTAATCAATGAGCCACGCTATTTCCTTTCAAGTACAGCAAACAGGGCAAGATTTGACACTATAGGAAGGTGTTCTGCCTACTGACTGATAAAAAGCAAAGCTTGCATTTCCTCTTATCACCTATTTTCATTCTTTGCTGCAATAATGGGGCAGATAGGTAAAGAAAGAAACATACTTTCGGGTAAATGAAGATTGGGTTCCTGAGGAGAACAACACTAATGAAATGAAAGTTTTGCACATAAATGCCATGAGGTATAGGGTTCTAAGGAAGGAAGTGAACATAGCAGTCACACCACTAAATATCAGAACCCCTCAACTCTTAACATCAAAGAGATTTAATAATGTGTAAAGGGTTGGAAATTCAGAGGTATGTAGATATTTATTGAGATAGATATGGCTTTGGAAGAAGAGTTTGCATTGGAAACTGCACACAAGGAGGCTGACAAAACTGATTTGTGCAGTCTTGCAGTTTTTATCCACCCAATGAGTAAGATAAGTCATTGTTTTGGGTATGCTTGTTTTGAGGTTATTTTTTGTGTACCAGATTTTGGGAATAAAAGGGTCTTATGTTCAGTTGGTGTTTTTGGATTGGTAGCAAAGAATTTTGCATTAGGACAAGTTGGAAAAGTAAGTTGTGGAATTACAAGTGTCCCCAATAGTTGCTTTCCTTTTTTCTGATATTTCAAATCAATGAATTTGTGCTTAATAATTGAAATTGTTGTCAACAGAATTTTGATAAAATTACCAGTTGAGTACAGAGTACGAACAAGGATCAGGTATGCTTTTCAGCTTACTTAAATATGAGTTTCAATATCATCTTTCTGTTTAGAGGTCAAGAAAGGTGCTTTGAGATACAAATTATAGATTACATATTTTGCTATTTTTTGCTAAGGGTAATGTATTCTTTCTCATTTTTAATTAAGAAGTGGTAAATGGTGTGTGAGTCTATATGTTGTGTAATTGTTTCAAATTGTTCTCTGGTTTGTTGTTCTACTGTAAGCTACAAAGTAGGTTTGACCTTGAGCCCTGGTACACCTTAGAATGTTATTATTACCAAATTCAACACCATTTTGTTATAGAATTAGGTTAATGTTAGTTTCAATGTTGTCTGGATGACCACAACCAAACAAACAGTGTGTCCCTTGTTGCTACACTTCATTGTCCTAAGTTAATCTACTCGCACCAACCAATGAAAAATAGTTGCTTTTGCACTCCGGGCACCCATTAAGATATGTCACAGTAGTAAATTAGGGATCTTACCATCAAGATAGTTAAGATTCAAACTTTAGTTAATTTACCTACCAGACCTTTAAGTGTATTTTACCTTTTTTTTTAATAAAGCAACAGAATCTCAAAACTCAGATCTCTCTGCAAGGCGGCTAGGCCGGAGGTGAAGTGTTCTCTGTTTCATTACTCTGTTTTTTGTTCTTTTCAAAACTTCTTATGCTTGGTCCATGTCCAGGGAAATCTTGTCTTACTGATATGTTATAGTTTTGAATCCCCACCCTAAAAGAGTTTTACTGGTATTTACAATTTTACATATGTATGTACAGCTGAATCAGTTAAATTGCTTGGATTGAAATCAAGAAATTGCAGGATCAAATTCTTTTTTTGTAGTCTTGAATGATATTCTCTGTCATAATAGATAGGAGTACTTGTAAGAAACACTATTTTAATGCAAAAGCTTCTGAAGTTTGGCCTCTCAAAGGATAATGCCTAATACTTCTTTTTACAGGCATTATTGAGTGTTTCTCTCAGTGGGTTTTAAGGATTTTTTAGAATACAAATTTATTTATTTTATATTTTAAATGGAGTTATTTAGTCATCAGCATGTTATGGTTAATGTGTCGGTTGTTTACGTGAGAAATTAGTTTTCATATAAATAATTGATATGTTGGCTACAATGTCTGACTCATTTCAATATTGCCCGACACCCATTGCAAAGGATGAAAGCATTGATGTCACAATGTTGAGCACACTCCAAAGTCCAAACTTAGACTACCAACTCTGCAATAGCTCCAAAAAGAATCCCTTCGACTATGGAGTGAAGAAATGAGGACCTTGCCTCTCAAGATGGGGCAAATGATCCAAGTACAAAATCGCAAGAGACCACAACACTTGTGCCAAAAGAAATCATGTGCAGACTCATCATACATAATCCATACATTAGTACCCTGTGCACCAGCAACACCACAACTTCTGCACATCCACCTTCCATGCAGTCCCAACCTGCACAATTGTGCACTGGAATCTCAATTATTGTCTAGAGCCATATAAAATTTGAACTACAATGCAGCCCCCAGCATACAAACCCACATGTCAGGAGTTGATATTCAAAACCATTAACAAAAGGAAATCTCTATTTCAATCAACTCTGATGTGACCAAACAGAAGACTGGTAGTTAGTCAAATAGAAAACTTAGTAATTCTAGCACTTGCAGGAAGCTGCACGGTTCTTTTCAGTACAGGATTTCTCAATCTTACTTTCTTTGTATGACATCATGTATAAGTCTCAGTAATGTTAATGGAAGAGCATTTATGTTATCTCACTTTGTCATTTAAATGTGTGTGAATCCTTCTTGGTTTTTGCTTGTATTTTGTGCGTTCCTATACACTCCATAACTTGAGAACCCCTTAATTTTAGAGCTGTCTTCTGTTCTAACACATCTTGGGTACAAAAAAGGTAAAATTAATAATATGTTTATGGAAAGCATGGTCTTTGAAAGAGGTAAATACTACATTTCAAAGGAAATACAGTACATTTTTCAAATGAAGATATTCACCATGACACCAACAATTTCTTTCTTGAAAATATTATAAAGAATATTCACGTTTTGGAAAGCAAACAATATCAGATTGTTGTTACCCATGGAATCTCTCTTGTCCCTCACTATATAGTATATTGACACCAGAAAGAGTGGAATTTGAAAAGAGCCAAGTCAAAAAGATATTGAATGTTGATGTGAACAATCTCCAGCGGGAGGAGGATGAAGCTTGAATCAGCCTCTTGGATGATAGCTGTTTTTCATTTCCAGATTATGATTTATCAGGTTTTGATAATGGTTCCCAGCTCTGTTTTGACCAAAAAGTAAAAACTCAATTGATTATGCTATAAGCCATATTTCAAATCTATATGCTTTAGTCTATTTTCCTGCAGTTCATATCTTTAGTTCATAGAACATTTAGAGGTTTAATAGTCAGTCTCTCCAACATTGATTTTCCAAGGGTCAAATGTTCAAATCGGTTGTCTTTTATCACCTTTTTTGAATTGTTTACTCACACTTTTAATATCCAAAACTGTTATCATTTTCAGTAAAGCGTAGGAAGGTTGACAAAACAATTATATCACTTTCATGAGCTTCTTCAGATTCTCCAGTACCAACAAAAGAATGCAATTACCAAAATAGTGATCTACTCAATTACAGAGAAGAAAATGATTAAAAATTCATGAAGCAGATGCGTTTCTGAATGCTGGAAAAATGCAAAAAGATGAATTTGTCTCTTAATTCCCTACATTCAAAAGATATTCACTCATTTTCGAGAGCTTGGCATACAAAAAAATGGCCCAATACAGAATGAAATCAATGTAGAAGATGAAAAATCATTAGATGACAACTGACATTTGATGAACTGTAGAATACTATCATAGTCCACACATATGACAGTCTATGCTTACCCTTTAAATTCAAACCCAAAATACAAAGTATTTTTACAAAGATGTTCATAAATAGTAAGATATGAGAAGGGAATAAGAAACCTGGCCTTCATGAGTAGAAAAGAAAATTGAAACAAAAAAAGATGCACAAGAACCAAATATATCTGTTTTCTTTTTTTATTTTTATTCAGATAAAAAAAATTAATGTATCTTTGAACTTTTTTCCTTGGATGAAAAAGATTTATATATCTCTTTATTTTTTTCTCAGATGAAAAAGATTAATCTTTAAACCAAAATGCCAATAACCTAAAAAGTAAGCATGTAAGAAATTCTTGGGATTTCTATTATGATATTGCTTGTTGTTTATTCTGCATTCGAACCTAATGCCAATAACCTGAAAAGTAGGCAAACAGGAAATTCTTGGAATTTCTATTATATCATTGCTTTCTCTTTACTCTGCATTCTCACCTAGAACATAAACTAGAACGTGAAATAGATTCTGCTTGAAGAATCAAAACTATATCTCCTCGATTTTTATCAGATCTTCTTAAATGATTATGTCCATTATCATTGCATATGTATTTTCAGTTCCTAAGAGTCTAATTTTTTGGACAAAATGACAATTTAAGATATTTATTTTCCTTTTGTGCCCACAAAAAGCATCTCTAAGTTAAAATAAGAAACCAAATGCTACACATACCTTGTCTATTTTTAACTTTGAAAATATTTCTTGCAGTAATTTGTAATTCTGGATCATGTCATATTTTGTCTTTGCTTCGAAATTCACCTGGTCAATGCAAGAACACAAGGAATTCTAAATGTAATGAAAAGACTTCTAACCTAACTAACTATAACAACAACTTCCAAATATCGTTCTAATTTGGATAGTCTCCAAATCACCGGAGTAAGAGAAGCAAACCTTGTGTATTGGAACAACTCCAGGATGTATCATATCCATCATTTGGCAGTGAACTGCTCCAGAAGCTTCCTGCATATAATCAGTAATAGATTTCAACGACTATAGACCCTGAAAATCATGAAAACTGAAGTTCATCTTACAATTAATAACCAGCCTCCAAAATCAAGTCCATAATTTGTTATTTCATAGTTTTAGTTATTGATTTTTTTCATTGGTCAAAAACTCATGCAACATACAAGCACAAAGGAATTAAATTGCTATCAAAATATTGAGATCACATATGAATATTGTTGTTACTCTTATTTTTTTATATTGCTAATCATTTACAAATATTCTGCTCAAACGAGCATCAACATGAGACCAATACAAGTTCTTGTGAGCACAACCGTGAGACTAATGTCAGCTCTTTTTAACCAACGACACTAGAAACCACCTATGGAAGACCAAGAATCGCAGCTTAGAAATCCACTTATTTAGAAACCACCTCTACACTAGAAGCCACTTATGGAAGACCAAGAGTCATAACTTAGAATTCCATATTAAATGTCCCTTTGGGATTTTTGAACGTGGGTCTCCACAATGAGAACTCAATGATTTATCCAATTAAGCTCAACCCCTTGGATTCTGTTACCCTTCTTTCCCAGTCACTGCATGAGTAAAATGAATCAAAATAGCAATGGATTGACCATCATTGAACAATTATAGTGAATATTTTGACAATGTGATTTATTTCTTGACCATCGAGCAATAATTAAGAATTTCTTCTGTACTGAATTCTGATTGCTAGCAAGTGGTCCTTGAATCAAGGATCCATTTAAAGCCAAACATACACCAAGCTGCATTATCACGGAGAGCACTTTACATGGGATATGCTCACCAGTTCCAAAACACGAGTTATTATCGTTTGTCGCAATAAGCACCTCGTCCTGCCACTATAGATCATGGCCCAGTGCTTGGAATTGTTGCAATTGTCAGAGATATAGTATGTTGCGTACTATCCATATTAGTATTTTGTTTTTTCTTTTCTAACATGGCTTGGGCATCCTGTCTAGATTGATGCCATACTCTTGTTCTTATAGCTTTGATAACCCAGTAGGCAGTTAAACTTTTTACTTTTACTCGAAATGTATCTACCAGAATTACAAGCTGGAAAAGTATGTTGTGGAATTACAAGTGTCCCCAATAGTTGCTTTCCTTTTTTCTGATATTTCAAATCAATGAATTTGTGCTTAATAATTGAAATTACTGTCAACAAAATTTTGATAGAATTACCAGTCGAGTACAGAGTAAGAACAAGAATCAGGTATGCTTTTCAGCTTACTTAAATATGAGTGTCAATATCATCTTTATGTTTAGAGGTCAACAAAGATGCTTTGAGATACAAATTATAGATTACATGTTTTGCTATTTCTTGCTAAGGGTAATGTATTCTTTCTCATATTCAATTAAGAAGTGGTAAATGGTGTGTGATTTCAATTGCAGAGTTCCTAAGCTTTAGGGTGGATTGGAAATAATGTCACAGGCAATGGAAATCCTATTATTAACACTTGGGCACTGACAATCCAAACATTGTGAGTCTATATGTTGTGTAATTGTTTCAAATTGTTGTCTAGTTTGATGTTCTACTGTAAGCTACAAAGTAGGTTTGACCTTGAGCCCTGGTACACCTTAGAATGTTATTATTACCAAATACAACACCATTTTGTTATAGAATTAGGTAGTGGGCATTGGAGAAGAGGAACATGTCCAACCAAGGATACAACACATAGCTTGGAGGGTCCTGACCAGGGCTGATGTGAATTTATCTGCTTTTGTTTTTCCTCCAGATATGCAACCCTAGCTTAATGAATTTGCATCTGATCACCAGGAAAAAAGAAGAGCCAAAAATCATTCAACTTTTGAAATAATGTAAAAATTTTATTGAATATTTCAATTGCTTCTTTGAAACTTTTAAATTTATCTTTCTTTGATGCATTTTATTCATGTTATTTAATAGCTTGATCAATGTATGCAAAATCTGGGAAATTGTTTGAATACATTTATACCTAGAAAACTTTTTAATGATAGGAATCACATTTAGCTAGAGATGATTTAGGGGTGGAACACTCCCAAATTTGTTGAAAAATGATATATTTAACAACAAACTGCAAAATATCCTTCTTGATGTTCTACTAGCATAAATTGGAGATGATCTTTTCCAAGGATTCTTGATAACAAAAGTGACCTGCTGGTGGGGATCTATGTCCATACTCCACTGCCTTTTGCACCAAAGGGGATCCATTCCTGAGATAAATGCAGTATCAAAACACTCAGGCACCAAGTTTTTATTACATTTTATAATGAACAACTTTAATCCATTAGTAATAGCTAGTAGCCGAGTAATCACAAAAATCGTCTTGAGCTCCTCAAAATCATTTTGCACCTCTACAAACCAATTGAAAGCATCCCTTTCAATTTGGTATGTCAACAAGGGCGCAATTGTAGACAAATTTTTCACAAATCTTTGGTAAAATCTTACCAAGTCCAAGAAATTGCAAAGTTGCTAAGTGAGTTTGAGAGGACAGCCTACATAGTATCACATTTTCAACAATATCCGTTATATATAATTTTGTTTTGTGTGCCCTATTATTATGATTAACCAACCATGTATACTTTAACCACAAGCTGCATAAGGACAACAAACTTCCTCAAGCAACATAGAAGTCAAAATAGCCAACACCACCAGTGCAATTTGTTATTGTCATTAAATAAGAAGAAAATCTTGAAACAACACAATGTATTGTTTTTTCTTACAAAGATGCTTTTAAAGAATCTAAGGATTTCACTAATAGAATTATATCCAAAATCCTCAATGCATCCTGCCATAATCAAAACTTATAACAATGTACCAAGAGTATTTAGAGACAAAGGATCGAACAATTCAACAGCAAGAATGAGAAAAGGTTAACTATTTATTAAGAAGTGACAAACTATTTATTTATTGATTTAATGTTATAAAAATTTGTGATTTCTTTATTTAATCATTGATAATGTGTTTAATTTTCCTATTTTGCAGAACCTGAGCATTGAAAAGCAAAGCAACAATAGTATCTACAAATAGAGTTCAACAGTATACAAAATTTGACAAGTAACATATTACACCTATTTTGTTTTTATTAATTCTAGTGTGTTTTTTTTTTGGTGCATAAAATGTCAAAAAACTGTGAATCAAAAAAATCATTGTATACTATCATAGATGTAGAAAGTTATGAACCAATGAATATGAAAGAAGAACAAACAATAGATGAAGTATTGAAAGACAATAATCTTTTTAGAATAAGTCCATTTGTATACAACATAGGGGATTGTCTTTTTGACTCTTTGCAATATTTGTTACATATGAACTTCACTTCCATAGAATTGCGAAATGGTATGGTTGATTACTTTCTTGATTTCCTACAAAAAAGGATGATGACGCTTTGTTTTAGTATACAAATGAGCTAAATCTTGAAACATTGAATGAATTGCATCAAGTTGTTGATGCTAATACATACTTACAACGTATGCGCCTATCTGTAGTTAAGAAACCAAATTGTAAAGAATATGGCCTTTGGGGCGACCAATTTTGTATTAAATGGCTAGCAAAGTGGTTAGGTATCCAAATATGTATTTGGTCATCAACAAGAAAAGTAAAGTACTTGAATTTCAATGAAGATTCAGGAAGTACTACATATTCTATTTTGTTCCATGATGAAAATCGTTTGAATGGACATTTTGAATCACTTGTTTCCAAAAAAAAAAGCCATTGGAACAATGTATTAACCAATGTAAACACTCAAAAACAATTACTAACATGAGAAAACAAATTGTGGAAGATAAGTCAATAGATTTAATGTCCAAGTTCAGTAAATATGCATCACCAACAACAAATTTTGCATTGGATAATATCATAGATGTAGAGAACTATCAATCAAAAAACAAAGAACGAGATATCTCAATTGACGAAGTATTAGAAGACAATAACCTATTTAGAATAAGGCCCTTTGTATACAATGTAGGCGATTGTCTTTTCGACTCATTACAACTACTGTTACATATGCGATACACATCTCTTGAACTAAGAAATGGAATAGTTGATCATTTTCTAAATTGTCTGGCAATTGATGATCGTCACGCTTTGTTTTCACTTCAAAATGAGCTAGACTCGCACACACTATCCAAAATGCATGGTGTTCATGATGTTAGTGCATATTTGCGACACATGCGACTATTTGCAGTTCCAAAGCCAAATTGTAATGAGTATGGTCTTTGGGGAGACTTGTTTTGTATTAAGTGGCTATCCAAGTGGTTAGATATTGAGATATGTATTTGGTCTTTAATAGGAAAAACAAAGTACTTGCATTTCAATGAAAATTCACAAAGTACAACATATTCTCTTCTCTTCCATGACCAGGATCATAAAAATGGACATTTTGAACCACTTGTAAGGAAAAAATTTAACACACCTGAACAACAAGCTCACCAATCTAAACAATTTGGAAGAAATATATACTCCCTAAAAATAATTCCACAGAAAAAAAAAATAGATACAATGTCTAGATTATGCAAAAACACATTATCAATATCACATTGTGGTGATAGTCTTTTCAATACTATTGCAAGTTTGACTGAAAATGAATATGATAGCCCATGTCTTAGATGCTACATGGCTCAATCCTTTTGCAATGCAATGCTAAATGGAGACAACATAGCAAATGAATGCCTTCAAACATCCTTAAAATATGAGTTGAAAAATACTTGTGGTGTGACAAATTGGGAAACATTTATTGCAAAAGTTGGAGATCCATTTGAACAAAGTGAAATTGAAGGTTCTGAATTTTGTTTTGAATGGCTATCCTACATTTTGCAAATTAAAATTCAAGTTTCCTCAGAAAATAGTGCGATGCCAACCAAAGTATATTGCAAATGTCTACAACCGACAAAAGTATACAATGTCATATGTTACAAATTCAATGACATGCATACACATTATAAGCCAGGTGAAGTCGAGATAATAATGGTAAACGACATTCATACTGCACAACCAAAAAAAAAAACAATAATGAAAAGCAAAGAAAGGCTTAATATGCACAAATTGAAAGAATCCATTCGAAACAGTAAACAAGTAAAAACTTGCAACTCTACACATCTCACAAATGGCTTCACCACTATTCTCCATAAGTCACTTCGTAAACTAAAACAAGAAATACGCAAAAAACCTAAACAAAACATTAGTATGCACAAATTGAAAGAATCCATCGAAAACAGTGAACAAGTAAAAACTTGCAACTCTACACATTTTAGAAACGGGTTTAGTACAACTTTCCATAATTCACTTCGTAAACTAAAACAAGAGATACGCAAAAAGCCTAAAATCCAAAAAATAGAAAAAAGAGGGGAAAAAAAAACACCCGTTCAATCTTACATGGAGAAAATCAAAGACACACTGAAACATGTGTGTGCAATTTGTGGGCAGTTGCGTTTCAAAAAGAATATTATAAATCTAAGCCAAGAAACAATGGAAACATATGGTCTAGTTTTATTAAGGACACAAGGATTTTTTGGAAACAAAATATGCAAGTTTTGTAACCACCAATTCAGGCAAAACAAAAAACCAATATACGCAACACCAGAACATATTAAAACAAATAAGCCACTACAATACACTGCTACACTTTCAGAACTCGAAGAAAGGCTAGTGTCCCTTTGACTTGCCTTTGCACAAATTTGGCAATTAGGATACAAAAGACCTCAAATTGGACTAAGTGGAACAATTATCAATGTCCCAACGGACATGAACATTATACAAACAGTGTTGCCATGTTCCACCAATGAAACATGGACAATTGCTATTGCATTGAAGAGACGTTTGCAATCTCGAAATGCATAACAAAAAGGAAGAGTTTGACCAAATGTTATTATGAATTCTTTAAACGAATTGTGTAAAACAATGTTGTACAAAATGCAAAATGTTAAATTGAACAAAAATTGGCATGACCAATTGTACCATTTAGAAGAGCAGACTATATGCATTAACTCTTCATCAAGTGATAGTGACAAAGACAATGACACAAATATTCCAATGGAAATCGAAACGGATACCTTGATCCATGGCTTTACTGAGTCAAGAACTATACATTCAATACAAGACAAAGTCATCGAAATTGCACCTGCTGAAGGAAAACAACCTCTTGGAATATTCCAAGACAAATATGCAGAAGAAATGAATTTTCCAACATTGTTTTTCGGAGAACCACGTGATGAACGAATTGAAAAGAAAATTTCATACCAAAAAATTGCACAATGGGAATTACAAAATTCAAATCGAATATTTGCTTATCATACCACCAACTTATTTTTCAAAACCATTAAAATTTTAATTGCCCAAGTATTTTCTACACTATGGATAAGAATTCGCAAAGGAAAATTAAAAGGTAGAACCCTACTAGCAAAAGATGTCAAGCACAAACCAAACCTTGAAAAGATTTTGCAATCAGACATTGGGTACGTAGATTTCAAAAAAATAAGAAATTCACCAGACTATTTGCAACACCTCAAAAGAAATCTTTTTGCAATGATACGACAGTTGGGTCCACCTACTTTTTTCGTAACTTTCACTAGTGCAGAACAAAATTGGGAGCCATTAAAGGAAACATTGAAAGAATTATACATCTCACACAAAAAAAAATCAACAGAAAACCAGGAAGAATTGCTTAATGAAGTTGACATTACCTATTTGATTAAAAAGGATCCAACTACTTGTACTCGCTATTATAAACATAGGATTAATGCAATGAAACAATTAATATGCTTAGATGAGACATTTTTTGGAAAGGTATTGGACTACTTTTCAGTTACAGAATTCCAAAATCGAGGAAATGAACATGACCATTTCATGCTATGGGTTAAAGATGCACCTATATATGGAAAAGATACTAATACTAGTATTGAACATTTTGTAGACAAATACATAACTTGCAATACTGAAACTTTAAATGAACAAATGGCTAAAATACATATGCATCACCATACTAAACAGTGTGGCAAGACCAAAAAAAAAATGTCGCTTTGGTTTTCCACAACCACCAATGAAAACAACAAGAATTCTAGAACCATGCATCGACGAAAAAAGAAACATGTGTTTGGCTGAAAAACTTAGATCCACTTTAGAATGTTCAAGTTATGATAGTTGTACATCTTATGAGGATTTCCTACTGAACATAAGCATGGATGAAGAAGAATACATATTAGCCATACAATCTACGTTGCTTAGACCAACAATGTTTTTGAAAAGAAAGCCAGCTCACATTTGGAACAATACATTTTGTAAAAAAATCCCTCATCTATGGCAAGCAAATACAGATGCACAATTTGTTCTAAATGCATATGCTGCAGCAATGTACTGTAGCTCATACATGACAAAATGCAATGCCTCAATAACAAATGCATTTAACAAAATACGCACAGAGCACAAAGAACATAACATTGATGCAATTAAAATGATAACAAAACTTGGCAATGCTTTGCTCAATCTACAACAAATGTCTACTCAGCAAGCTGTACACATTGTGCTTTCACTTCCTCTTAACTATAGTTCAAGGAAATGCATATTCATAGACACATCAACTGCTGAAAACCGTACATTTATTTTGAAAAATTCCACACAACTGAAAAATGAGCCAGATGATTCACAAAATGTTGCTTGTAAAAATTTAATTGACCATTATATTGCACGTCCTCAAATATTGGCAAATGTTTGTCTAGCAGAATTTGTTGCAGAATACAGAACAGGAAAAGGACAATTAAAAAAAATAAAGAGACCACAAATTATTCGATATATAAGATACAATAAACATGTTGACATCGAAAACTATTATAGGGAACAACTTTTACTGTATGTCCCATTTTCCATAGATGAAAACATGTTGAAAACAGGCTTCACAACATGGGAAGAGGCTTTCATTGCTAAAGAAAAAATAGTAAAACTTAATCAAGCAAAGTACACGTACCATATAAATGAGCTATGGGGTGATTTGGACAATGCTATTAATGATGTCAATATTGAAAACGAGAACTATACAGAAACAAACAATGTTCACAACTTGAACAATGATTACAATGAACAATACAATTTGCAATCGGATTTAGACACATTGAAACTTAAATTCTACAACAAACAAATCAAAAGGCCATTTGAAATTGCTAAGCATCCAAACTTAGCTGACAACACAGAATACTACAATCTTCGAAGAATGCTAAACAAAGAGCAACAAGCCATAGTAAAGGACATACTAGTAAAAAAACAAAATAAATTACTTGAACCATTGTATTTGTTTCTAACAGGAGGTGCTGGAACAGGAAAGACATTCACTGCCAAAGCTATATACCAAGGCCTACTACGTATATACAATAACTCTATTGATAGTGACCTAGATAAGATAAAAGGCTTGTTACTTGCATACACAGGTAAAGCAGCTTACAATATTGGAGGCACAACTTTGCACTCTGCACTTTTCATACCATTTAACAAATCCACTACTATTCCATTGAGCTCAGACAAATTAGATATATTGACAAAAGAATATCAACAACTGCGTATTATCCTTATTGATGAAATCTCATTAGTTGGAGCGAGACTCTTGCGTTGCATAGATAAAAGATTGTGTGACATCATGCAAACACCTACTAAAATTTTGGTGGTTTAGACATTATTTTTTGTGGTGATTTCTACCAAGCAGAGCCTATACATGATTGTCCAGTGTTCCAAACTATAAATTTAGACACCTAGCTAGTTCCATACAATTTTTGGGAAAACATCAAATGCTATACCTTAGAAACAACTATGAGACAAAAAGATGAAGTCTTCATCAAAATTCTAAACAGAATACGAACAAACTCTCAAACAGATAGTGACATAGCATACCTGAATAACAAATGCTTACGTCCTACACCTACCGATCCAACATTTCCATTCCTTTTTTACAAGAGAAAAGATGTTAATGCACACAATCAGAAAATATTATTTTCTCTTCCTGGAGAACTAATAACAATCAATGCAATTGACGAACATGATAATTCTGTTAATCTAGAACAGTTGTTCAAAAATAATACAAATCTACCGACCATATTATGTTAAAAAAAGACATACTAGTTGAAATTTACGGTGGAAACTATGATACACAGGATGGTCTCGTAAATGGATCAGATGGAATATTCAAAACATATACCCATCATGCTGACATTGACATTATATGGATTGAGTTCAATGATCATTGTATAGGAAAAGCTTAAGCCACAAAACTATCACATTTAAACCAAACATATATTAACAATGGATGGGTACCAATACTCCGAGTTGCTAGATCAATCTTAAAACCAAATGCTCAACATAAAAATATTGTTAGAAAACAATTCCCGATACAATTAGCATGTGCTCGAACAATACATAGATCACAAGGACTTACAATGCAAGGCCTTGCATTTGAACCATTAGGCATACACCAACATGGGTTAACTTACACAGCCCTTTCCTGCACATCAACAATTGAAATATTGTTTTTGTTAAGCCCTCTAACAGCAAAAAAATTTAAAGTACGAAGAGAAATCATAGATGAAATGACACGGTTAGAATCAGTAGCTAAGTGGACTCTACAAAATGACACACATTACAAATCTCAAACATCATGTATTACCATATCTACATTAAACACTCATCATTTCCACCCACACAAACAAGACATTGAACATGACAAAGATTTGATGTCATCAGACATTATTTGTCTACAAGAGACATATTTGGAAACAAATTTAAATAATGATGTGTTATCAGAATATAATTGCTTTATAGCATACCATATACATGGGATAATGACCTGCACAAAAAAGCATATACAAGTAGCAAATGCAATTCCACTTACAGAAGACAATGTTGAAGCAATATTGAGTACACTAATATTTACTAAACAAAGCCTTTATATTTGTAATATCTATGCCAGACCAACAACATCACTTACAAATATCATAAAAGTTGTTAACAAAGCAATGGCAATTGTTCCCACTGGAACCCTTATTTATATTGTAGGTGACTTTAACATTGACATTTCCAACACCTCAAAAAAACTAGACATGCTAAAAGAAAACATGGAAATACACAAGTTGTTCTTATTACAGGAAAGTACAAAACTTTTGTCACGGACCATTATTGATCATGTGTGGACAAATAATTCTGAAAATACAACAAACATTCAAAGATACGAGTCGTACTGGACAGATCATGACACTCTTCTATTCCATGTTGCCAACATCGTCTAGCCATGCTCTCCATTCTAGAAAAGGTAATCACATACAACAATTCTATATGAAAAAATATTTTATTTTCTACATACATTAAATCTTATTCAAAAAAAAAAACTTAAATTCATTACTTTTACTATTCTACAAATCATTATTCATATAATTTTTTTTTTTTACCAAATATTGTTTTGCAGGTGACTTGCAATAGTGAACATTGAAAAAGACAAAGTCTCTACTACACTACCTACAACATCACAACATGAAACAAATAAAGAGTAAGTTACATGGAGAGCATACATAATTTTTTTTCTTTAACAAAATATCCTCTTGAAAAATCATACTTCAATAACCTGTCTGTTTTGTCAAAGCCAATTGGACATCGTCAAATTTAACAATACTCCAGCAACAGCTGTGCATACAACCAATATTACATCGGATGAAAGGTATTTATACTATTGAAAAAACAATTACAAAACAATTTCCAATTATATAAGAAATATATGCAAATGTAATAGGAAAAACTCTACTTTAACAATAGATTACTATACAAGTAAAATAAATTGTATTGTGCAGCTTTTTCAAAAGCATGGAGATCACTAAAGAGGACCTTGACATAGATGATCTAGATGATTCTTTCTCTACACCTAAAAAAGAACGCATAACAAAATGGTAAGACATGTCATCTCTTCCAAACTAGTTAAACATTAAATAGTATTGTCCACAAATTACATGACTAACAATTGCATTTCTTGCTACAGGCACTTGGAAGACATTGTTCTAAATACCACTTCTCCCACGAGACTGACCATTGTAAGAAACAAAGAAAGGTACTCATTTTTTATAGTCTTCTTCTCTATCTATTTTTATGAATAAGCTATGTATATAGAAGTACATTTTCCATAGATTTCTATAAACACAAACATACTTAGACAAAAAGCTTTAATTTATGTTCACACAATTAAGAATAGCATACATTATCAATAACTACATAAGAATACATAAGAAAATAGTGACAATTGTCAACTCCTCCAAAATAATGAAATGTTAAATAGTAACATCTACTAATTTCATGACTAACAATTTCATTCCCTATTACAGCCGGTTGAAAAGTATTGAATTAAATAGCACATCAACAAAAATGACTACTAAAAGCAAGAACCAAAGGTATTAATTTTCAATACTCTTCTTCCAATCCACAATTAGTAAAAATCTACATATATAGTTGTACATTTTCCAAACATTTCTACAAATACTAACATACATAGTGAAAAATCTTTATTTTACATCCACAATATTAAGAATAATATACATTTTCTATCCTTCAATGTTCACAACTATAATGCATATTTAGAATACACAATTAACTACACTATATTTTTGACAGTCTAATTTCAACAAAGCAAAAACCCAGTACAATATTGGAAATTTCCACAGAGCAAACTGGTTTGGTATTTGAAGGTGATGTCCTTGTTGTCTATGGTCCTGCTTCTACAAGAAACAACAACACCCAAAAAAAGGCAGAAATAGTACACGTGGATCTAGTCGATGCCTATGGTCAAATGACTATTATTGTAAACATTAGAAATAATTTGATAAATACATTTTTGCCCCGTATGTTTGTTGGGTCTAGTATTCGCATCACCAATTTTTTAATCAAAAATAAAACTCAATATGAAAGAGGTGATGCAGACTGTTGTCTTGCCCTAACTAGTAGAAGCATAGTAGAAAGTGTACCTACTGTTTGCAAAAAACATAGATTAACTCCAGATGTCACTATCTCCCAATTAATACAAGTAGACTCCAGCTATTCTATTGGCTCATTTGGAGCAATAGCGACATCTTATCATTTGAACAAAATCCAGTTTGAAGTACATGTGAAAGATGGAGACCTCCAAGAAGACATGGCAACTGTAAATACCTAACCATCTTCCTTTTATTTTGATATGCAACTGAACTTATTTACTTAAATTCATTAACAATTTTCTTTTTTAGGTTGTTATCCCAACTGCCAACATAGATTTGTGTGCATTCTTACATCAAATGTTTTCAAAAACATACATGCCACTGCTCCTTTTCAAAAATGTAGTTAGAACTGGCTCACAGGGTTCAAATCTAATGCACACAACACAATCAACATTTTTTGAGGAGCTCAATGATGCATGTACAAGAACTTAGTTGCAAACTCTTGCAAAATCTAACATTCAGGCAAGATCCCTAAAAATAAGAATTTTATTTTTACATTTATAAACTCATTTATGAAATATTTTCAGTTCCCTACACAATACATAACATGCTATTTTCATTGATAGGTACTTGGCACATTGAAACCAAAGAATGTCTACTTACCCCCCTTTGAAGCTTGTTGTAGCACATGTCATCACTCGATGCTACTGAACAAGTGTCTTGAAAAAGAATCTGCCAATTGCACATTCTGTAAAAAAAGCACTCAACTTCCTTCCATCACAATCTCGCTTGCACATTGTATAGGAAAGAAGGAAACATTGACTGTTGGTTAAGTGGACAGCTACTAAAACAAATTTTTCCCAAGCTTCAAGAGACAACATATGAGCAATATAAAGAAGACATCTCACCTACAATGTTCTTATTACGCAGATTCCAACTGCAAGGAACTTTTACAATTTCTGTTAACAATTTCATTTTGAGAATTCTCCAACAATGACTGTTTTACTGTTTCCATAAATTGCAATTACACAAACAATTCGTCATACTCAACTACAAATTTTGTTGTCTTATGTAAATAAGTAATTTTGTTGTGTTTCAATTTTACAACATTCAATTTTAAAGACACTAGATGAATAAGCCTTCAATTTTGTTGCTTTTGGTACAAAACTTTACTGTGCAGCCTTTACATTTAATCAATTTTGATTTTACAAACACTTATGTCAGTGAATACTGTTTTGATTGCCTTCAATGGAAAACTTAAATAGGTCTTTGCTGCTTTCATTGGTTTCACATAAAAAAATCTTCCATACTTAAATCCTGGTACTGTTGTCTTAGCTTGTAGCTAGCTGTTTCATTGTTGTTAAGCTCTGTTATGATATTCTATTGGTAGTTCTTGTTTATCAATGGCCTGTGGTTAGCTATTTTCCTGGTTTTATCTTTAATGCCTTTTACAAATTTTATGTATTTTGTTCAAAAAAGCAATGTAAGCTTCTACATGGGGATTCTAATCAGCTGGTTTTATTTGAATGCTTATGCAATCACAACAAATCAGAATGAACATGATGATCTACTTGCAATAAAGGCTTTTGGAGTTCTATTTATCATATCATTTGTCCTGTCTAACTTGAATGTGATAAAAGCTTCTTTCAGAGAAATGCAATAGAAATTTCCTCATTTGATTTGAAGCTGATGATTTTGGCATTGAAGAATTAATGATCCTCACCAAGGGAAAGAGCACCTACCATCAATAAGACAACTTATTGTTTTATAAATTTTAATTATCTGTAATTTGTATAGTTTAATAAAATCTGTACTGATTTGAGTCTCTAATAAAATCTTTTGATCAATTTCATTTTTCATTATCTTAACTTTATTTCTTAAATTAATTAGTTTCCTTGATTTTCCAAATTTCTGATTTCCCAAGAGAAGTTCTTAGTCCTTTGCATCTAAATATTCAAATAAACAAACAATCTTTTTTGTTTTACAGTTTACCTGCCTCTTCCTATATGCTTTGTCTCCTAACAGTAAACTATTTTTTCTACTTATTTATTGCTGGTAAGGATTTCATTCTGAATTTTGTAAAGAAGCAATGATTTTCAAGAATAGACAAGTGTTTGGAAGTTCAATTTCTGCAGTGCAGGTTTTCAACAATATGCACAGTCCTTCCCAGTTTAGTGCATGGCATGCCTTTGGAAGCAATATTGGTCATATTGGCGTAATCCACACTATGTTGTTGTGTGTTTTTTCTTCAGCACAATGGTTGCCCTGCTCTTTGGAAGCATCTTTTGGAACCTGGGACAAAGAGGTTAGACACTTTTTTCACTGGCACAATATTCTAGATTTTCCAATATGCACTTGCAGCCACCAGATTTGTGTTTTACACCTTTGTTGTGTTTTATCAGAGTTTTTCTGCAAGACTACAACATGTTTCAATTCAGCTGTCACCTATCATACTGGAAATTCATTTTTTTTTAACATTCTACAATTTGTTTTTACAGAGGCAATCAACAAATATTTATTCAATATTTTGGGAGCAATGTACTGCTCTGTACTTTTTCTTGGAATAAGTAATGCATCCAGTGTAGACCCTGTGGTTGATGTGGAACGAACTGTCTTCTATAGAGAAAGAGATGCTGGAATGTACTCGACATTTCCTTATGCCTTTGGAAAGGTACTCTAAATCCTGTCGTTGTCATCTTTGCAAATGATTTGCAACCATGCAACCTCAGATTAATTAGATGATCCACTTGTTATTTTATGATATTGCTATCAGGATCCAACCGTGTAGTTTTACGAGTCAAACTCATTGACCCATGTTTCATGAGTAGTGGTTCACAAGAACCCCATCTCTCATGATATTGACTGGTCCACTTAGCACTCATTGCATCTAGGTGATGCTCACAGAGCTGAAGCACTAGGCCTTTTCGGGAGGTCACCCATCCCAGTACTACAGCTCAAGTGCACTTAACTACAAAGTTTTCCCCAGGGTACAAGCCCACTTAGCAAATGGGGTTGTAAGTTAAGTGGGCTTAACCTTGGGGAAAACTCCGTGGTTAAGTGCATGTGAGCTGGAGTAGTACCAGGATGGGTGACCTCTCAAGAAGGCTCAATGCTTCACCTCTGTGAACATCACCTCGATGCAATGAGTGCTAAGTGGACCATTCAATATCATGAGAGATGGGTTCTTGTGAACCACTACTCATGAAACATGGGTCAATGAGTTTGACTCGTAAAACTAAACAGTTGGATCCTGATAGCAATATCATAATTTGACACGCTATGGAAAATACCGCCTACTCATCACTTGTTATTTATTTATGCAAGTGGCAATTGAGGTTCCTTATGTTCTTGTGCAGTCTGTAGTTTATGCCCTCGTGGTCTATTCCATGATTGCATTTGAGTGGACAACAGTCAAGTTTTTCTGGTTCCTCTTTTTCATGTTTTTCACTTTTCTTTACCTCACCTTCATGGGAATGGTGACAGTTGCCATTACTCCAAACTTTCATGTTGCAACAATCATTGCATCTACATTTTATTCTACATGGAACCTCTTTTGTGGCTTCATCATTCCTCGACCTGTAAGGCCATTTTATTTTATTTTTGTTTAGGCAAATTTTATATAGTACTGTTTAAAATAAGCTATAAAATGTATAGCAACAAATCTTGATGATTACTAACGCAGTCAAATCTATTTTCTTTGAACTAGAAAATGCCTGTGTGGTGGAAATGGTACAACTGGGTGACACCCATTTCTTGGACACTCTATGGTTTGGTTGCATCATAGCTTGCTGATGTAGATACAGAGATGGACACAACAGATGGGAAAGTGGTAGTGTCTGAATTCATAAGGAATTATTTTGGGATGAGACATGACTTTCTGGGAATTGTAGCATTGGTGATTGTTTGCATCCCTATTGGCTTTGCTACCATATTTGGTCTGGCCATTAAAAGGCTCAATTTCCAAAGAAGATAGGCATTCCATACAACCATTTTTTTTGATGCTTGGTCTGACCATCGAAAAGCACAATTTGCAAAGAAAATAGGCATTCCATACAACCAACTTATTGCACATTCTTCCAATGTATCAGATAGGTGACTATTTCTTTCTTGTGAGAAAAGTATAAATCGTATGTGTTGGAGTATGTTTTATCATCCACCGAACACACAGAATAAAATGTCCAAAGACACTCTATCCTCTCTTGAAAAACCACCGCATATGCTAAGATTGCAAGAAGATCATATGGCGACTTTAGTCGGGTCTCGACGTGTGGATAAGCTCAATGGTCGTTGTGATAATGCTGGTAATAAACAAGGGGACTTACGTAGAAAGTCTTCACAAGCTCGGGACTTAGGAAATTTATCTTTAAAGGTTCTCAATTAGGACTTTCAATGGATCTCAAAAAAATGGAAAAAAGAATAGGGTTTAGGAGAGTCTAGTCTACGCCTAAGAACTCAAGAGACAGTAAGGACTCGGTGAAGAGAAATAAACCACACTTTGTTTCGCCTCCTGCAGGACAACATACGCAAAATGGGTGCAATCTTCAAGGGGTTTGTGAGAATAATTTTCAAACCTCGAATGAGGTTGAAGTTAAGCTTCCACGTTTAAGAGCTCAGGCTAACTTTACAAATCGAATGCAAATCATCCATTCGAAAAAAGTATGAGCTACACTTCACCATTGAATCAATACGATCAATCTCTCATTCAATTAACAACTTTCAAAGCAAATTCTACCTAATCTAACTTTAACTCTAATCTATGGCGGAAGATAATATGCAACCTCGCTTACTATTCAACAATAAGAAGTTATTCAAGGCAAATCATGCTCAAGAGCTTTTATCATTCAAAATAGTCTCAATGCGACAATATACATAATCTGTCTCCACACAAAATGAAAATGAGAGAGCACTAGTTTATATAGAGCTCCAAAAATGAAATGAAGGGCCGAGATTAAAACAAGATTAACGGCCAAGATTATTACAACCAAACCCTAATTAGGGTTTCCCAAAATAACAAGAGTTAACCATCAGAAAACTATCAGGAAAGTGGCAGTTCCAGCTATAATCTAGGAGAGGCGTCCTTATCCATCTGAATAGCATTGTGCTTGGCGAATCTGGACACTACTGCAATGACCTCGTCCATCATGACAGGTGGCAACATGCTGATCCGGAATTCAAGTCCGTCCAACTTCTCAGCACATCCAGCAAAAGTACCTTCCCAATCTGCCTCCTACTTCTCAAAATCCTTTCGAATGGATGAGAGTCTTGCCACTCTCGCGAAGTCTTGCCTCAAGAATGGTCCAGTGGTCGAGAAGAAAGTTTCTTGAACTTTATGCTTCAATCTCTCTAACCGCATGTCGTTCTCCTGAATGACTTCGCGGTCGAACACATCTGTAGTTATCATGCAAATCTTCTCCTGGATTTTCCTGACCTGTTCTTCAATTCCAAGCCCATCGACTCTTTCCTTCTCTAAGACTTCTTCTCGTATTGTCACTGCCCAAAACAAGTGATGAAAATCATATGCTACCCCTGCAGCAATCACCCTTTTATCAACTAACTCCTCCCTCGGAGTGCTCTTCAAAACTCTAAGGCTTGGAATAAGCCTTTCTTGCATATCCGGGATACCTTCCCATGCCTCCTCCATATCCATCAATCTAGAAAGAAATGAAGAGGTTCGTCCATAGGCCAGTGCCAACTTTTCCATGAACAAGGCCGCTTCCATGCCTTCACTTGCCATCTAGTCTTGTGCTTCCCTGGCCGTCGCCATTCCGTGCTCGACTTCCCTAGTCACCTCCTGTGATGAATTGAGGAGAGGAGGAACAGTTGCATTGCCCTGATCAAGTGGCTGGGTCAAATGCTGTATATATTCTTTGAGACGTTTGACCTCCTTTTTATACTCCTTCTTCTTAGTCACTTCCTTTTCTAGTCTCTCTTTAATGGTCGAGACGAAATTATCTAACTCTTCTACTTCCTGACCTTTCGAGGTCAGACCAAGGTCAACAGTCGTTATAGCATACTCCTGAGGAGTGATCTCGTCCTGTGGCTTGTCCACTGTAGGCACTGCAATGTGCACAGAACGGTTGCCTGTCTCGTTCCTCTGAATGGTGGAGAATTTCTTGGCAGGCTTCTTGACTGCGACCTGCTCTAATCTTGCCAAGAAATCGGCAGTATCATCCTCTTCTTCTTGTTGAGCCTCTGCAGGCACCTGGACTTTCATCCTTTCTAATAGCCAGTCTGGAATGGTCGACTGTTCAATGCCATCCTCTACTTGAACCTCATCCTCGTTTGGAACATCCACTATCCCTCTGAGGGCGGAAATCATTCCTTCCTCTAAGTCATTATCCCGGACTTCCATGTCATTGTCTGAACCTAAAATTTATGTGCCTGTTGGTGACACAGGCTCTTCATCATCTAGTTGAATAGGTTTGTTGTTTACTTCCTGAGTTGCAAGAGGTTCAAGCATTTCAACCAAGGAATCGTCTATGGTAGCCACAAACTGGTCAAAGTTCCTGGATGCCGCTGACCAAGAAGGTTCTCCCTTATGCCTCTTAAAAACAGGTTCAACAGTTGGCATTATCTCTTTTCTTTTCTCTCCAATCCTGACCAAGTCTTGATGGGATGCACTAGCATTAGAGGAATATGATTCTGATTCGCTCAACAGATCATATGTGAGCGTGACTCCCTTCTGTCTTAATTCCTGAACATGATAATCAACCCACCACTGAGAATATTTCGTTACTGGCCTCATTAGGGTGGCTAGGTCTGCGTGCTCTGGCTCTGACCATTTCACCGGAGGGAGAGGTTGGCTTTTCTCAAAGCGAGGCTGGACGTGGTTTCCATCATCTTGAAGCTGATCAGGCACTCGATAGAACTCAATTGTTCTCATGAAATCCAAGGACATTCTAGACCACATCTTCCGTCTGACCTCATATTCATCGGTAGCATTTGCCCAATAATCTTCCAGTTCCATCTTGTGCTTATATTTTCTCCCTTCCACTGTCTAGATGTTATGATGTGGGTCATAATTGACCCTGGACTTGTATGCCGTGAAAGGGTACCATTGGATCTCCAACCGTGCACTCTCAGCTGCCTGTGCGGATGGACAATACTCTAGCATGTTCCCGATGAAGAATGGGAATGTGACGGACACTTTCTTGGTCGGCCTCTGAATATTCTGGTACTCTTCTAATTGTCTTAAAACCTCGAGCAATATCATCTGATTAGTCAGATAGATAGGAAATTTATAGGGATTTCCAGTAAATCCCTGGATCCTGATGTATGTGAATTTAGGGAACTGGATGAACCAAGACCCGTATTTGCTGATAAGACTTTTTGCTTCATGGCTCAGCCTTTGGTGCACTCCTCCTTGAAGCTTTTTGGTGATATGCATTAGGAATGCATCATGCACCCTCCTGAAGTGAGTCTTCTCCTTCAATTGGAGCTGAGGATAGCAGTCGTAAGGCCTGAGCTCGTTCTCCCCGTTGCCAATTTTGCCTTTGCATATCAATCCTGGATACTTGTATGATCTGGCCAACAGGTATATCACATATGAACTCATGTGAAAAGACTTGGTCTCATCAAGGTTGATCAGTTGCTCATGGAGGTTGTCACTTATCATCCGTGACCAGTTGAACATTTTGACTCCAGAGGTGATCTCGTCGATGAAATAGTACATCCAGATCTCAAAGAAGGCGCCTTGCGGATTACTAGCTATTCTGTTAAGCATTAGCACAATATCTCTGAAATCTTCCTTGAAATCCATGCGGTGAGGTCTCTTAGGCAACTTCTTGATTGACGGCTTTGGCTTGTCCATCCACACCTTGTTGACTGCCGTGGCGCACAAATCTGACTTGCTGTCATATAGCATTTTTCCTTCTTCTTTGGTCTTATAGACCATCCGTGAATGTTCAGGTATTCCAAAGGTCTCCTGAATTGCAACTTCGTTCAAGTGTGCCAAGACTCTTCCGTCAGGGGTGATGATCTGTCTTTTCTGGGCATCATAATGGCGAGCACATTCCACCATCAACTCTGCACAATCCATTGTCGGAGGGAATCCAGCTGCTTGGAATATCCCGTTTCTGACCATTCGTCTGGCTATTGTTGTGGGAAGTCCCTTCTGAATGTATACTCTTTTCTTAAATTCGTCAAAATCCACATGTCCAAGGTCAGTATCCATGACATTCTTCCACTTTGAGATGACTTTGGTCTCTTTCTGGGCACCCTTGCTGGCAAACTTCATTTTCAGCTTCCTTGATAATCCGCCTGCCGTGTCCATCAACCTGCAGTCATAAAATTAACATTAATATAAAGACTTTTAAAATTATTTAAACCTCATGCCTTGGATTCAAAAATTGTCTTTCGGCTATTCAAATAATTGAAATACTATGAAAAAGCAAGCTGAAAGTGACTTGGATGAAATTGAAAATCTTGCCAGAACTTCGTCAAGATGAAAGGACATAAAAAGATAGCGAATTTAATTGACCAATCACCAAACCTCAGCGAAGGACCGTTAAATGCAAATCAGATTTAAAAATCTAATTTGTTTGAAAAGTGCGCCCCTCTTCAAGAAGAATTCAGCTTTGAATAAATCTCTTTTTCTTTTCCCACGAAAAATTCCTCAGTATAACACTGCTTCTCTCTCTGGGAAAATTTGACTTTGCCTATTGACCAATTAGTTGCCTGACAATTTCGAGAAAGATTAAATTTCTCTTCAGCTGTGTGAAAAAATGAGTTGCTGAAACTCATTATAATGCTGAAGGATTGAATTCGATTTAGCAATTGCCATAATCTTTCTCGATCTCGATTTGTTTTCATTTTCCAAACATGCAAGTTTCCTTTTATCTTCCGACAAGGATCAGTCTCGAACTTATCTGGACAAATCTTACTGATCTTCAAAAATTTGATTTTTTTATTTAATGTTTATTTTTTTGATTTTTCAACTTTTTAAATAAAACATTAAATAATTTAATTAAATCCATGGTGAATTTAATTTTCTTCTTGTCGGATTTCATCTCCACCTGGAGTGCTTTATTTTCTTCCGATTCGTGTTTGGCAATTTTGATTTTGTCCAAGGCATTTTAAATTTCCAAATAGTTGAAAATTAATTATTAAAATATTAAAATATTTTAATTAATTCCAACCCGTCCGTCTTGGACCCATGGCTATCTCGATTTTCCTTCCATTTTTCTTGGCTGAGGGTTTATTTTCCAATTTCGTCCTTAATTTTGTCTCGCCAAACCAAATCTTAAGCCATTTCGTCGAAAATTTAATTGCCAGATCCCTATTTTTCTTTGCCGAGGCGAGATTTTAAGCTTATTTCACTCTGCCAACGTCAAATATTTCCTTGCTCAGTCAAATTTTTTCTAGGCAACATCTTTGTCTGAATGTCTTTGTTAGGCGAATTTCCTTGATGTCTGACATATTCTTCTTCCTTCTGGCCAAGGACGATCCTTCCTTTCTCCTTGCCTTGTGCATTTTTCTTGGGGCAAAGTTGACAATTTCTCGACATTTTCTCCATACTTGGGAAAATTTTACCTCTTTTCCTCATTGTGTTAAACACATTCCGTTTTATTCTTTGCCAAATCCTGATCTTCTTTAGCACATGTCCTTTCAATCTTGGCATTTGACCTCTCAAAGCGTCATACTTCCTAGCCAACATCTTCATTTTTCATTCCTTAGCCTCTTTACTTAGGCGGACTTCCTTGACATCTTGGACGAAGATCATGGATGTCTTTGATACTTTGCTAGCTCCTTCCAAGTGCATGGCGGACTTCATAGACCTTTTGGCATTTGTCTCTTTAGAATTATCATAACACTTAGCCAAAAAAATCATTTTTTTTACCCCTTTAAGCTCTTACTCTTAGGCAAAATTTTGAAATTTTTCTTGGACTTGGCATTGACACTTAGCCAAAAATCATCATTTTATTATCTTAGGCGGACTTTCAATAGCTTTCAGCCAAGTCCCACCTTTCAAGGGCGGACTTCACAAGCACTTTGGACGAGTCTTCAAGCTTAAGGCGGACTTTGAAGGTCTTTAGCACATCAAGGGCGGACTTTATGACTCTTTTGGATGTCCCTCTTTGAAGATGGCGGACTTTGAAGGCTTATAGGATGAACCTCTTAGCATATGGCAGACTTCCAAGATCATTGGGATGTGCATTTTAGTGGATGGTGGACTTCATGAGATGCATGGACAAGGATGGCAGACTTTGAAGGCTTATAGGATGAACCTCTTAGCATATGGCGGACTTCCAAGATCATTGGGATGTGCATTTTAGTGGATGGCAGACTTCATGAGATGCATGAACAAGGATGGCAGACTTTAGAACATGCAAGGATGTGCTTCAAGTTGCATGGGCGGACTTCAAAGGAATCAAGGATGGTCTTGGGCGGACTTCATGACTTCTTTGGATATCCTTCTTAGCTGCTAGGCGATTCCATGACCTTCCAGACCTTTCTTACACCTTCCTTTGTCATTCTTCCATGGCGAATTCTCCAGATTTGAATAGATTTCTCACAAACTTCACCATTTTTGAGTTGATTTTTATGATTTCAACCTCAGATCTGGTTGATTTTGAACTGGTTTTGACTGGTTTTTACAGATTTTTGAACGTTTTCAGTCTGATTTTCATGCTTTTTTTACTTGTTTTTCCAGATTTTTCAAAAAATTTCAATTTTTTTATTTTGATTTTCTTAGAGTTCTATTGAGTTTTTCGAACTTCTGAGTGTGTTTTCAGAACTCGGGACCCTTCTAAAAATAGAAACTTTCCAAAAATAGAAACTTTCTAAAAATAGAAAAAGCAACCCTAAAAAATAGGGAACCTCGTTTGGTCCAAAAATGCCAAAAATGAAAAATCGAAAAAGCAACTTTTCCTAAAAAAATAGGAAGTCTCAGAATTGGCCGAATTCACAGTCGATCTTCGTCTCTTGGGCCTTTTGAGCGCTTCCATGACATCTACGCACTGATTCAAGCATGAATTACTGACTTGGCTCGGGCAACTCTCGGCAAACTGACCTGAAACTCTTAGCAAAGTGATCTCATGTAACCATTGCAAGGAGACAGAACCCTAAAAACTAGCAGGCAACTGGGGGTCCCCATCAGCGATGGGGCGATGTGTGAAAAGGTCACAACATTTGGCGAATCCACGTGGGGAATGTTCCTGAACATTCCAAAGATAATATCTACTTCGAATCTGGAATCTTGAATTAATTCTATCTAACTTATCCCTTGACCAATAAGAGTACTCAAAAGGGAAGAGAATTCCTAAACTGTATCAAGGTATCTTATCCTTCAGTTATAACTGTGTGCACATGGGTTTATTCCTATCTCTTAAGACCAACATGACTCTTTGGTTCCGTGATGACTTTCCAGTGTATTTTTGGTCTTAGCTCCAAAAGCATCCTTGGATAGAGCCTCGCTGCCAGCGAGAGTCCATAGCCCCGGCGAGGTTATCTGCTATAATCTCACGGAGATTGCTCTACTTCTGGCGATTTATTTCTTTTGTTTTGATTCTTTGGTACACCTGTAGAGATGTTCGCACACCCAAAAGCCAAGTGTTTTGATTTTTCATTCTTTTCTTTTGATTCATTTTGATATTCTTTTCTATTCATATATTTCCACACTTTGGCCTGTAAGCAGTGAAGCTCACCTGGGTTTGAGCATTATAGTGGCGCTGAAGCAAGACTTTTGATTACTTTCTAGCCAACAACCTCACCTAGGAGACCACACTGACTCAGAGAACTCTTTAAGTGTGTTAAAATATAATAACTGCAAGATTCGGTATCAGGACACAATAGATGACTTCCTTCCCAGTCAAGTACTACCCTTGTCCTTAGGACACTTTAGAAACAATTAATTCAGAATTCATAGATCTTCCATAAATGCTTACCCGAGGAATATTCACAACCTTCCTTAGCAAGGTCGAGCCAGAATGTGTGCATGTTAGCAACATCACCCTTCTCACGGAATGGGACACCCTCCTTATTGAAAGCAAAACAAAGCAAAGCAAAACGAAAGCAAACGGAAAGCAAACAACTACTCTAAGGAAAGCGAGGAAAACAACTAATCTAAAGAAAGCAAAAAAAAAACCCGAAAGCAACTACTCTAACTATATACAAATAAGCTCCCTCGAGGAACTCAAGGTTGGAAATAATGTTTCAGAAATTGCCCGTTGACGGGCAATGGGATGTCTTCCCCTGTCAAGGTCTTCAACTTGAATGTATTCTCTCCTAATATCTCAGCAATCTGGTATGGTCCTTTCCACAAGTTGTCGAACTTATCGTGATCTCCTCTTCATTCGTGGGATTTATCCCAATATAGGACCAGGTCGGATATTCTGAAAGATTTTGTTGTAGCACATTTGTCAAACCATCTTTTGACAATTCCTTGGTGTTTGGCAAAGTTTTAGAGAGCTTGATCTCTCTGTTCTTCTAGTAGTAACAATTGTGATAGACGAACCTGCACTCTATCATCTGGGTCTAAATATTCGTGCATGAATCTGAGTGTCGGAATCCTTAGCTGGATGGGAAAGACGGGGTCTTGCCCATAAACTAAGTGATATGGAGAGGTTCCCAATGACTTCTTTGCTCTTGTCCTGTCTACCCATAGAGAAAACCTAAGTTGGGAATGCCAATCTCTTGGATTCTGATCTAACAATTTCTTGATGACGTTGAGTAGATTCTTGTTCATGGACTCTGCCAGTCCATTACCTTGGGGGTAGTAATTTGAAGAGAACTTTAATGTGATTCCGTAGTCAAATGCCCAATTTGAAAACTTCAATGAGGTAAATGTAGATCCGTTGTCACAAACAAGGGCCTTAGGGCAACTAAATCTGGTGATGATATGTTCTTCTAAAAACTTGATAACTGCATCTGTGGTACAATTCTTCAGTGCCTGCGCCTCAGACCATCTGGTGCAATAATCTGTTGCTGTCAAAATATAACGATGTTGTGCTGAAGAGGGCGGGTTTATCATGCCGATAAAATCAAGTCCCCACATTGAAAATGGTTTCACTTCCGTGATTGGCTGTAATGGCATAGCAGGATTCTTTTCACGTGTGGCAGTAATTTGGCAGGTATGATAGGTTTTAACATGCTCATATGCATCTCTGAATACAGAGGGCCAATAGTACCCTGCTCTCAAGATCTGGTAAGCTGTTGCCTGACTTCTCCATGTCCTGTCCCGAACTTGGAATGGAAGTGTTCCATAATCCTCTTAGCTTCATCGTTTCCTACACACCTTAAGTAAATCCCCTCATGATTCTTCCTATGGAGAATTGAGCCCTGGAGCATATAGCATTGGCATTTGAGCCTGAAGGCTCGCTTTTGTGCGGGATTCATTTGTGCAGGATACTTGTGGTTTGTCAAGTATTCAAGGATATCATAATACCACTCTTTTGGGGGAATGTCTGTTAATACATATGTCTGTTGCACTAAACCAGGCCCTTCAATGGCCATCGTCTGAGCTAGAGCTTGTCCGTGGACCAGCGTCATTGGTTGTAACTCAATATCGTATTCTTGGATAGTTGCGACCCACTTTCCTCTTCTTTCTCCTAGCTCATTCTGCATTAAGAGTGCCTTAACAACCACATCAGGAATGATGGCGAAGACCTTACTCCTCAAGATATAATGCCTGAATTTATTGATGGACTTACCAGTGCATAGGCCTGCTTTTCAATACTTGGATATCTTAATTCGACATCTTTGAGCGGTGAGCTCATGAAAGCTATGGGATGTTCATCCCTCTCTTCTATCCTCTGTGTTAACATCGCTGCACAGGAATGTTCTGATGCAAAGGAGTACAAGTAGAAAGGCTTTGTATAATCTGGGCTAACCAAGACAGGAGCATCAATGATAGCCTGCTTGATCTCTTCAAATGCCTTCTTTGTCGGTGTGGTCCACTCCATTTTTGCATCCTTTTTTAGCATTTCATTCAAAGATTTTACTATTTCAGCAAAACCGGTGATAAATTTTCTGACAAAGTTGATCTTCCCGAAGAAAGATCTCAATTATTTTTGGCTAGTAGGCAAATGAATCCTTGATATTGCCTCTACTCGTTCAGGATCAATCAATATCCCTTTCTCAGTGATCAGGTGACCTAATAATTTGCCTTCGGTGACCCCGAAGATGCATTTGTTTGGATTTAAGGGAATCCCATACCTTTGGCACCTCTGAAATACCTTTCTCAAGTCTTCCACATGGTCCTCTCTTTTAATTGAAAACACCGTCAGATCATCCATGTAGATGATTATACACTTTCCAATCAAATCCCGGAAGGCGATGTCCATGGCCCTCTGAAATGTGGCCCCTGCTTTGATTAGCCCGAAGGGAATTCTTTTATAGGCGAAGGTTCCCTATTTAGTGGTGAACGCCATTTTCAATCTGTCCTCATACTCCACTAGGACTTGGCTATACCCCAAATATCCGTCCAAGAAGGACATCATTCGTGAACCATTAACAATCTGTAGCACTTCGTCAAGCGATGGCAGCGGGTAATTATCCTTTTCAGAAGCTCTATTCAAATTCCGGAAATCCACGCATAGCCTGATTTCTCCATTTTTCTTCCGCACTGGGACGAGATTGGCGACCCACATTGAGTGGCGCACTGGGAAAATGATTCCTGCTGTCAATAATTTCTTTACTTCTTGATGGATTAGTGGTTCCAGCAATGGATTAACTGGTCTATGGCGCTGCCTGAAAGGCTTACTTCCTGGCTTGAGCGGAATTGTATGCGTGATAATAGAAGTATCATAGGTCTTCAGGTCTTCGTAGCTCCATGCTATGACGTCGGGGAACTGTCTCAAACTCTGAATAATTCCCATCTTTTCTTCAGGCGTGCAAGTCTTTCCTATGCATACATTTTTAGCTTTGCACTCTGCTCCTAGGTTCACTTTTTCATACTGATCACCTTCAATCCTTTGGCTTTTCATCTGATCAATTTGATCCTGATCAAATACTCTTTCTAATTGTATCATCCCCCTTGGAATGATATTCGTCCTCAGGTTCAGGATGCCATCCTCATCAAATTCGGCTTCCTTCTGAGTTTCTTCTTCATCAATAACTTGTGCTGCAAAAATATCGAAATTTGTTAAAAATTCACGAATGTGGTCATCATCCTCAAAAACCTAGAAGTTTGTAATATTATCCGGAATAGATGGTAGGGATGACAGCTCCACCGTGAATTGACTTATGCCATCCATGGCTAGCGGCTCTAGTGAACTGGCTGCTTGTGCCAAGGAATTTGCCACTTGATTATTCGTTCGGCTCATGGATTGAATATTGAAAGCATCAAAGCTCTCGACAATATCCCAAACTCTGTTGCGGTAGCAAGTCAGTCTTTTATTGTGGCAAACATATTGCTTCTTTATTTGCTTCACGACTATTTCTGAGTCTCCAAGAGCATACAGTACTCTTGCTCCTTTTCTAAGTGCCAGGAGTAACCCATGAATCAAAGATTCATATTCTGCTACATTGTTTGTACATGGGAACTCCAATATGTGAGCAGCAAGATAGACCTCTCCCTTTGGACTGATCAACTCGAAACCGGCTCCAGCTCCTTTCTTCGATCGGGATCCATCAAACTTTAAGATCCAGATTTGTTCTATGGAGCTTGTGGGCTTTCATCTTCTTCTTGATGTTCTTGCTCGGATTCCATTTCCTGTATTCTTACTGAAGAAAAGCCATCGATATGATTGACTTCTGTATGATCTGAAAAACTTGATGTCTGTGGGATACTTCTTTGTACTTCTCTTATGGCCGTATGACACATCTTGCAAATAAATTCTGAGTGAGCCGTGTTATGCACTCGGCACCAATTTGGCAACAACAGATCTTGAATCTGAATATCTTCTTGTATTTCCATCTTCATTTAGACACTCTTCCAAACAAAATTTCTAAAGCTTTCAAACATTCTTGCATCACTATCTTGGGAGCTCTCTACCCTCTCAATCAACACATTCGTGGAGTCAATCATTTGATTATTTCCCTAGATTGATTCAGGTAGCATGAAAACTTCATTTGTCTTAGGCCTGTAAGTGCCTAAATTTGTCTCTAAAAATAATATCTCGTTGTTCTCTCCGTACTCAGTAATCATTAACCTGAGCCTTGTGGTGCTATCAATCTATATCTGGTTTGGGACTCCTTTCCATGGCAACCACATATGGGAAAAGTCTATATCAATATACCCGTTCAGTCTTCTTGCCCAGTCTCTGCTCAAGAGCATGCCATACCCGTCAGGAATATCTACCACTGAAATATCTATGCAGCTTTGTATCCTTGGGTCTACTGCTAGTTGCATGTAGATATTGTTCAATTCTCCCATAACTGGGACTTCTATTTTATCTAACTGTGTGACCTTTTTGTTGGTTCTTGTAGGTACAAGTCCCAACCTGTGGCAGATCGCGAGTGGCATCACATTGCTTGAAGCACCGAAATCCACTAGGCAGTTGTGTAGCATTTTATCAAATATCCTGACTGACAGTAAAAATGGGGCAGGTTCATCTTTTCCCTGGTAGAAGACTACTGGATGTTTGTCTTGTTTATTAGTATCTTGGTTCTTCTCTTTCTGATTTCTAGGCACAATGTCCTGTCTTGGTGGGGTATGCGGTTGCTCATTTTCCAAGACTTCTTCTTGAAAAATATCCGTGTCCATAAGGACTTCTTCTGGTGACATATCCTTTTGATCTGAACTCCCAGGCGATGCCTGGGTCATCTCTACAACACTAGGGAGCTGTTGCGGAGCATTAGACATATTTTCCGCCACTTCTGATTCGACAATGTTAGTGTTTGCTGGAGCATTGGGTACTCCTCGGTTCGGCACATTTTGTGGAACATTTCTTGGGACAACAGCTTCGGTCAAGCTGCTCAAAAGTGTTTCCCAAATCTCAGGAATTCTCATTAGCTCAATCAAAGGCAAGCTGACCTTCATTCATTTGAATTCATCTAACACATACGAGCTCAACCTCTTTAGCTCTTCCCGGGGACGGTCTCTTGTCTGAGCTTGAACTTGTTCTACTTGTGGGTTTACTTTTCTTGTTTGTCCCGCTTGAGGAGCGGTAGCTTGTTTGGTTTCTTTGGTTTGTGGAGCGATGACTTGCCTTGCTCCACTTGTCTGAGTATTTTGTTGGTGGTACTCTGGCGAATCTCTAGGAAGAGATGGCACGTTGGTGGCATTCGGATTCAGCGGGGTCTGAAAATTGTTTGGTGGCACGGATGAAGTTAAAGGCTCATTCTGACGATGATTCCTCTGGTATATCCTCAATGGATTTCCCACCGCCTATTAGAGCACTTCTCTGGTTCCTTCTACTAGAACACTGTTGTATAATGGAGGAAAATTGTAATCATTCACCATGGATGGCTGATTATATGGGTCTTGAATTTCTAGACCGCCTTGGTATCCTGGCGCCTCCACTGGGCCATTAGCAGATGCAGGAGGAAACCTCTGATCTTGTTGGTACCATGGGTATTCCTGGGAAGGAAATCGAACATTTTCAATCACAAGGGCTTGATCATACTTTGGTTCAGGAACTAACTCGTATCCGGTTACTGGAGGATCTTCCGACTCGGAGTTTCTTCTCTCACTTTTGAAAATATCGGCGGCTACCTGGAACTCACGACAATGTAACTCAGAGTGTTGATCCGTGTTATGTAGCCTGCACCATCCTGATAGTGCTGCCTTAGCTAGGAATACTTTGTTCGTGGGTCGATTGTCAGTCGGTGGATTATCCAAGGGTGATGGTACAGTACCATTGTTTGGTCCAGTATTCCAGGTCTTCTTTTGGAAGCCTGGGTTATTATTCCGGGGACCTTGATAATTCCCTTGATAATTTTGGCTATCCCTTTGATACCCTTGACCTTGACCTTGATAATTACCATGAGGTGCCTGATAACTTCTCTGAAAACTTTGAATTTGGCTGTTCTGTCCCTTCAAATAAGTGACTTCAGTAGACAGCCTTTTGACTTGTTCAATCAAGTCTTTCATTTCATCTTTTTCTTCTTGAGTCCGCGTCGAAGTTGATGCATTCTAGAGATATGCGGGCTGAGCTGGTGGTACTTGGGACACAGGAGCCCCAGGATGGATGACCATCTGGTTGCCCATTGAAGGAACTGGGTTCAACATAGGCGTTTGATGAGCCAACGCCCGATTAATATCTTGTATTTTATTTTGGGAGGCTGCGTTTCCCAAGTAATTGAGCGGACCAGGAGCCATACCTACTCCTAAACCCGTGCTAGTTGTTATTGCCACAGAATATGCTCCCTTCAGATCTGCTGGGAGTGGATTGGTGGACTTCACAAACATGGTAGTAAGACGATCCAAAGCTTCATAATAAATTGGAAATGCTGCTGCATTGTCTAATAGGTAAGGATCTCTTAGCCTTGTGTAGGCTTTGTGGAATCTGTTATTGAATGTACTGATAGGTTCATGTTCTTGCCTTTTGATTTCCACAAATTGCCTATATAAATCAGATGGAGCAATAGGTGGCCTGAACTTCTCCAAGAAAGTAGTCTTCATCTCTTGCCAAGTGCGGATAGAGTTGGCAGGCAAATGGATATACCAATATGAGGCCTCCTCATCGAATGTGTAGGGGAAAAGCCTACAGGCAACATCTTCTTCTCGGATATCCCTATTTTGGAGAAGATCCTTGAAAAGCTTGATATATTCGTCTGCAGTGTGGTTTAGGTCACCACTATGGAACTTGGAACAAAAATGTTTTGGATTCTTTGGTAAATCATGCTAAACAGCAAATGTCATGGGTGATGCATCAGCTGGACGCCACGCCATTGGAGCGTTTGGTTGGTTTGGTTGAACTGGTTGCATGGGTGGAACAGGTTGCACAGGTTGTGCAGCAACTGGAATTGGTTGACAATCTGGAAAGAGACTAAAAGGAACTCTTTCACTTGGTGCTTCTTCACTGGACCTAGCTGAGCTAGATGATGCCTCCTGCGATGCTTCAAACTTCTTCTTCTGCCTATTCCTGTAGGGCGATAGCTCTATAAATTCTTTAAAAGAATTCGGAGTAGATCTGGTAATCCTTCGCAGTCTATCTGTTGAGAAAGAGCCAATTCGATCCAGCGTGTTCTTCAATCTTGTTGAGGTGGTGCAGGAGCTGGGGGTGCATGAGCTTGTGGTGCAGGGGCTGCTTGATTTGCTTGTTGGTTCGCTTGTCGGTTGACTTGTCGGATGTGTTCTCGTTCAAGAGCTTTAAACCTTTCAACAAGAAGGTCTCTTTGAACGTTGAATTCAATTCGTTGTGCTCTTTCTTCTTCTTCTTTGAGAATAAAATGCATGCAAAACCAATCAGGAGCACTTCTTCTCACTTGCCATGCGAGGCTGAATAGTTCAGTGATGATGTCCTCTTGTTCGTCGTGAAAACCCAGGTTAGGCTGTAACACTGGCTGAGGATCTTGATCAGGTTCAGGAACATTGGCTGGGAGCCCCATTCTTCATCCTACTGTCAACACTTGGGTTTGAGGATGAGCCTGTAGCAAATGATCGTTCAATCTCGTCAAACTTTTCTTTTAGGCGATCTATCTTCTGCCTTATCAGATCTTTCTTGATTGCTTCTTCGAATCTCTTTCCCTTTTCCTCTTCTCTAGCAAGGACTTGGCTTGTCTGTCTGAATTAAGCACGATCGGCCTGTGTCTTCCAAGCTAGTGTATATAACTGATCAATAATATCCGTTGGAGGTTGATCTGGTTGTTCAACAGGTACATGAAAAGGAAACTCATGTGGTAGTACCATTCTGCATCATGCCTACTGCCTCAACTTGTAAACAATCACAAAGATAAAGCCCCCCTTGAGCAATTCATTCTTTCTCTGTCAGGCCCTCCTTCTAGCGCCAATTCATGTTGAGCACGTGGGAGGAGGGGCAAGCATATACACAAGTGATGTAGCAAAGATTTCCTTTCGTTCGGCCCTCCTTCTAGTGCCAATTCTATGTTGGTGTATGTTTTATCATCCACCGAACACACAGAATAAAATGTCCAAAGACACTCTATCCTCTCTTGAAAAACCACCGCATATGCTGAGATTGCAAGAAGATCATATGGCGATTCCAAGGTTTCTTTAGTCAGGTCTCGATGTGTGGATAAGCTCAATGGTCATTGTGATAATGTTGGTAATAAACAAGGGGACTTACGTAGAAAGTCTTCACAAGCTCGGGACTTAGGAAATTTATCTTTAAAGGTTCTCAATTAGGACTTTCAATGGATCTCAAAAAAATGGCAAAAAGAATAGGGTTTAGGAGAGTCTAGTCTACGCCTAAGAACTCAAGAGACATTAAGGACTCGGTGAAGAGAAATAAACCACACTTTGTTTCGCCTCATGCAGGACAACATACGCAAAATGGGTGCAATCTTCAAGGGGTTTGTGAGAATAATTTTCAAACCTCGAATGAGGTTGAAGTTAAGCTTCCACGTTTAAGAGCTCAGGCTAACTTTACAAATCAAATGCAAATCATCCATTCGAAAAAATTATGAGCTACACTTCACCATTGAATCAATATGATCAATCTATCATTCAATTAACAACTTTCAAAGCAAATTCTACCTAATCTAACTTTAACTCTAATCTATGGCGGAAGATAATATGAAACCTCGCTTACTATTCAACAATAAGAAGTTATTCAAGGAAAATCATGCTCAAGAGCTTTTATCATTCAAAATAGTCTCAATGTGACAATATACATAATCTGTCTCCACACAAAATGAAAATGAGAGAGCACTAGTTTATATAGAGCTCCGAAAATGAAATGAAGGGCCGAGATTAAAACAAGATTAACGGCCAAGATTATTACAACCAAACCCTAATTAGGGTTTCCCAAAATAACAAGAGTTAACCATCAGAAAACTATCAGGAAAGTGGCAGTTCCAGCTATAATCTAGGAGAGGCGTCCTTATCCATCTGAATAGCATTGTGCTTGGCGAATCTGGACACTACTGCAATGACCTCGTCCATCATGACAGGTGGCAACATGCTGATCCAGAATTCAAGTCCGTCCAACTTCTCAGCACATCTAGCAAAAGTGCCTTCCCAATCTGCCTCATGCTTCTCAAAATCCTTTCGAATGGATGAGAGTCTTGCCACTCTCGCAAAGTCTTGTCTCAAGAATGGTCCAGTGGTCGAGAAGAAAGTTTCTTGAACTTTATGCTTCAATCTCTCTAACCGCATGTCGTTCTCCCGGATGACTTCATGGTCAAACACATCTGTAGTTATCATGCAAATCTTCTCCTGGATTTTCCTGACCTATTCTTCAATTCCAAGCCCATCGACTCTTACCTTCTCCAAGACTTCTTCTCGTATTGTCACTGCCCAAAACCAGTGATGAAAATCATATGCTGCCCCTGCAGCAATCACCCTTTTATCAACTAACTCCTCCCTCGGAGTGCTCTTCAAAACTCTAAGGCTTGGAATAAGCCTTTCTTGCATATCCAGGATACCTTCCCATGCCTCCGCCATATCCATCAATCTGGAAAGAAACGAAGAGGTTCGTCCATAGGCTAGTGCCAACTTTTCCATGAACAAGGCCGCTTCTGTGCCTTCACTTGCCATCCAGTCTTGTGCTTCCCTGGCTGTCGCCATTCTGTGCTCGACTTCCCTAGTCACCTCCTGTGATGAATTGAGGAGAGGAGGAACGGTTGCATTGCCCTGATCAAGTGGCTGGGTCAAATGTTGTATATATTCTTTGAGACGTTTGACCTCCTTTTTATACTCCTTCTTCTTGGTCACTTCCTTTTCTAGTCTCGCTTTAATGGTCGAGACAGAATTATCTAACTCTTCTACTTCCTGACCTTTCGAGGTTGGACCAAGGTCAACAGTGGTTATAGCATACTCCCGAGGAGTGATCTCATCCTGTGGCTTGTCCACTGTAGGCACTGCAATGTGCACGGAACGGTTGCCTGTCTTGTTCCTCTGAATGGTGGAGAATTTCTTGGCGGGCTTCTTGACTGCGACCTGCTCTAATCTTGCCAAGAAATCGGCAGTATCATCCTCTTCTTCTTGTTGAGCCTCTGCAGGCACCTGGACTTTCATCCTTTCTAATAGCCAGTCTAGAATGGTCGACTGTTCAATGCCATCCTCTACTTGAACCTCGTCCTCGTTTGGAACATCCACTATCCCTCTGAGGGCGGAAATCATTCCTTCCTCTAAGTTATTATCCTGGACTTCCATGTCATTGTCTGAACCTAAAATTTATGTGTCTGTTGGTGACGCGGGCTCTTCATCATCTAGTTGAATAGGTTTGTCGTTTACTTCCTGAGCTGCAAGAGGTTCGAGCATTTCAACCAAGGAATCATCTATGGTAGCCACAAACTGGTCAAAGTTCCTGGATGCCGCTGACCGAGAAGGTTCTCCCTTATGCCTCTTGGAAACAGGTTCAGCAGTTGGCATTATCTCTTTTCTTTTCTCTCCAATCCCGACCAAGTCTTGATGGGATGCACCAGCATTAGAGGAATATGGTTCTGATTCGCTCAACAGATCATATGTGAGCGTGACTCCCTTCTGTCTTAATTCTTGAACATGATAATCAACCCACCACTGAGAATATTTCGTTACTAGCCTCATTAGGGTGGCTAGGTCTGCATGCTCTGGCTCTGACCATTTCACCGAAGGGAGAGGTCGGCTTTCCTCAAAGCGAGGCTGGACGTGGTTTCCATCATCTTGAAGCTGATTAGGCACTCGATAGAACTCAATTGTTCTCATGAAATCCAAGGACATTCTGGACCACATCTTCCGTCTGGCCTCATATTCATCGGCAGCATTTGCCCAATAATCTTCCAGTTCCATCATGTGCTTATATTTTCTCCCTTCCACTGTCCGGATGTTATGATGTGGGTCATAATTGACCCTGGACTTGTATGCCGTGAAAGGGTACCATTGGATCTCCAACCGTGCACTCTCAGCTACCTGTGCGGATGGACAGTACTCTAGCATGTTCCCGATGAAGAATGGTAATGTGACGGACGCTTTCTTGGTCGGCCTCTAAATATTCTGGTACTCTTCTAATTGTCTTAAAACCTCGAGCAATATCATCCGATTAGTCGGATACATAGGCAATTTATAGGGATTTCCAGTAAATCCCTGGATCCTGATGTATGTGAATTTAGGGAACTGGATGAACCAAGACCCGTATTTGCTGATAAGACTTTTTGCTTCATGGCTCAGCCTTTGGTGCACTCCTCCTTAAAGCTTTCTGGTGATATACATTAGGAATGCATCATGCACCCTCCTGAAGTGAGTCTTCTCCTTCAATTGGAGCTGAGGATAGTAGTCGTAAGGCCTGAGCTCATTCTCCCCGTTGCCAATTTTGCCTTTGCATATCAATCCTGGATACTTGTATGATCTGGCCAACAGGTATATCACATATGAACTCATGTGAAAAGACTTGGTCTCTTCGAGGTTGATCAGTTGCTCATGGAGGTTGTCACTTATCATCCGTGACCAGTTGAACATTTTGACTCCAGAGGTGATCTCGTCGATGAAATAGTACATCCAGCTCTCAAAGAAGGCGCCTTGTGGATTACCAGCTATTCTGTTAAGCATTAGAACAATATCTCTGAAATCTTCCTTGAAATCCATGTAACGAGGTCTCTTAGGCAACTTCTTGATTGACGGCTTTGGCTTGTCCATCCACACCTTGTTGACTGTCGTGGCGCACAAATCTGACTTGCTGTCATATAGCATTTTGGCTTCTTCTTTGGTCTTATAGACCGTCCGTGAATGTTCAGGTATGCCAAAGGTCTCCTGAATTGCAACTTCGTTCAAGTGTGCCAAGACTCTTCCGTCAGGGGTGATGATCTGTCTTTTCTGGGCATCATAATGGCGAGCACATTCCACCATCAACTCTGCACAATCCATTGTCGGAGGGAATCCAGCTGCTTGGAATATCCCGTTTCTGACCATTCGTCTGGCTATTGTTGTGGGAAGTCCCTTCTGACCGTATACTCTTTTCTTAAATTCGTCAAAATCCACATGTCCAAGGTCAGTATCCACGACATTCTTCCACTTTGAGATGACTTTGGTCTCTTTCTGGGCACCCTTGCTGGCAAACTTCATTTTCAGCTTCCTTGATAATCTGCCTGCCGTGTTCGTCAACCTGCAGTCATAAAATTAACATTAATATAAAGACTTTTAAAATTATTTAAACCTCGTGCCTTGGATTTGAAATTTGACTTTCAGCTGTTCAAATAATTGAAATACTGTGAAAAAGCAAGCTAAAAGTGACTTGGATGAAATTGAAAATCTTGCCAGAACTTCGTCAAGATGAAAGGACATAAAAAGATAGCGAATTTAATTGACCAATCACCAAACCTCAGCGAAGGACCGTTAAATGCAAATCAGATTTAAAAATCTATTTTTTTTGAAAAGTGCGCCCCTCTTCAAGAAGAATTCAGCCTTGAATAAATCTCTTTTTCTTTTCCCACGAAAAATTCCTCAGTATAACACTGCTTCTCTCTGTGGGAAAATTCGACTTTGCCTATTGACCAATTAATTGCCTTGACAATTTTGAGAAAGATTAAAGTTTTGTTCAGCTATGTGAAAAAATGAGTTGTTGAAACTCATTATAATGTTGAAGGATTGAATTCGATTTAGCAACTACCATAATCTTTCTCGATCTCGATTTGTTTTCATTTTCCAAACAGGCAAGTTTCCTTTTATCTTCCGACAAGGATCAGTCTCGAACTTATCCGGACAAATCTTACTGATCTTCAAAAATTCAATTTTTTTATTTAATGTTTATTTTTTTGATTTTTCAACTTTTTAAATAAAACATTAAATAATTTAATTAAATCCATGGTGAATTTAATTTTCTTCTTGTCGGATTTCATCTCCACCTGGAGTGCTTTATTTTCTTCCGATTCGTGTTTGGCAATTTTGATTTTGTCCAAGGCATTTTAAATTTCCAAATAGTTGAAAATTAATTATTAAAATATTAAAATATTTTAATTAATTCCAACCCGTCCGTCTTGGACCCATGGCTATCTCGATTTTCCTTCCATTTTTCTTGGCTGAGGGTTTATTTTCCAATTTCGTCCTTAATTTTGTCTCGCCAAACCAAATCTTAAGCCATTTCGTCGAAAATTTAATTGCCAGATCCCTATTTTTCTTTGCCGAGGCGAGATTTTAAGCTTATTTCACTCTGCCAACGTCAAATATTTCCTTGCTCAGTCAAATTTTTTCTAGGCAACATCTTTGTCTGAATGTCTTTGTTAGGCGAATTTCCTTGATGTCTGACATATTCTTCTTCCTTCTGGCCAAGGACGATCCTTCCTTTCTCCTTGCCTTGTGCATTTTTCTTGGGGCAAAGTTGACAATTTCTCGACATTTTCTCCATACTTGGGAAAATTTTACCTCTTTTCCTCATTGTGTTAAACACATTCCGTTTTATTCTTTGCCAAATCCTGATCTTCTTTAGCACATGTCCTTTCAATCTTGGCATTTGACCTCTCAAAGCGTCATACTTCCTAGCCAACATCTTCATTTTTCATTCCTTAGCCTCTTTACTTAGGCGGACTTCCTTGACATCTTGGACGAAGATCATGGATGTCTTTGATACTTTGCTAGCTCCTTCCAAGTGCATGGCGGACTTCATAGACCTTTTGGCATTTGTCTCTTTAGAATTATCATAACACTTAGCCAAAAAAATCATTTTTTTTACCCCTTTAAGCTCTTACTCTTAGGCAAAATTTTGAAATTTTTCTTGGACTTGGCATTGACACTTAGCCAAAAATCATCATTTTATTATCTTAGGCGGACTTTCAATAGCTTTCAGCCAAGTCCCACCTTTCAAGGGCGGACTTCACAAGCACTTTGGACGAGTCTTCAAGCTTAAGGCGGACTTTGAAGGTCTTTAGCACATCAAGGGCGGACTTTATGACTCTTTTGGATGTCCCTCTTTGAAGATGGCGGACTTTGAAGGCTTATAGGATGAACCTCTTAGCATATGGCAGACTTCCAAGATCATTGGGATGTGCATTTTAGTGGATGGTGGACTTCATGAGATGCATGGACAAGGATGGCAGACTTTGAAGGCTTATAGGATGAACCTCTTAGCATATGGCGGACTTCCAAGATCATTGGGATGTGCATTTTAGTGGATGGCAGACTTCATGAGATGCATGAACAAGGATGGCAGACTTTAGAACATGCAAGGATGTGCTTCAAGTTGCATGGGCGGACTTCAAAGGAATCAAGGATGGTCTTGGGCGGACTTCATGACTTCTTTGGATATCCTTCTTAGCTGCTAGGCGATTCCATGACCTTCCAGACCTTTCTTACACCTTCCTTTGTCATTCTTCCATGGCGAATTCTCCAGATTTGAATAGATTTCTCACAAACTTCACCATTTTTGAGTTGATTTTTATGATTTCAACCTCAGATCTGGTTATTTTGAACTGGTTTTGACTGGTTTTTACAGATTTTTGAACGTTTTCAGTCTGATTTTCATGCTTTTTTTACTTGTTTTTCCAGATTTTTCAAAAAATTTCAATTTTTTTATTTGATTTTCTGAGAGTTCTATTGAGTTTTTCGAACTTCTGAGTGCGTTTTCAGAACTCGGGACCCTTCTAAAAATAGAAACTTTCCAAAAATAGAAAAAGCAACCCTAAAAAATAGGGAACCTCGTTTGGTCCAAAAATGCCAAAAATGAAAAATCAAAAAAGCAACTTTTCCTAAAAAATAGGAAGTCTTAGAATTGGTCGAATTCACAGTCGATCTTCGTCTCTTGGGCCTTTTGAGCACTTCCATGATGTCTACGCACTGATTCAAGCATGAATTACTGACTTGGCTCGGGCAACTCTCGGCAAACTGACCTGAAACTCTTAGCAAAGTGATCTCATGTAACCGTTGCAAGGAGACATAACCCTAAAAACTAGCAGGCAACTGGGGGTCCCCATCAACGATGGGGCGATGTGTGAAAAGGTCACAACAGTATGCTTCAGTTAAAAGTCACATGAACATTTCAACCATGTCCTGTAATTAATCTTCAACATTTGGGTATTGAATCCCTATTATTACCGCATTCTTGTATCCTGCTTAGTAACTACCACTTTTGGGAATAGCTCCCTAAATGCTACACATTGCTTTCATAAATACTTCAATATTAATGGTGTCCAGGTAAGTTTTCAGAGCACTAAGATTAAATCTAAATATTGCTTCATTACCTCTATTTTTCTGTTCAAGAAAGGTTTTCAGAGGCATTATTCATATGAAGACAATTTTTGTTCCTACCAGTTAAATAACTCTGCTCTGTTGTTGCCAATTAAATAATGGTATTGCAAGTACAGAAAAAAACACAACAGAACAGAAGGGAAATACAAGAAGATCAAGATATGCAGTGCTTAAACCATATCAACAAAACACACAGAACTCTCTATTCTCAAATTTGCAAGTCGAAACTCACTATTGATAAAGATTCAATCGCAGCATATAGAAGAAGAATATAACAACAAAGCAAGCATCAAGAATAATATTCCTTAAAACTAATGGAAAGTAGAGAAAATATCTTTTTATTTTTGAAATAAAAATTTAAATATTGTCAAACTCCTTACTATTAATTCAAACGTCTTCCTTTATACAACTTTGCCCATGGCACCAGCAAAGCATTCCTATTCTAATGCCATGGTCCCATGCCACTACGAGGGGTTTTTCTATTTAAATTTGAGCAACACTGGTGGTCCCTTGTAAATTACATTGGAGTAGTACTGGGATGGGTGACCTCCTGGGAAGGCCCCACGCTTCACCTCTGTGCACATCACCTAGATGCAATGAGTGCTGAGTGGATCATTCATTGTCATGAGAGATTGGTTCTTGTGAACCACTACTCATGAAACATGGGTCAATAAGTTTGACTCGTAAAACTACACAGTTGAATTCTGATAGCAATATCACAATTTGAGATGTGGAAAATACCTCGTACTTATCAATTGATGACCTAAAGGGGCTCTATAATGAATGGTTCATAAGGCACAACACTTGCTGATGGTTTTGCAAATAGGGTTGCACACTAAGTGAGCTTAACCTTGGGGAAAACTCTGTGGTTAAGCGCGCTTGAGCTGGAGTACTATTGGGATGGGTGACCTCTCGGGAAGGCCCAATGCTTCACCTTTGTGAGCATCACCTAGATGTAATGAGTGCTGAGTGGACCATTCATTGTCATGAGAGATTGGTTCTTGTGAACAACTACTCATGAAACATGGGTCAATAAGTTTGACTCGTAAAACTACATGGTTGAATCGTGATAGCAATATCACAATTTGACACGCTGTGGAAAATACCTCCTACTTATCAAATTTATATCTTTTCTTACTATAATGGAGCAGCTACATTTTAAGAATTGAATTTATTTTTAAAAAAGACATTGAAGTTAAAATTCTAAATAGCCTCAAACAGTTCTCTCTTTTTTAATATTTTATTCCAAATTTTCCTTTCAACTTTTAGTTATGAAATTTTATTCATTCATACTATTCATGTAATTCATCTTCTATATTCAAAATAAATGTTTAAAATAAACAGAAAAATAAAATAGTCATGGGACCATTATCTCCACAAAATACTCTTGAAGAAATTATGCAGTGGCTACTAGACAAAATAAGTTTCGCAGCTGCATGGCCTAATTCTTTTGTATAAAGCCCTCTCTAGTGAACAACTTTTATAGTCTTTTTTTTTTTTCATATCAGACAGTTCTAACTAAAACAAATCACCCAATTTCTCAATCAAACTGACACTTTGGAAAAGAGACACTAAGACCCCAATTGTGTGGCGTCGCTTGATTTTTGTAAGTGCATGATTCCTTTATCATGTTGTTATGAACTCATTAATGTTGATTCCAAAGCTCAAGAAACATTGATATTATCTGGCGCAATTTTTATTCTTAGTTAGAAGTAAGAAGTCTAACGCAAGTGTTTGCTAATGCACTATAAAACAAGATAGAAAGAAAATTGCATAGCATAAGCAACCCCCATTTTTGATACATATTTGACTCAACCCTTTTATACCTTCAAATGCTTTGAAGACTTAGAATGCTTTGATACATGCTACAAAGTAAATCTTTTTTGGTACCTACATTGCCAAATAACATTCAAGGCTACTATGTACTCATTATTTTTTGAGCTACTTGGATAAGAATATCTTTGCCCCCATGTACAATTTTGTACCTGATCAGCTCAATTACTTAATATACACAATTATAACTTTTCTACTCATGGCTTTTTTATTCATTATCACTTTTATTTTCTCCACTACCAATAAGCATTACTTCTTCAACAAAGACCTTGCTCATATGTATGTGGATTTGCATTTAGGGTGTTGTAATTTAGACCGTGTCAATTATGCACATCGTGGACAATTTATAGGTATTTGATTATATGTTTACTTTGGCTTCATGCTAGATTAAAACTATTGTTTCCACTTTTGCAGGATCCAAGTGCTAAAATAAAATACCAATTAGTCTACCATGTTTCCTATGAAGAGGCTTCAACAATAGCTTCAACAGTTAATCCTGTACCTTGTGGTCTTCGTCCAATGACTATTGCAATGCTTCTGTCCACTACTCTACAACCAACAAAACGGGCATATGAGTTCTATTCAGATTTCTGATATTTGATCCAGGCCTTCACATTATATGTTTTATGACAATTTTTGAACAAAACTTATATTTCTTATTCCTCAAAAGGGGGCTTATCTAGGCTGAATTTTGTACCTTTGCTATTATGATAAGCATGGATTGCAGAATTACCCAAACATCAATAGAATTATTCATTGTTTTCTCAATAAAATCGAACATATTTTCAGACTTTTGCATCCTTTTTTTAGTTCTAACTTTCTAAAACATAACTATTTTAAAACTTTTTGGCAGGAACTTCGCTGCCCTGCAGCTCTTGTCTTGAATTTGTCATACATTTGTCTCAAAAAAATTCTTTGCTAGTAAGGGTATTTTAAGGGATTCAAAAACTTTTCGCTTCTTTATCACCAAATTGTGGTGAGAAAGAATCTTTCTAGTTAGATACAAATTTGTAATTTTTTTTCCACCTGTTCCATTACTTATCCAGAGAAACTAGAGAGAGAGGAAGACTCAGCGATCAGCGAGGAGAAGGAGATAGTTTTTAATTTGGAAAACATCAAAGCCGCAACTAGAAATTTCCATGAAGATAACAAGTTTGGACAGGGAGGATTTGGCGCTGTATACAAGGTAACATGACCCTAACCGATTATGTTTTCTTGTTTAAGACAGGACTATTAAATTGAACAAGGTTACTTATCCATTTTTTAAGCCTATTTTACTAGTTTATTTTGTTTTTTTGGAAATAGACAAAATATGAATGAAAGATTGGAATAAACCCCAAAGCCATACAAATCGGACATCTAATATTTGCTTTTATTTTGAGAACAGATCTGTTCACATTTCATGATTTTCACATATCTACACTCATTGTTTTACAAAGACTTGTTCAAATGTTTACTCGGAATTTGTTATCTGGGTAAAAATTCTCCAGTCTGCCAGATTATCTACTCAGATATCTTACTTTTAGTCACTTCTACAGAGAGATAAACTGCTCTGACGATCTTCTAGCAAATTACAGATTCAATTCTATGCTTAACGGGGCGGAACCTAATCTCTGATGTCCTCTTCTGTGGGAAGGGTTAATTGATCTGTTGACTAATGACTGGTATTACGCCACAAATAATCTCTGCCCATTTCTGTGTATCGAGTGGGGATTATTTTTGTTTCTTACTGCTGCTCACTATCAGGGCTTTCTCTGTAGTTTGGAGTTCGCTTAGAACTTGAAATTGGTGCCTTGGTGGCCTACACTCTGTTTCTGCTTCAGATGGGGATCCTCACTCTTGATTCTCTGTGGTTGTTTTATGCCTCTGAGATCACTTGCTTTGCAGCTTCTACTTGTCATAATTGGCCCTTGTCCTGTCTCTGTTCCAGCGTTCATTGCTCCAGGATCATGTCTTTGCTGAGTGTTATAGTTTCCTCTGGCACTTTAGCGTTTCTGTTATGGTTCCCTCTGCTTCCATTTATGCTGGTTGTTTGGCTCTCCTTATTCAGGTCTTTGGCTTTAGCAGCTCTATCTGCTTCTGCTCGATGCTGGCTGTTTGTTCTCTTTCTTCTTACTGGAGCTCTTCTTTACTTCCAACTAATTATGATTTCTCTGTTATTTGATTTTCTGTGTGCTAGCAGTCTCTACCTTGATCTTCGTGATTATCCTCTGAGAGCCCTTTTCCCTGTTTAATTTATCACAAACAAGTTTGAAGCAGTATTTTTACTTAATTCAGAGTTCTGGTGCTTCTTTGCATATTTATGTGTTTTCTTTTATGTCAGGGCACAATGCCAAACGGAGTACAAATAGCAGTGAAGAGACTTTCCGTTCAATCGTTGCAAGGAAAGAAGCAATTTCTAAACGAGGTTAAGCTGGTGGCAAGAATTCAACATCGTAACCTTGTGAATTTACTTGGATGTTGTGCAGAGGGATCAGAAAGATTGCTTGTTTACGAGTTCTTGTCTAACAAGAGCCTTGACAAAATACTATTTCCTAGGTTTATTCCGTCTGAATTTAAAATTAGTGTCATAAAATATTTGTTCTCTGTCTGCGCCAATTAAGTGAAGTCATTTATTTGGAGGTATGAATACAGATCCGCAGCGGAGCAAAGAGCTTGATTGGCCGAAGCGATTGAACATCATACTTGGAGGAGCGCGTGGGCTTCTATATTTACATGAAGATTCTCAGTTACGGATGAATCATTCATCGGGATATCAAAGCAAGCAATATTTTGCTTGATGAGAAAATGCAGGCAAAGATATCAGATTTTGGTTTAGCAAGGTTGTTTCATCTAGATGAGACTCATGTCAACACAAGGGTTGCAGGAACACTGTAAGAGTTATGGTTATTTGTTTTTCCTTTGCAAAATATTTTTAATTTTAAATTATCTTCTACACCAAAAAACAATTTAAATTGTTTTCAAGATTGTTGTTTAAGTTAAATTGCCTAATAATTCTTTCTGATTATACAGTGGTTACATGGCTCCAGAGTATGCTCTAAGAGGACAACTATCTGCCAAAGCTGATATCTATAGTTTTGGCATTGTCATTTTAGAAATTATATGTGGAAGAAAGAACAGTGATAGTAGATTGCCTCTTGAATTTCAAAGTCTTGTGGAATGGGTAAGATAAAAATAAGATACGTTAATACAACTAATTTTTTAAAATTATATACCTTATGAAGGTTAGTATGAATCATTTTTTATGCAGGTATGGAGATCTTACAAGGGAGGAAATATTATGGATGTGATTGACAAAACATTAATGCAAAGTATTCCTAATGAGCAAGCTTCAAGATACATTCATGTGGGTCTTTTATGTACACAAGCAAATCGTTCACTTCGCCCACCAATGATCAATGTATATGCAATGCTTTCAAACCCTTCTACGGCCAACTTACCAGATCCCACAAAGCCTGCTTATATAAGTATTACACAAAATAATGTTCCACTAAATACATCAACATCAACATCTACAAGCACAACTTCATCTAATTCATCAGGTACTCAATTAATTTATCCATCTATCAATGATGCAACTGAAACAGATTTAGGTCCTAGATAATCCCACTCTGTTTCTAATTTATTGTAATAGTAGAGCTTACGTATTCAGTGACATGTATACCAAATTCTTAATGCTAAATTAAAATACATTTATTTTTGTGGTGCCAAATCTACCTTTAAATTGAGGGTGATCATGATATTTTTCCATGAATGTTTATATTTCTTTTTTATTACATGAATTGAATAGCTATCATATTATGTTAATTGTATTAAAAATAACACCACATAGTCTATAATACTAATATTTTATAATATAATGATGGTTTAGTAATTAAATGTAATTTTTTCAAAAAGATAATTTGTACTGTTATTTATATATAATTTAATAGAAGAATAGATAATGTTTTCCTATTAGAAAGCAAGAATGAGAAATGTCACCAATTTACTTATATTCACTACAATGTGAATTATGAATTAATATTGATTAAATGCAAGTTTTAAAAAAAAAATTCCTCTTGTTAACATCTATAGACAACTTAATAGAAAAATAGATAATGTTTCCCTCTTAGAGAGTAAGAATGAGGAAATTCCTTGATTCATTTATATTTTCTACCATGTGGATGGTGAGTTAATAATAATATTTTTTAAGAAAGTTATTAATTTTTTTTTTTAAATTATTGCTATATTATATTTTAAAATTAAATATTCTCAAAATTATTAATAACGTGAGCATATAAAATTCTTAACACCTATTTATTTTATTTTGGTAAGTGCTACAAGAGGGGTTAGCTCCCTATATTGATATAAACAGATAAATACATAGCCATATGACATCAATTAGTGAAACCGATAACCCACACCCTCAACAATCTCCACCACCTAGTCCACCACACTTTCCTCGAATTGGAAAGCCATTTTGTGAATGGAACCAACCAAATCGAATGCTGGCTTAAAAAAGCCAAAAATTCAATCACAGAGTACCATCGAGGCCACCATACTCCAATATCCACTTGAAACCGATTACCTTCGAATTTGCAATCCCAACTTGGTCAGGAGTATCAGTATGAACCACCACCACACTTGAAGAGCCATTGCACTCAAAACCTGTTGAGATATCCTCTAGTCCATTGTGCTCATTCACAACCAACCAGACACCACATAGTTTGCTCAAACACATGGTACCACCAAAATTCTTAACATCTTATTCTAATATGTTTTTATATAAAAATTCAAATATGATTTAAATTATTAATTTAATGAGAATATGAGTACATATTATGTATGTATAAAATTTCCTTAGTTTATTATTGTAACTTATATATGTAATATTAAAATTCATACATGTGATAACTTAATTCATCATTGTCTTTTCATTTAAGCTCATTTATATTTGAATCTATGTTGTTTGTATCCATGCATATTAACATACCTTATCTATATGTTGCACCTATGCATGCATTCACATCCATACATCCATTACCCAACTCATAATTTAAACCTCTTTATCTAAAATCAATCAGGTACAACATGTGGGATTGATCCCACATCACATGAAATTGATCTAACATTGAAAAAGTTTACATTTAAAATTTGTTAACTCTTGTCAATTTCATTATCACATTGAGTTGCCTTGATATATGCTTTGTATGATTTATCTATATATGGAATGGTATTCAAATGTATTGAACGTGGATAAATTATTATGATTATTTATTGAAAACTCACTATAATAACCTTTCAATTTAGAGTACTAAAAGGTAGTTTAGATTTGCATTATCATTCTAGAACATTTACATGACTAAAGAGTATTGTCTTTAATTTTTATATCTATAAAACCTTGATCTAACAAAGGCTTTGGAACTAGGAGAAGAGAACCATTACAATCCAAGGATTTGTCCCAACATGTTTTTGAAATACTACCAAATCTTACTACTCAATGGATAGTAGAGAATTTGGTGAATTATAAATTAAAAACTATGCAATTTCCCTAATTCAACCTATGGTTTATAAGATGTATTTATATCATGTTGATATGACCTAGTTATACAAGATCAACCCACCAAAGGATGACAAATTATTCTAATCCTAAGGTAAATTATAGATAGAGAATATT